>CM052546.1:62621590-62708152 GCA_028533065.1 Trachops cirrhosus | reverse complement strand
GGGGCTCTCATAGAGGCGGACACGGCTGCACGCCCCAGCGCAACCTTCTTGCTCAGACTCTTCATACTCAGGGAGAAACTGAGGCGCACAGAGGGGACGCGACCGATTCAGGGTCACCCAGCAAGTCTCGGGCAGAGCTGGGGAAAGGATTCATGTCTCCGCTCTCTGGGCCTCCCAGAAGGGGGCTGTCAGCCTGTCATTGCCACCTCCCCCAGCCCGGGCGTCCCCGGCTGCAGCCACCCGTGGTTTATGACCCTCAGAAGCCCCTCCGCAGCGTCTGGTCCGCGAGGCCCTGGGCCACAGGAGACGGCTCGTCCCGCTCGGCCCCGGGCGGCGGCAGATCGATTGCGCGTGTGCCGCCCTGACGCTCCATCTCATTAGGCCTTCGTTCTCATCTCCCGGCTTCCTGGCAGCCTTCAAATTATCCCATAAAATTTATTTACTATTTCATGAATACATAAGCAGCAGGCAGGCACAAGCTTTTTATATATTTACACTGTATATATTTCACGGGAGACTTATAGCTGTCTCTAAGGCAGAGAGGGGGAGAGGGAGAGAGAGGGAGCAGACGGAGCTGGCAGCTGGTGGCGGAGGGAGGGGGGTGGAGGGAGGCACGCGGAGGGCGGGAAGGGATGGGGGTGCCCTGGTGCCCACGGCCAGGCTGGCCACACTGTGCTGACCCTAAGGCAGCTGGCAAGGGAGGGAGGGGAATCTCCACGTTGTGACACTCATCCTGGGGAAGTGGAGGCAGGGCAGGGGTCCTGGGTCTGAGCGTTGGGGCTGAGATCCAGGCTCAGCTTGGTCTTGGGGTGTGAGGCCCCAGCCTTGGAACAGTGTGGGAAGTGGGTTCTGACAGGTCACAGGGGAATTCAAACCCTGGGCAAGGGCTGGATCCTTATCCTGGCTCCAGAGGAATCCTGATTGTTACTTCAGACAGAGTCCTGACCATGGTGGTAGACTGAGCCTTGATCTCCGTTACAGACCAAGTACTGACCCTGATCCCTGCCCCAGCCTGAGCCCTGACCCCAGCCACAAACTGGTCACACATTGACTGCTGACCCTAATCCCAGACTGAGTCCCAACTCTGGTCAAGGACTGAGTCCTGACCTCAACCCCAGACTAAACTTCAACTCTTATCACAGATGGAGCTGGTCTCGGGTTGAACCCTGATCCTAAGCATAGGCTGAGCCCTGCCCCCAGCCTTATGTGCCCCTGTACTCCAGCCTGCTACCTCACAAAGCTTCTCTCCTGCACATAAGCAGAAAGTGACCAGCTCACAGCCTCAGCCACAGGCCTCTCCTCTGACCCATGGATCTGTGCCGTGATACTGTGTGAGGTTCACTCAGTCAGACTGCCTCCTCACCCCCTGGATGGCTAGGCATGGCCATGTGACTTGCTCTGGCCAATGAGATGTGAGCAGGAGAGAAGCATGTCACTGCCAGGTGGAAGTCTTAAAATGCCACAGCCCAGGTGACGGATGATGTTTCATAGGTTGGAGTCCCCATCAGGCTGGGACCCTGAGTAAGGATGATGGGGAACATAGCCCTCACCAACCCATACTGGACATGCAGCTCCAGTGAGAGACAAACATCTGTTGGGTTGCTTTAAAGCCCTGAGATTTGGGGCTGCTTGTTACTGCAGCATAACCTGACGGATGCATCCAGAAACCTCTTTTCCTCCAAAGGCAGCCACACTGGGTTCTGCCTGTTTCTAATCACCCAGACTGTGTCCTACAGAAGGGCCCCCGTATCCAGAAGCCAGAGGGAAGGTGAACAGAACATTGGTGAGCATGTCAGAAAACCCTTCACGCAGGGCCAGGTACATAGCAGGCACTCAACAAATGCTTGTTGAACAGAAAAACATGGATTTTTTCCCCTACTTCTGCTTCAGTCCTCTAGCCAAGTCTCATCTCCCCGATACAGCTAAATGCCAGGTTGGGACCCCTACAGGGCAGAGGCTGTGCCCAGGAGGTCATTGTGAAACGGAATCCTGTCTGTAGCGTTAGCAGCGTGACCTCGGATGGCCGCATCGTAGAGTGGGGAGAGAAATTCAAGCCTCCGTATGTTTCGAGTCCTGGCTGCTGGAGAGATCGGGCTGGTCAGACCCTCCGAAGGTCAATCTGCCGGTCCCTGTCACTGTCACTCATGTATTCACCCGTTTAGCCATTCTGTCTTCATTGTCGTCATCACCACACCGTTCTGTTCACTGCTACTATTTACTGAGCACTTACCAGGGGCCAGGCCCTGTGTCTAATCTTCACAGCAGCTGTCTGAGCTCAGTCTCCCTCTTTCATCCACCCATGAGTTCAGTGATTGCCTAACCATCTAATGATCTCATTTATCCCATTCCCCTTCCTCCGTCCTTTCCTCCCTCCCTCCTTCCCTCCCTCCATCCCTCCCTTCCTCATTTATTCAAGAGGCAGTCCAGTGCAGTGGTTAGGAGCACAGGCTCTGGACACAGACTGGCTGCATTCAAATTCTAACTCTTTCTCTTGCCAACTGGAAAACTCAGACAACTTAATTCACCTCTGGTTATGCATCTGTAAAATGGAAATAATAATAGACCTTCCCTTCACAAATTCATGCAAAGATGAACTGAGTTAGTAGGGCCAGCTAGATGCTTAGAACAGTGCTGGGCAAGAGAGAACAGCCAGCAAATGCCGGCTGCAATCACGCACCAAGGGCACTGGCTGAACCCACGCATACCAAAGCCCTTCTCTGTACTGGACACCAGGCTTTCAGGGATGAAAAAGGCACAGGAAAGCAAATAGGACACAGTGAACACTGGAATGGTCCTGGTGTGCAAGGCACACTACACCCATTGTCTCCATCTTCTCAAAACCCCCGTGATGGGCACTATTGCTGTCACCATTGTACAAAGAGTCAACTGAGACCCAGAGACGTTAAGTGACGTGCCTGAGGACACACAGCTCATAGGTGGTGAAACCCAGATGGGAACCCTGATGGTCTGGATGTCGAGCCTACGCACCTAACCATTGGCTAACCCTGCCACCTTGCCTTCACATGCAAGGGAGTAGGGGAGTAGGGGGGAATTCAAAGTAGGCAGTGCTTTCCAACAGGATGTGCAAAGGACTAGGAATGGGGGAATGAGCAATGAGCCCTGCCCAGGTAGAAGTGAGGTCCCCGGAGCTGGACCATTAGACAGAATCTTCTGGAGTGATCTCATGAATAACCAGCCCCTGAGGATCTCTGCCGACCTCCATCTAACCCCAGATGTACCTGCCTTCCCTGTGGGTCCCTGACCCCCTCCCACTCTCTCTGGGGGGCTGTGAATACACATACCATAGGGGCAGAGGCTAAGAGCAGCCCCATCCGGGCCTCCTCTGTACAGAGAGGTGCTCTGCAGTTGCACAGGACCCAAAGCAAAGGCAGCACTAGGCCAGTCTGGGGACACGTGCGAGGCCAGGCCTCCAGGGCAGGTGCCCACCTCACCGCGGCTTCTTTGTCCAGGCTGGGTAGCATTTATTATTAATGGTAATAATAATTATAATTGCTTATTGATCTCCCCGAATGCACCCGGCAGTCTACCCAGCACTGATTTCGGGTCACTGCTCAGCAGCCTCACAAATCTATGTCCCAGCCGATGCATCGCCCAGCGCTGATGCTTAGCGGACGTCCAATAATAATGTGACGGAGTCCGCACGCAAGGTCCCTGCCAGCTGCGCCCGCGCGCATGCGCTGATCTTGTTCCCGGCTAACCAGAGTGCTTCCGCATCGGCCACGTGGAACCAACCAGCATTTATTACTTGCTTATTAATTTATTTATTTAGCATTTGCAATGGACCAAATAAATGCTGTCCTGGAATATAAGAAAAAGGAAAGGAAGACACCCTGCTGGTCCTGAAGATTATCCAGGACCACACTTCTCAGCCTCTCACTTGCACACCGATACCCTGGGGAATTTCGGTAAAAGGCAGAGTCACGGCCCCGCTCCCCAGAGATGGTGATTCCGTGGGTGTGGTTCCGGAGAGGCTCGGGAATCTCCGGGTGGAAAAAACCTGCAGGTGAGGCCGGGACAAGGGGTCCTTCCTGGAAAGACTCCGAGACACCCGCTCAGAGGGAGAGGACGAGTCAGGCAGAGGAGGCGCAGGACCCGGGGGCGAGACCAGCGGCGCCCGCAGGAGGGCTGGGCCCTCCAGCCCACGGTTTCTGGGCCGAGTGGCCTTTCCCTGCCCCTCCAGGCGTCTGGTCTCCCCCGCGCCACGGTCTCAGCACTACCCCATTGCCCCAAAGGTTTTTCAAGTGACTGTGCCAGGCAGGGACCAGAGCTAACGGGTTTTCATCCTACAGTGAACCTTGCCACTTGTAAAGTGCTCTGCCGTCGATGAAGTGCCGCCCCGCATTTGGAAGCTCTTCGCAGCTGGTCATGGACTTTCCAGTGCGCTCTGGCCCTTGTGGCCTTCTTCCTCTAGCCTGCTCTGGAGGGAGATGCGTCATTGTTCAGCAGCCCAGGGAACTGAGTCTGCAGGGATGGCCGGAGGGCCCCAACGTCTTTGCTGAGACTAAAACACACGTGCTCTTCATCTGAATCCTGTGCTCTTTCTGAGCAGGGGACTGTGGAGGGCAAGACTTCACCCACAGGTGCTTCCCACCTCACGCAACTGCTGCACACTGATGGGAAAAGCATCGCGGGCCTGGGTGGGCCCGCAGCCGGTCTCTCCACGCCTTGCTCTCTCCCAGCGTTCTCTGGCTCCCTTTTCAAAATACTCCCGTCAGAATGGCGAGCCCCGCTCGTTCCAGCTAATCCTCACAGCCTGGCAACATGGACATCTTTATACCTGCTTCACAGAAGAAGAACCAGAGGCTCCAGGAGGTCAAGGCGCTTGCCTGAACTTACATCTACTGAGTGGCTGTGGCTGATCTGGATCCCGCTCTTGCTAATTCCTACGTTTGCGCTCTTCACGGCTGCATCTCGGGATCTGCCCTATCCTGGAAGGCCTGGGTCCGGGACAGAGTCCTCAGAAACCCCCTCGGGAGAGCTGGGAGGCCACTGGCCCCTCCATCCATGCACACCTGTCCCAGAGCAGATGGAAGGGGGGCCGCATCGCATCACCCAGACTGCCACCTGGTGGAACCCACGTCGCTGGGCGTTTGGGGAGGTTACTGCTGAAGACCAGAGAATGCCTGGCAGAGGAGAATGGGAGAAGAGGGAGGGGGGCTTTGCAAGCCTCCTGTGGGGGTTCTGAGGTGCCAGTGAGGGGACCTGAAGGCAGAGTCCCCGCAGCCTGCTGGGCTCAGGAAATGACCAAAGAATAACCGAAGGACAGCAGCTGGAAGTCATGAAATGTGGCAAGGCCACCAGCAGCTCAGAGCTTCCAGGACTGAAACACACCAGTTGCTGCATAGAGCCAGGCGGATTGGCCCTGCACAGTGGTCTTAGGCCAAGGAGATGCCCAAGACGGGGAGCACTCCCCAAATTTTATCCTGTGGCCCAAGGCCATGCCTCCCTGGAAGAAGTGAGCCACCCATCTATCCATCTAGCACATGCACGCATTCATTCATTCATTCATTCACTCACTGACGTAAATATTCACTGAGCACCCCCCACATCAGGCCCTCTCTTGGCAATGGGGATCCAGTGGTGAACTATGTAGTTGAGATTTTGGCCCCCATAGGGCTAATACTCCAGGGGGGACGAGACATAAACAAGTCAACAAATAAGCCAATGACAAGTGCCACACTTAGAATTAAGACCTGTCAAGGTGCTAGAAAGAGATGGCTGCCCAAGACCACATAATCAAGGATAGCCTCTCCGAGGGGCGATACGTGGAGGTGAGACCGAGGTGGCAAGCAGAAAGTTCCTGCAGGCAGAGAGTCAACAATATTTGATTGTGACAATTTGGGACACCATCATCACCAACATGAAACCCTGTAGAAATATTCATAGTCAGGCCCATGGTGGTTGACAAGGTCAGTCTCTCAAAGCAACAGGAAAAACATACCTGGAGTTTGGTAACTATCTTGATCTGACATCAAACACCATGCATTAATTATCACGGGTGACAATGACATTCTCCATCTGAAGGCTGGAGGACAGTGCAGTGCTGTGGGAAGGTCATGAGACTGGGTTGTAATGCTGGATCTGTCATCCATAAACTGTGTGACTTTGGACAAGTAACTTTGCCTCTCTGAGCCTTGATACCCTCATCTGACATGGAAATCTCCCTGTGTCCTTGATTCCAAAACATGCCTTGCCGCCCATATTTTAATGGTTCCAAAATTAAGGCAGGTTTTGCAATGCACACACATGCCCCGGGGATCTTGTTAAACCTCAAGATTCCGTGGGTTTGGGGTGGGGCCTAGGTGCTGCATTTCTACCAAGCTCCCAGGTGTCAGCGGATGCTGCGAGCCGATGGACCACCTTTGGAGTGGCTAGGAAGCAGTCGACTGATACATTTAATGTGTTTGTTACTAAATAGAAGGGGCAAAGCTACAGTGGATGGAATTTTTTATTTCAGGAAATGCATTAACCCCATGTTCCGTTTTGTTCTCCCAATAACCCCATAAACCTGTTTGTAAAGCACCCAGCACACAGCCCGGCCCGTGGAAAACATTAATAGATGTTAGCGCACTGCTTTGAAAACCTCGAGTGCCGGTCCGGGATGTGAAGGCAGATGCTGGACTTGGAAGGTCCATCTATAATTGGATGCCATCCCCATGGGGCCCAAATACAGGAGCAGGCGGGAGGCTGGCAGGTTCTGCGGAAAGAAAAATGATAATTCCTCTCACCGCCCCCACATCCCCCAGCTCAGGGACCCGTTTGATCAGACCTGCATCAAACGACACATTTGCAACAAGACAAAACCAAGCGCAGGGGACTGGATCCTGTTTGAATTGGTCCCATGCACCGCCCCCAGGTGCCCCTCCCTCCCCAACCTCCTTCAGACAGACACGTGCAAATAAATGCTTGTTTGAAGCCGCAGAGGCTGACCAGCACCCGGACAATTCTGCGTGTTGTTAGACGCAGTGCCGGGGAAGCAGGAGAGGGAAGCTGGGTTTTATTTAGGAACTGGGAACTGGGAGCTGGGAAACAGGGGAAAGAGGGTGAGCCAGGAAGGCACTGAGAGAACAGGCTGCTATTTTGTCACCCTCTGGCCACTCATACAAGATGACACCACCTTGCAAATAGCGGATTCAAGTTAGCACCTTCCAGCTCCTTCTCTTGCCTGATACGGGCAACAGCATTAGGCAGAGTCAGTAAAAGACCTTATTACCTTTTATTTCTCAGCCGAGGAAACCGGGACTCAGAGGTTTGGATGGAATTACCTGCAGTGGTCGTGAGAGGTGAACTGTGTTCAGTGCATGCTGGAGGTCAGAGGTGGGGCCCGAGACTCCCCATTTCCAACCAGCTCCCAGGCAATGTGAATGTGGCTGGTCCACGGGCCACACTTGGAGTAGCAAAGATGTATTGACTTATGCATTTAAGAGACACAATCCAGGCATTGATTTGCCGCCACCCCGGACTGTGCCATTTATTTATTCTGCCCATACATCTCGGGGGTGACTCATCGCCCAGGTATTGCACTGAAATACAGTAGAGGACACGACAGGCCTGCTCCCTGGCCTGGGAGAATTTAGACCAAAAGCAAATAAATTAAACTCTTACAAATGGCAAAAGAGGGTGGCTGTCCTGCCAACACCCGGAAGTACATTATACTTAAGGGAAAATGCAACGTGCAGAGACACCGCAGCCACCACAGCCTGGAGACCCTAGTCACCGTGTCAGAGCCAGAACAGGTGCAGGCAGGCTCCGGCACTGCCCGCACTCCTCCTGGGTGTCTCTGAGCACGCGGTGCCTTGACACACCCACAAAATCAGTGAGAAAATCACCCCAACCCAGGACATGGATGACGGAGCCCCAGCCTGCTGCTGGCCATGAACGAGAGCCTCAGAGTTTTCTGGTGGGAAAAATCTACCCCAGTGCTTCCTTGTCTCACTGGCCATCGGAGGCCTCTGGGCAGGTGGTTGCTGGATCTAGCAAACAGAAATACAGGGGGGCCGGTGAAATCAGGATTTCAGACTGACAACATGGTTTTGGAAAAGTGTGTTTCAGGCAAAACGTGCGACAAGGCCTAGATCCTCCAACCACCGTGTCCCTCAGCATCTCAGGGCCGTGCGAGGATGGAGGCACGTAATGTGGGCAGCCATGGCAGAGGAGCTTAGGGCAGAGTCCCGGATACAACACACAGCCAGCAAGTGGCAGCTGCAGTGCCTACGTACATGGGGGAGGGGGAATGGAGAAAGAGGAAGGTAAGGAGGGAAGGGGAGGGGGCAGGAGAAGAAGGAAGGGAAGACAGTCAAGCTGAAGCAGAGAGTAGAGAAATATAGCAAGCAACAGGCCAAGGGAGAAGGAGACAGAATCAGAGTCCGGGGAAGACTGAGTGAGAGAGACATGCGTGCCCAGGGTCTCTGGTCCTCTCCCGGCACTGCTACCCAAGTTGCTCCCACTACCCCGCCTTTTACCCACTTCCCCCGTCTCATCTCTAAAGCTCCACATGTTTCTCCCATCCTGACCAGGCCACCGGTGCCCTGCCCACAAGCCTGGCCCAGTGGTGGGGGCTGCTCTCTCTGCGGCCCTCCGTCTCGGACCCATCTCCAACCCGTTGACTGTGAGTAGCATCAACTGCACGCTCCTGTGTCCTGCCCTGCCTGCCTCCACCCTGGCTCCCTATCATCCCATCGGAACAATAGATGTCCGCTGTCACCATCTACCTATCTGCCACTCCTCTGGCTTGAGCCACGCAGAAGAGGCTCACACAATCAGATTCTATCCCCAAGTGATAGGTCTCCCACCTATCTGCCAAGGAGGCTGCTAGGGGCAGGGGCTCTGCTCAAGGGTCTCCAGATAGGGCCCTCTCCTGGGATAGAGCTGGCTTTCGAGGACATGATGTCTGTGAGGCTTTTCTCCTGCAAGCCCGGAGAAATGGTTTTGAGAGGAGAGTCAAGAGACAGAGCTGATAGACCCTGGTTAATGAACAGCGGGCAGCCCTATGGAAGAATAAACATCTAAGGAGGATGAATAAACGTCTAAGCAGTGTAGAAGCCCCACATGGAATCCAGGGAAGAATGGCTTGGGCCATGAGGCCCCTCAGAGCTCAGCCCCCGTCAGGTCGCTTTGCTCACACAACCTGCTTAGAGAGATGGAGGGTCCAGGGATAACGGCCATTCATTCAGTCACTCGTTCACTCATTCATGCAACACATAGTGTATTCATCGAGCAGCTACTATGAGCCACTGCCAGGCTCTGTCATAAGCACTGCGGCACAGCAGTGAGCGAGACGGGAAAACCGTTCCTGCCCTGATGGAGGTGACATTCTGCAGGAGGTGGCAGATGGCAAATAAATATGTTGACGCACAGCACACCGTCAGGTAGAGTGACGAGCACGGAGGAAACGTCAAGCAGGGCAAGGGCCAGATGGGGTTGCTGTTTTAAACTTCGTGACCAGAGAGATGCCCTGACAGAGGGACGTTAGAGAAACAACCAGAATGGACGGAAGGGGGGGTGTCACGTGGAAACCTGGAGGTGGGGGGTCCCGGCCAGGGGACAGGTGGGGTGAAGGCCCCGAGTGGGAGGGCACTTGGGTACCCAGGGCACAGTGGGGAGGCCAGTGTGGTGGGCAGAGTGGGGTGTCAGAGAGGTCACAGGGCAGGATCTGGGAGGGACCTTGGCTCTGAGCTCAAGTGGGACAGGACCCATGGATGGAGTGACAGGGTCTGACAGGTCCTGGCTGCTGTGTGGGAACTGCACAGGGCAGGGGCAGGGGACCACTGAGGAGGCTCTGGTGTCATCCAGGCCAGAGCCACAGGGCTGAGACCTGGGTGGTGGCAGGGGCCATGAGGAGAAGGGGTCCAACTCTCAGGGGAGGGAAGTGGCAGATGGGGTCACCTGCACCCCATCCAGCTGTCTCTCCTCCCTTTCCTTTCAGGCGGGAAAGTGGGAGTAAGTGATGGGCCCACCTCTTGGATTCCCTGGATGGGCGAAGAAGGGCCTCCTGACTCCTCAGTAAAGGCATCTGGCCGGGAGTCAATCAGCCTTTGGGAGGTGGGCCCTGGGAGCCCCAGTCAGGGTTAGAGGCGGAGCCGGTGAGTTCAGGGTTTGGGCAATGCTATCAACCAAGGCCGAGGCCAAGGGTCCAGTCCCCTGTGTCCAGGCGAGCATCCCCCTGGGCAGCAGCCTCAGCTGTCATGTCTGATGCTCAGCCATCTCGCACCGCATGGCTTTTGCTAGAAGGGTCTGCATGACCCCAGGGGTGTACACGCCTGACGACATAGGGGCTGAGTCCCAGCTCTGCCACTCACCAGCAGTGCGACCTTGGGAGAGTGACTCTACCTTCCTGAGCTTTGGTATTTTCATGTCTAAGCTGGGAACCCAAATGGCGTTTATCTTGGTGCAGCAGGTGGAATGAGATGATGCCATGAAAGCTCCACAGAGCCGAAGAGACTTTACAGATGTGACTTAGTGAAGGACTTTGGGAAGAGGGTGTCCCGGATGACCCCAGTAGTGGGACCTTGCGATCACGAGCATCCTTTGAGGCAGGAGGGCCAGAATGACAGAGGAGGGAATGTGACAGCAGAGGCAGACAGCTATCAGGAGACACAATGCAGATGGCCTTGCCCATGGAGGAAGGGGCCATGAGCCAAGGGATGTGAGCAGCCTCTAGAAACTGGAAAATGCCTGAAAACAGGTGTTCCCCTAGAGCTGCCAGAGAAATGCAGCCCTCCAACACCTTGATTTTGGACTTCTGACCTCCAGACCTGGAAGAGAATACATGTGAGTTATTCTAAGCCTTCAAGTTGGGGTAATTCGCTACAGCAGCAAGAGGAAAGGAATGCAGCATTCAGGTCTCCGTGCCGGCTGCCTCTCCCGCCCTCTGGTTAAAAGTGAGCTAGGATTTCATTTTCCTTGTGACAGATGGCCATGACAGTGGACAGTCTTAATAGCACCCCTAATAATAATAGCTAATTTTTTGAGGCCTAATCGAGTGTCAAGCACATCAGTCTAATGGCTTCCTATGTATCATTTCGGTTAATCTTCATAAAAGGCATAGGAAGAGGTACTATGGTTATTCCCATTTCACAGATGGGAAAACTGAGGCTCAGAGAGGTTGTAAAACACGCCCAAGGCTGCACCACTAGGAGGTAGCAGGGCTAGGGTTCACACCTAGGTCTGTGTGGTCCCCAAGAATCGATGGCACAAATCTTCCTGGATGCAGCTTGTGCAAAATGAACCTCCCACCTCCCTTTGCCTCTCCCCCACCAGGGAGGGCCTCCCATATCTTTCCCTTGCCGTCACTGGTCCTGACCCCCTTTTTATTTGTCCCCCAGCCTCCACAAAAGGCTCTCTCTTCATATGCCATTTCATACAGCACAGACAGGCTGGCATTTCTGAAAGGGACTTTATTTCTTTTTGGCTTCCCCTCAGCTTTGTACTGAAAGAAATAGAAATCGCAAAAATATAGACAAGTTCTCAGACCGCAGATTTCTGATCCTGAGAATTCCCTCCAGCCAGGATGGGTTGGCACTGCCGACTGGCACCATGCCTGGCTTCCCTTCCTCCCAGCTCCAGGCCCCCACCTGCTGGGCACATCTTGTCTCCCATCCTTGGCGGAGGTTTACCTAAAATTAACAGTACGTGATGATCTTGCTTGTAGACACATCTGGGCTTTTTTCTTTACCCATTTTTATTTTACAAGAACCCCAATTTTCTCCCGCTCTCTCGGGGCTGACCGCACCCCAGGTCCTGGGATAGGCAAGTGCACCCACGCAGGCCAATGAGAGTACTGCACCCCCTCCCTTCACAGTGATTGGCTCAGGCACGGGCACCGGACCCCAAAGGAGCCAATCAGAGCCAAGCAACAAGGATGCCTGATGTTTGCTGGCTCTATTGGGTAGAAGCCACTTTCATTTTTTGCTGTGTTTGATGCCTGGAGCAGCCGGGGGCCGTTTCTGCCAATGTATGAAGAGAGGCTACCGAGAATGAAACCCACACAGAGGAAAGCACAACTTTCAAATTGAAAACGAGACAAAGTTGATGACAGAGGTTGAGGGCCCGGATCCAACTGTGCCTGAAGTCTTAGATGTAACTATAAACTTTTCAGTCAATGAGAAAATAAAGTGTTTCTGCTTCAGCCACGTTGACCTGGGTGACTGTCACACCCTGCCCATGCGATGCAGTAGCCAGCATTTACTGAGCGCCCCCAAAACCAGAGCTTGAGACACGGATGTGGGTACAGATCATTTATTGGTCAGGTGACCTCCAGAAGTGCGAGTGAGGGACAGGGGAGAGTGATGCAGGGAAGGAGGAAAGTCGGCATCCGGGTGGGCCAGTGGGGCTGCTACTGCAGACAGCAGGGACTTGATTTCTCCAGGCCTCCTGAGGAGTGTAGGGAATGCCTTCCCGTGTTATCTGGGGAAGATCAGAGGGCCAGGGCATTATCTGCTGGCTCCTGTCCTCTGCTTTTAGAGGGGCTGACTCAGGGGTGGTGTGGTAGGTCAAATAATAGTCCCCCCCAAAGCTGCCCACGTCCTAACCCCCAGAACCTGTGAAATGTTGGGTTACATGGCAAAAAGAGAATGAAGGTTGCAGTTGGAATTAAGGCTGCTATTCTGCTAGCCTTGAAATAGGGAGATTGTCCTGGATTATCTGGGTGGGTCCAATGTAATCGTGACAGTCCTTTTAAGTGGAAGAAGGGGGCAGAAGAGAAACACCAATCAGTTGCCCCTTTTAGGTGCCCCTACTGGGTTCTGAATCCACAGCCCAGGTATGTGTCCTGACCAGGAATCGAACAAGCAACCGTTTGCTTCGTGGAATGATGTCCAACCCCCTGAGCCACACCAGTCAGGGTCTTCTCTCCTCTTTTTATGCAAATCACATGGGCCCCCAAGGGCCTCTTTCCTAATGGTGGTCCTAGTCCAAGGGACCCCTCTGGTGTACAGCTCACTGGCACAGCAATGCTGAATGACCCCCAACTCTCACAAATGATTGCATGACCCCTCCCTGCTTCCTTGGCTTTTCTAGGAGTCCTCCTGTAGGTACCCCATGTCTGGTCACAATCTGACCCCACAGTAGTAAAAATGCCCACAAATGGTTTAACACCCAGAAATGGAAGGGGATCGTCCTTTTCTCAGAACCTGGAAACATCTTGCCCAGGATAGCAAATGGGTGAGGGTGCCCCTGCCCTGGGCAGACATCACTAATCCATGGTGGCGCGCTCGCTCCTGAAGTCCAGACAGGCTCACAGCATCTTTCTCAGCCAGCAACATTCCCGATGGCACTGACAATGCACCCGGAGTTTGGAGAGTCACTGTCAGTTATGTCTCACGTGTGAAGCAGACATCCCCTTCGATAAATAAGCTTCAGGCTCCTCCTGAAATTGAGAAGAGGAAATTCTCTTGTGCAAACAACTTTGTTGCTAAAACATTGCTGAAGTGGTTCCAAATTCTGCCCTCTCTTCCCATCACTCCGAGGTTTGTCTCTTCCACTGGGCCACCTTATTACTAGTAGTGTCCACAATGGGAAGAATTGCTTCCATTTACTGAGCACCTACTATGTGTCAGGCACTGTGGTAAAACATTTTGGAATCTCCCCAAGATGAAGGTATTAGCCCTGGTTTGTAGGTGAAGAAATTGAAGTTCAAGAGACAGTGCCCCTTACTTGCCACCCCTTGTAAGGAAAGTGCCCCATTTAAATGAACAGAACAAAACCATCCCTGGCTGGTGTGGCTTAGTGGATTGAATACTGGCCTATGAACCAAAAGGTCGCTGGTTTGATTCCCAGTCAGGGCACATGCCTGGGTTACTGGCCAGGTCCCTAGTTGGAGGCTTGCATGAGGCAACTGATCAATGTATCTCGTGCACATTGATGGTTTTCTCCCTCTCACCCTTCCTTCCCCTCTCTCTAAAATAAATAAAATCTTTTTATAAATTTGAAAAAATAAATGAACAAAGCAAAATCAAACAGCCTGGGTTTGAGGACGGGGCTGTGTAGCCTAAAAATACCCAGAGCCACACAGGCGAGGTAGGGAGCTGGTGAGAAAAGGGGGCTCACTCGTGCGTTCAAGAATTTTCTGGGCACCTACTATGTGAGAGGTGCTGGGGCTGCTCCACAGATTGCACCAGTGTCGTCTCTATCCTCGTGGAATATGTAGTCCTCAGGGGAGGAGGGATCAGCCACACAGACGAATAAGCAGGTGCCCAGGAGGGCATGAGGAAGGGGCCGAGAGGGACTTGCAGTGAGTGTGTCCTCGTCACAAGGGCTGTTTCTGTCTTTACCAGTGTCCTCCCACCCAGCTCCTGGGATTTTCCCAAGCAGGTCATTTTTGTCCTCAATGCCCAGTGGCACTCGGTCCACTTCCTCAAATATTCAGCCTGTGTTTACCCCTCCATTGTCATCCCCAGCTCAGTCTTCCTAGTTAGGAGCTGCATTTCCCCTCCTCGTTCCTGGCTTAGTAAACACTGACTGAGTCCCGACTGTGTTAGGAGGCTGGCTGTGTAGGGTGCTCTGATGCTGCGCTACCCTGCGTGCCCACAGCTGTGGTGCCCGGGGGGTGGTGTCTACCCACCACGTGTCAGTAGACCCCAAGGGCCACACGGATCAAGGGGGTCATGTGCAGGGTTTGATGGTTCAGATGCTCACAGTGGCCAGGCAGGAGCCATGAAAATGCCTAGGTATAATACAAAAGGGAGTGGTGGGGACTGTGGCTAACTGGGGACCTCGTGGTCTGCCTGAAAGGGGTGACCGCTACTGGTCTCCAGCACGTGGCTGCCATGCAGAACTGCAGCATAAATATATTTTGCCTTAGAAAACTCCAGAAATCCAAATATTTATTGAAGTCTTACAATCTTGGCAAATATTAAAATTTTGGTAACAAATGCAACATAAAATAAAAACTGAATGGGGAAGACAGAGCGAATCGTCCACGTAACGATTTGACTTGGACTTCTCATTTTATAGATGGGGAAACCGAGGCTCATAGAGGTTTGCTTAAAATTGCGCAGGGTCAGCTTGGCTCACTTCCCTTAGAACCAGAGGCAAGTGGGGACTCTTCTCCAAGTCACACACCCTGTCCAGGAATTCCAGGCCCAGGGGATTCCCAGGTGGGGGATGGGGTTGGGGGGAACCAGAGTGGGAGGTGAAGGCAGAGCTGTTTCTAAATGCAGGGCTCACCCCGGGCTCTCGCACGCCTGATGCGTCGTTCAAGTGTGTGGGTCCGAGAGTCCTCTTTTTCTCCCTTGGTCTGCGCCTCTGCCTTTCTGTGTCTCTTGCTGTTTGTCTTTCTGTCTTTTGGCAACAAATGTTCTGGCTCTGACTCCTCTGTCTCACTCTGGTCTCTTTCCCCCTATTTCTTGGTCTCTGTCTCTCTTTGTTTCTCCTCCTATGATCTTTCCTTTCTCTGTTCCTTCTTTCTGGATCTCAGTCTATTTATCTTGATCTATATTCGTTCTGTCTCTCATAATCTCTGCCCCTCTGTCTGTCTGTCTGTCTCTGTTTTTTTCCATATCTCTCTCTGTCTCTCCTCATCCCTGCCACTCTTACTCCCCTCCCACGCCCCTGTCCCCCAGGCCTCGCTCCTCCTGCCCTCCGAGTCCCTCTGGCCACTATGGAAAGGTTACTGTAAACGGGAATGAAGCTGAGGGCAAAAGTAATCAACCCCCTGGCTGACCTCCGATCCCGCTCCCCATGCCCAGGCTGACAGAACCCGAGTCCAGGTCGCTGGCTGTGCCCCCTCCCCCGCCACCACCCTGGCCCCCTCCCTCCCCACCCCCAGGTCCCCTTGCTGACAAAAGGCCTATCTTCTCTCTGCCTAAATGATTTAAATTCTAATCAAACATCATTTATAGTACATCTCGGAACCGTCTCCTGGGAGCTGCTCCCACATGAGACGTTGCCATGGCAACCGGGGGGTCTTGTTTCAGAAATGTCAGATTGTATTATTGTCTTCACACTTCTCTGATAACCTAGTGTCTCTCTCTCTCTCTCCCGCTCCCTCACTCACACCACCATCCCCAAGATTGTATTCTGCCCCTCTCTCTCCCTCTCTCCCTGCCCTCCATGCGACACCCCCAGGCTCTCCTCTGGACCTCCGCCTTCCTCCCACCCAAGAGGAAGTGGCCTGATCAATTTCATCCCCAGCCTCTCCCCAGGCCTGCCTCCCCTTTCCCATGATTCTGGCCTCGGGGCCTCCCCGCTTTGGGAAAGGTGTCTCCCCCACCCCTCATCTTCTGCAGACACGCTCCCCCCTCTAGGGGTTTGCTGGAGTGTTCTGGTGTCATTTTATTTTGCTAGATATGAAAATGAGACATAGATTTTTCCTGGTGATGCGTGTGTGAAGTTCTAATCTGGTTTTTCAGAATTTTTTTTCTCTTGGGGGAGGGGGCAGTGGTGGAAGAAACGGAACTCCTAACAGGACCCACACGGAGGGTAGAACACAAGGCAAAAGGGGTGCCACGGTGTATGCATGCCTGTGTGTGTGTGCCTGTGTGGCGCGTGTGTGTTCAGGTGGGCCTGCATGTGTGTGTGAGTGCATGCAGCTGTGTCTGAGTGTATGCTGTGTGTATCTGCATGTGCATGTACTCATGTACACAGGTGTGCTGTGTGTGCAGGCGTATCCACATACATGCAGCATGTGCCTGCATCTATGCAGGTGCTTGGTCATGTGCACATGCATGTGCAAGTGCATGTGGGTATGTTTGCATGTTTGTTGTGCCCGTGTGTGCATGTACTCATGCACACAGGCATGTGCTCTCTGTGTGGAAGCATGTTCACATACATGCAGCACGTGCCTGCATGTATGCAGGTGCTTGGTCACGTGCACACTGTGTGTTCATGTGTACCTTGTGTGTGCTGCATGTGCACACATGCAGGTGTATATTCATGTGCACACTGGGTGTGCACATGTGCAGTCCTCTTCATGTGTGAGATGCATGCCATGTGTGCAGGTGAGTTCTCATGTGCACATGCAGGTGTGTGTTCCTGTGCCTGTTTGCATTCGTGTGTGTGTGATGTCAAAGACGTCTTCCCTAGCCTGCCTTTTGACAACAGGCAGCTCCAAGGGCCTGGACACTTGCCTCCACCATCACGCGGTCTTTCCCAAACACAGAGGGGCACATTTTACCGAGATTGTCACATTCATGTCGGATTCCTCACCCTGTCTGCTGCCGAGATGCACTAACCCTGCCAAAGGCCTGGCAAGATTTTCTAACCCAATAGTCCCCTCATTCCACACGTAGGGAAACTGGGGCCCCAGGAGGGGCAGGGGTGTGTGCAAGGACTGAGGTCACAGCAG
Source organism: Trachops cirrhosus (assembly GCA_028533065.1). Classification (NCBI taxonomy): domain Eukaryota; kingdom Metazoa; phylum Chordata; class Mammalia; order Chiroptera; family Phyllostomidae; genus Trachops; species Trachops cirrhosus. Next base: position 62,690,847 of record CM052546.1, on the reverse strand, counting down.
AGCCTGAGGTGAAATGGACCGAGTCTGCCCTCCCCAGGTCACTGGGAGACTGGTGCAGTGAGAGGCGGGAACAGGGGCCCCATGCCCTTCAAAGAGTTGTCACTTTGGAGGGGCTGAGGTGGTAGCATTTCCGGCAGCCCCACCAGGTCCTGCAGGGCCAGCAGGGAGGCTCCCTGGGTGCTGGCATTGCTAAGCTCTTTACAAGAATTATGTCCCATTTGAAGATGGGGAAACTGAGGCTCAGAGAGTTGATGTAAAGCAGCCTAAGTTTGCAGAGCCAGTAAGTGCAGAGGTGGGATTTGAACCTAGGACTCTGTGGTCCTAATGTGTACCTTTCCCATTGGCCATGCTGCTGTCTGTGGTGGGGGCGGAGAAAGCTCTGTCCCCTTGAGCACAGGGATGGAGGTATCTGGCTTTGTCGCCAACATCTAGAGAGTCATGCTATGGGGTAGAACAGGAGCTAAGACAAAGGCCACCAGGATGAATGAGTGGGCACAGGCAGGCCCTCAGAAGAGGTGGCAGGAGGTTGGTGAGTTCCTGGACACCATTGAGGGTGCCCACCAACTGCAGCAGCCAGGAGCCTTGGCCCCGAGATTCTTCCTGCACCATTCCCCAGATGGGGAAACTGAGGCTCAGAGAGGGTCAGGAACTGGCATGAGGTCACGCAGCTTGTAAAGGGCAGAGGTGGCCCTCAGCCCAGTCTGGTGACTCTGACCATTTCCATCCTGTGGTTAGGAGCTGGAGGACCCAGGTCAAATCCCAGATCTGCCCCCTCACTGGCTGTGTGACCTGGGGCTCTGTACCTAACCTCCTGGAGCCTCAGTTTCCCCACCTGTAAAGAGGATTAGAAGAATGGTGCCTCCCGTGTAGGATGGAAGTGAGGAATACGTGAGTTAATGCTTGGACAGCGCTGAGCGTGGCGCCTGACCGGGGGAGGGCTGGGTTCGGCTCTGCTGTGAGGTGATGGCTCAGGCAGTCACGACCCCCGCTCAGATCGGACACTGTCCTCACCTGCGTAGGGACTGTCATCCCCGCGGAGTTCCAGAAACTGGAGCTCCATGCCCCTGAGCTTTTGGGAGATCAAACTTTTAGGAGAGCCAGCCTTTTCCCTTTTCTCTTTTTTTCCACTCTCCGCAGGGAAGTGGGCACCAGGAAGAGACGCGAGTGAGGTTGACGTGGGCACCTTTGCCTTCCCGGACCCATCATACACATCTCAGGGGAGAGAGATGGTGACAAAGATCAGGACATGCCGCCGGTGCAATCACACAGAGCTGCCTTGAAATTCTTAATTGTTGAACAAGGGGCCCCACCTTTTCATTTTTTACTGGGAACCGAAAAGTACATACGTACTTAGTCTTGACCGAGACAACGAGGTGCAGAGAAAGAGAATATGCTGTCTCGCTGTCTCTCTGGGTCTCTCGCTGTCTCTGTCCCTGTCCCCTGGCAGAGACAAAATGCGGAAGCCAGAGAGATAGAGAGAAGACAGGAGGCCAGGAGGAGGGGGAGGGGGAGGGGGAGGGCTGCGGCCGGTGTTTGTCCAAGGTGAGGCGCATTGATCCCCGGCCGCGTCACCATCGGATAGATCCGGCCGTGGTAATGAACCTCCCCCACGCACCGCTCGCAAAGCACACACCAGCCCTGGCCCCAGCGGTTAATATTTAACTGAATAAGGGCCATAAATATGGAAAATGGGACTTTTAATTAAATAAGCAGCTTTTAAAAGGGCCCTTGGGCGGGAGAGGCTTTTGTTTAAATATGATTGATTTGACATGTCCTTTCGCTCTCACACTCTCCAGCGCACTCCTGACGTTAACTCCTGGCCCCAGCCCGAGGAGCAGGCTGGAGGAGCCCAGGCCCTGTCCTGCCGGAGCAAGGGGACCTTCATGGGGAGGAAACCGGTGCGGTGGGCAGGAGGTGCCCAAGGGGGCTGGGGTTAAAGACCCAGCTTCGTGGCGTCCCACATTTGGGTTAAACACATCAGAGACTGCTTGAATTTGGGGGAACGTGTATTTCATCTTTCAGAAGGAAAGGTTTAGTGGGGTGAGATGCCTCTAGATCTTGGGGTGTAGGGTCCCAAAGACCCAGGTTTAAACCACTATCTGTACCTGTATGTCCTTTGGTGGTCCAGCTGCTCTTCCTCTCCTCTATGCCTCAGTTTCCTCATCTGTAATATGGGATGATGCGAACACTACCTGCTTTACAAGGCTGTGCGCAGATTCAGCGCACTTCAGCCCATTGGTTAGGTTCCTTTCCTTGCGTTGCCAGGGTTGTGGCTGGGGGCTGGGTGTCCATCCAGGGGCTCAGAGAGGCGGTTCGGAGGCACATTCCTCCACCAGGGCCAGCCTCATGGGTGTGGAACCTGCACACTTAGAAGGGCCCGTGTGTGGTTTAACACTCCGTGGTCACCATCTTGAAATTCTTAATCCTTTTGAACGAGGCGCCCCACAATCTCATTTTGTAATGAGCCCTGCGCTGTTTGAATCCGGTTCTGCCTAGACCCAGCCACAGCCCCATCCGCGGCCTGGGAGGCAGCCACTGTGGGAAGAGCCTGGAATCCTCCAATCCCAGGGCTGGGGGGAGGACCCCACAGTCAGGGAGGTCTGGGTCCTGCCTCCAAACCTTTAGTGACCTTTAACTTTCAAAACTTCAGAAATAAGAGACCACATTTTATCAATTCGAGAGTTGGTATTTACAAACCCCTTCTTACAGGCCGGATTCTGTAATCGCCTGACGTCTGCCTGACCTCAGAGCCCTGTTGGCCTCCGCACACCCTGGGTGAGGGACCTGAGGCTCAGAGAGGCCAAGCAATCAGCCTGGGGTTGCTCAGCTAAGGAGCAAACAGGGTCAGGATTTGAACCTAGGGCTCTTTGTCGTCACTGTCATGTCTTAAGTCCCAGGAAGTGTTAGCCTGGTGCAGGTCCATGTAATAGACACATGTCTGCTGTGGCCCTGACTCTGAGCTAAACTGGGAAGAGCTGGAAGGGGCCAGAAAGCTGCGTCTCATCGGTAGTGACGTCCACAGGCAAACTTCTCCTTTGGTGGGATGTTCAAAGCCAAGTTCCTCAGCAGCAGTTCCATGGGCAGCTGATGGTCATGCACCCCTCTTCCGGGCAGCCAGCAAGCTGGGTGAGGCTCAAACAAAACTTCCTGTCTTGGTGGGCCAGCTGCCTGTTGCCATGGGAACTCCTCTTGGGCAGCACCAGGTTCTGGGGGTCTCTTTCCTGGGCTCTGTGTGGAAGATAGTGGGGCAGAGGCACAAGACCATTTCTAATGCAGACCATCAAGTTCCTGTCACCCAGGGCAGGGACGGGGCAATGGGTGAGGCGCCTGGACTCCTCCTCCCTGTGAGCCCGGAGCAGTTGGAGACAAAACCTTGTGTCGTGGACATTTGGGAAGGGGCCTCCTTCCTAGGCAACCCTTCCCAGGGCTCCTCAGTGAGCCCTAAAACTCCACCTTCGCACAGTCTCAGCATCTCCTTCCTGGGCGGTGGCAAACACCTGCGAACTGGGCTCCCTGGCAGGGAATCTGCCTGCAGGTGTTGTGTTCACCTAGAACCCAGGTGAGCTTCTTGATCCGAAGGTTCTCCATTCTCCCAGCAGCAAACAGTGGCCAGACTAGCCTCCATCCCCTTCGCCCAGGCCGCGTCCATCTGCAGGCAGGGTGACCCCCTGAGGCCCAGGGAACGCCAGGAGTCAGGGAGACCCCGAGCAAAGGTCGGGGTGAGGCCAGCTCCGCTTGGTGTCAAAGAAGATTAGGGGTCCTGCTCTCAGAGCTGAGGGCCGCGGCCGGAATCAGCCTGTGATCCCAAGTGAGATGAGTTCAGAGGTCACCAGCTGGCCCCTTTGTGTGTCAATATTAACATGGGAGTCCCCTAATTGGGGTGGGTCAGCCAGTGGACGCAGCCGGAATGCACACCGGGAGAAGGAAAAGGCACGGATGGCCCTCCCGGCACTGGGTGGGGCGCCTGACACAAGCTGGTTCATTCATTATATTGATACTTCCACTCACAACAGGAATACAGAAGGAGCAGGAGAAGAGCAGGGGCCACATGTATTGAGCGCCTATTTAAGTCAGGCTTGGTTCCTGGCACTTAATTAAACTGTGTCATCCTGCCAGGCCTCCCTGTGAATTAGCTTCTGTTGCGACCTCCTCCTACAGCCAGGGAAACTGAGGCACACAATGGTCAAGTCAGTGGTCCAAGGTCCTACATCTAGAATGGAGGAGAGGGATGTGGATCCAGCTAGCCCACCTCCTTGCGGCGCCAGGAGGCAGGGATGACCACGTCCGCATTATTGATGGGGAAAGTGAAGATGAGAGAGGGTATCACAGAGTTGTTCCAGCTCCTGAAGCAAGGGGCTGACCTCTCTGCCCCTGCATCCACCAGACATTGGCCGTGGGCTGCCCCAGGGTCTGGGTGGAAACCCCTCCCCCTTGATGGCAGCTGCCATTGGTACAGGGCACATATGTGGAGAAGGAAGGGGCTGGGAGACTTTAGCAGCCACCCTGATCGTGGGGGATGATGGAACTGGGTAAAGAGGGTGGGGGTGGGGTCGCAGCTGTATCTCCTCTACCTCCTGTGTGTTGGGCACTATTTGCCCTCGTGGTATTTGCCTTCTTCACAGAGCGTGGCTGTCCTGTGTCTAGCATTCTCCATCCATGGCCGAATCTATCCCTACAATCCCAGGGAACAGAGAGACCCATGGAACAGATGGAAAAGATGAGGCTCTGTTGGTACCCGAGCTGAACAGAACATGAAGCTCACCTAGTGTCCCCCAGTCCAGTCCCCAGGCCCAGGACGCCCCCTGCTGTGCTGTCCACAGCCTTGCAGAAGGTCACGGGCCAGGCGGGGTCCCTGCCAGCAGCAGCATGGGTGTGGAGGCAGAGGATGGGCTATAAAGGCCCTGGCACTGTGTGACATTTGTGACTTACTCTCCGTGGGAAGTGCGCTAATTACTCTCGTTCTCTCTGAAGTCTGGCTTAACGACCGCTTGGATTTTATGGAGTTCTCTGGGGTCGCCATTGCTGTGTGACTTCTGGAGACCACAGCGGCAGGAGGCAGATGTGCCTCTTCCCCGTCCCCAGCCAGTGACTCCCGAGGACTCAGCCTCAGTGGCAGCCAGGAGCTGGGGGAGTCTCCCTCACCCGCTTTCAGCTCAGGCACACACACAGCTCTGTGGTCCTCCAGCCGCCCCAGGAGGGGGTACAGTGAATCACTCCCATTTTGCAGATGAGAAAACAGGTTCTGAGAGGTGAATGGCCCCTGCTCCGCACTCCCCACCCCTGCCGAGAAGTCTGATGTCAGAGCCTGAGCTTTACCGCTTTGGATCACTGGCCTGGGCCACCCTCCGGACCCAGAGTGGGGCTCTGGAGCCCCACACCCCTCTCCACCCCTCGTCAGGTCTGCAGGAAGGTACTGGGCACTCCACTTGACAGGTGAGGAAACTGAGTCAAGAAGCCATACAGCAAAGAGGCTCAAAGCACGGCTGTTAGGAAGCTGCACTCTGGCCCTGACTGGTGTGGCTCAGTGGGTTGGGCATCGTCCTGCAAAGCCAAAGGTTGGCAGTTCGATTCCCAGTCAGGGTGCATGCCTGGGTTGCAGGTTTAGTCCCAGGTAAGGGTGCATACGAGAGGCAACTGATCGATGTTTCTCTCTCACATTGATGTTTCTCTTCCTCTCTTTCTCGCTCCCTTCCCCTCTCTTTAAAAATAAATAAACAAAATCTTTGTGTTGGTGGCCCAGTTCCCCACATACCATTGTGTGGCTTGGGGCACCATTCTGGGCCTCTGTTTCCTCAATGGGGTTAATAATAATCGTGCCTGCCTCCTAGGCAGGTGACAGTTAAGTGCTTAGGACAGCGTGTCGGGTGGAAAGCTCTGGACTTGAGCTGGTGATTATTATAAGTTGAGCCCAGGGTCCGTTTGGGGCTCTAGTGTACGTCCTCACTGCCCCAGGCTCTCCGTCCTCCTCCCCACCCGAGTCCCAGGGCTTTGCTCCTCTCTCCCGAGCTGCAACCCCTCTCCTACCTCAGCAGGTGTCCTGAAGTCCTCATGACTGGCGACTGCCAAGATTTCTGCCTGTAGGAGGGCTATCAGATAAGGGAATCACTTTCAGGAAAAAGGGGCTCATTTCTCAGTCTCCCCCAAACCATTGCATGTTACAGCAAGAAGGAATTGTCTTGTCCAGTGGTCCGTCCCCACCCCCACTCCCACAGAAAAACTGAAATGGCACCAAGAAATTTCTGCATGAATGAATGGAATGAATGAAGGAATGAATGAGTCACAGGTAAAAAACTCAAGCAACACCCACCAAGCCCTGGGTTAAGGACTGAGATTTGGCAGTGAGCAAACTGCCTAGTAAGGTCACTTATCCTGAGCTCTGTCTTTAGGGGGCGCTAATCCCAGGCGACCCGGTGGTAGGTGCCCCTGGAATGTGCAGGGACGTGGGTTGAAGACCCAGTCCGCTCCCAGACAATCAGCCACTCGCTGAGAATAATGTAATCAGGGCAGTGGGAGAAAGCGTTCTCTGAGCACTCACTATGTGTGCGGCGCCGCTCTGGGGTGCTCTGTTGCATTTTCTTCTCACTAGCCCTGCGAGATTGCAGTTACCACCCCCGCCGACTGGAAGAGGAAGTGGAGGTTCAGAGAGGTGAAGTCATCTGCCTGAAGCCACACAGGAAACAGCTGACAGACAGAAGATCCAAATTCAGCTGGTCTGGGATGATGGCGGGTCTGCCTCTTCGGAAGAGGAGGGAATGTGGGACTGGGGAGCTCTCCCCTTGAATGTGCCGCGTGAGTGGGGCAGCAGCCACAGCAAACACAGCAAAGTTCATCCAAGCCAGAGCTTCTCAGCAGCCTCTCCCGCCTCCTCCTCCTCCTCTTCCTCACCTCCTCCTGGGATGGGATTGAAACTGAGCTTCCCCTTTGTGTTCCATCTGGAAGCAGACGTCCTGCCCCCATGGGGACGCTGGCTTCCTCTCCACCCCCTGCCTGTCCCCAAATTCCAGTGGCTTTCAGCGCCCCACCAGGCCCTCCCGACAGCTGACATTTTACGCCAGCCCGGCGGTCAGCTCTGGGCAGCGATAACAGGATTAGTCCCGTGGAGGCAGATCACTTAATTAAACTTCGGGAGGAAGAGGCTGTCGCCTCTGCTCATTGCAGCTCCAGGGAAGGGGCACTAGGGCCCCTAATCGGCCAGGCTGAGGAATTTTAACCCCTTGTTATCAATTTGGGCCCAGCCAAAGTCCAAGAACGTCCAACCATCATCCCCTAGCTGTACATCCATCCCACAAACATGATGGAGCTCCTCACCTGTGCCCAGCTCTGTGCTGTACAGGGATAGATAACTGGTTGACCAAACTGGCTTCCAAAGTCGGCTTGGCCAACAGAATGTTGCAGAAGACACGCTTTGCCAGTTCTGAGCCTGGACCTCAGGAGACCTTGCAGCCTCTGTTCTCTGTCCTGCAGCCTCGCCTTCACCTTGAGAATGAACCTGCGCTAGCCTGCTTGAGGATGAGCGGTCATGTGGAGAACAGCCAGGTCCTCCCCAGAGAGGCCACTTGGGACCACCTGCCTACCAGCTGACCCTCATGCTTGGCAGAGAGGCCAGCCTTGGTGAGCAGAGTCACCTCCCTGAGCCACAGCTGGCCACAGATGCACTGGAGAACCCGGCCAAAGCCAGAGCTTGACCTACAGGCTTAAAAAGAAATATAAAATGCTTATTGCTTAAGCGACTGGGGTGATTTGTTCTGCAGCATTATTTTAGCCGTAGCTGACTGATGCATTGTTCCTGTGCCTTTTGTATCAAATCCAACCACCTCTGCCCTCATCTTTTCCTTCCTTGTGCGCTCCCCTCACTCACTTTGCTGTAGCTACATTTGCCTTCTTATTTTTCTTGTAAGAGTCTTGCTATTTCCTGTGTCATGGCCCTCCCAACCATTCAATCTTGCACATGGTAGTAGGCTCTCAATCAACATTTGTGGAATAAACAAATGAACAAATGAATGAATCAATCAATCAATGAACAGACACAGCCCCTCCTGGCACATAGGGGGCTGACCCCCCAGTGGAGGAGGCAATGTTACCAAATCGCAAACTCTCCATGCTAGAAGGAAAAAGACTATCATGGCTGGGAGACGCAGGCTCTTCCCTGAGGAAATGATGTGTGAGCTGAGAGCTGAAGGATAAATAGGCATTGATGAGGTGAAGAGGGCATGGAAGAGCATTTCAGGCAGAGGGAACAGCAGGTGCTAAGACCCTGAGACAGGAGGGAGCATGATAAGCTGGAAGGAGTAAAGAGAAGCCAGAGTAGGGGATTTTGATTTCTTTTTTTAAAGCCACAAGAGGTCTTTGAAGCACATGGGAGGGTCACCCCTTCCTCTGTTGCATATGCCCACACTCTTCCTCCTTGGACAACAAGAGGACTTGAATTTGGGGCAGGCAGAGATCCTAACTTTTAACCAAACACCCTCGAAGCTCCTCCCAGGATTTGTAAGACTTGGTTTCTTCCATCTGGGCTCACATCTTCCAAACGAGGCCACCAGAAGCCCACGCTGGAGCTAGTAAGCACAGGAGTTCTCATTTACAGGGCTCTTAGGAAGTGCTTGTGCTAAGCATTTTACACTTCTATCTCATACCTCAGGACTTCCCAGGCCCATAAAAGAAACTAGCACCATAGCAGCTCATTTCTCTTACAGTCTGAGTGGCGATGAGCTTTTATCTTAAAATCGGTTCTATCTGGTTAATGGATGCCTAAAGCAGGAAAGATCTTCTTGATTGATTACTAATGTCTGCCTTGGTACAGAAACGGAGGGTTCATAATGTGTGCTACATATTTGCCATCTTGCTTGAGAAGGTTCTGTGGTGGTTCTTCAAAGATCCCAACTCAGTCTTGAAGGTCAACTCCAAGCTGACCAGCCAAGGGAAGACTTCCCACCAGGGAAAACCTCAAAGGACAAGCTGCTAAGGGCCCAGCATGGAAGTAGGGCGTGGGGGAGGGAGTCACAGAGACTGGGACTCTGAAAAGCAGATCTAGCATAGGTCACAGGAGACATCCGATCTGGCCTAAGGTGACAGACCAGGGAACTGATTCTGCATTGGACTTGCCCGCTGTAGCCTGACAGAGCTCTGGTCTGGGGGGGTTTCCTACGCCACGGCTCTGCCATTTGGCCAGGGCAGCAACACTAACTATAGACAGATGGGGTCCTGTGGCCAAATCTGGCCTCCAGCTTGTTTTTGTAAATAAACGTTAGGAGGACCCAGATACGCCCTTTGTTACATATTCCTGCCTGTTTGCAAAACTGACAATGTTCACCATCTAGCCTTTTAGAGAAAGAGCTTGCCCACCTGCATCAGATGGACCAAGGAATACTGATGCACCTTCAATCTGAAAACGATGCACAAGACCAGCCAGTGGGCCAGAGGCTGCTGGCTCCTCCCAGTCTTCCTTTCCTGCCATCACTCAGGGCCAGAGAATCCTGAACTGCGCCTCCGGGGAGTGGCTGTTCTCACAATGGGGAGGAGGGGAAGGCCATCACTGTACTAGGCAGGTCCCACAGAGCAATTCTAGTCTAGACCCCCAGCTGCCCAGTGAGGCATCACCACCCACTCTCTGCAGATGGGGAAGCTGAGGCCCGTGGAAGGAAATGACTTGCTCAGGGCCACACAGTGAGACCTGGGACTCAAACCAGTTTGTCAGACGGTCGATTTTGTGTTTTTCTACACTGTGTCTCTCTGCGCTCTTATGGGATTTTTTTTTTTAGATGAGACTCGGAGGCATTATTCATTGTTAACACGGGTGACTATAGGTAGTGCCCTTGTAATGTTCTATTGTTTCTATTATTACAATTGTGTGACTACAACATGCCAGAAACATTATACAGAATTCTCCCGTCCTGACAACGGCCCTATGAAATAGGTCATGCTATTCTCCCCAGTTTACAGATGGGAAAACTGAGGCCCAGGCAGGGCTGGCATTGCCTGCCCCACCCCAGCCTGCAGGCTGCAGCTGCCTTTGGTGAACACACTGCCATCAGCTCGCTTATTTCATGTTTTCATGGTCCCGATGTTCCAGAATGTTCCCATGTGTTATCTCCTGTCTGCGGGGGAGTGCAGGTGGGGAGTGGAGGAGTTCTCAGTGGAGAAACTGAGGCCCGAGGCAGGACTTGGGCCTTTCCAGCTGGGGTAGCTGGGTTCGTCTCCCTCCCGCCCTCTGCCGTCTTCTCTTTTTCTGGCTCCTGATCAGAGCCCAAAGCCCCCCTGTCCTCCCTCAGCCCTCCCCCCCAGGGTCGGCCCCTCACCCCCCCGGCCCCGAGAGCCGAGGAGGACAGTGATGGATTTGGGCCAGCCTTCATTTTCATTCCTGGGTCTTGCATCTTAGCAGCTCTCCCTCCCTCTCCACGTCTCCTGCAGACGGATGACAAGCGAGAATGTCTGTGACCCAGAGAAATTATCTTCCCTTCTCTTTCACGGCATAATTTTCTGCCCTCTCGTCTGGACAAGCCTGGGTGATTTTTAGCTACAAAAAGAGGGGGGGAAATTATCATTCAGGAAAAAAATAGAAGGAGGCTCCTAGCTCTCCGACAGACAGGCTGGGTGCCGGGTGAAAATGAGATTCTCCTGTCTCGTGAGCGCCAGGGGACGTTGTGGGGGGGCGTTCACACTCGTGGGGTGACTGTGGGCACCCCCAGGGCCAGGCCTATGGCTCTAGGGAGTTCCAGTGGCTTGTGACACCTGCGGTTTTTTCCAGGGGGACCCGGGTGCCCATCCACATTTGGGTGCACGCCTGGAGGACTTCAGGGGACGATGACAGCATGGTCACGGGTCACCTGTGAGTGCCCGGCATCACCTGGTAATCCTGCCTCATGGTGCCCAGGACCTGGGCAGCCATCCACCCAGCGTTCAGCTTTCAGGAAGTTTCTCTCCCCATCACACCACACACACACTCATGTGCACACACACACAGCCACACACTCACGGCCTGCTCCGCAGGGAAGAGAGATAAGCATTACTGACTTTTTAAAAAAATCCTGTTTTATTTGTCTAAAATTTCAAACAATCACAAGAAAAGGTTTAGCCAAGGAAGGTCCATCTGTTTTCTTAGCCTTCTAAGTAACCACCATTAAGGGTTTGGTGTCTGTTCTTCCAGACTTTTCCACGCAAACACTGTGATTGTAGAAATGCAGAAACCCGCACAGATGGAGCCACAGGAATCATTGAACTCTGCACCCAGTACTGCCACTTGCTGTGTGGCCTTAGGCAAGTTACCTAACCTCTCTGAACCTGTTTCCTCATCTTTAAAAAGGTTACAGCTATGGATTGTCTATTATGGGGAAAATTAAATGAGTTAATAAACATGCTTAACTAGTGCCATGCATATGGGAAGTGTTCAGCAAACATCATCTACTTTTTTAGGGTCGTCCAGCTCTGTACTGTGGAGCCCTGTGACTCTAGTGGGCTATCTCTGGTGGGGGAGGGGTTGGGGTACACGGTCCCCCCACCCAGCACTTTAATCAGCTCTTTCCCCTTGTTTCACATATTGTGAGTTATTTGGGAAAATAGATTCCCCTGCTTGACACTACACACACACACACACACACACACACACACACCCTCAGTTGTAAAGCCACCGGCATTGAGATCTGAATGCAGGTGTGGTTGCCAGACTCAGCTGGTCCAATCCTGGCTGTGCTGTGTGAACTTGGACGAGTGACTTTGCCTCTCTGGGTCCCAGTTCCCCCTTCTATAACATGGGGATAAGAACAGCATCAAGGGCTCTTGTGAGGAATAACTTAGAGAACACGTGTAAACCTGGTAGTGTCTGGCATGACGTGAACACTCCCCCCAAGTAGAAGCTGATATTATTAATATTATTAGCTCTGGAGGTGGCTTTGCACGGGAGGGATTAGAGGGGGCAGTGTTCTTGTTCAGGGCCTAGAAGCAACTGTGGACTGTTTGGGGCAAACCAACTGGTCTGTATCCTTCACCACTTGCAGTCCTTCCCCTCCCCCAACTGATGGCTGTTACTTTAAAGTCAGTGATGGGCCTCCAGGGACTGTTGAAGTCCCCGAAATTATGCACACACGCACCCCTTTGCATCCACTAAAAATTGTTGTCTTTCCTGGCAAAGATCCTTAGCTTTCCTCAGATACTCAGAGTGGTCATTAAGTCAAGAGAGTTGGGAGATTCAGAGGCTGCACACCAGCTCTCTGCCTCCTTCGAAGCTCTGCTTCTCTACTATGGGGCGGCCAGGACTTGTACCCTCTTAGGCAGCGATCTGAGGTTGCCAGGGTCCCGGACGCCCTCCGGGGGGCATGCAGAGCCCTCCCTGCTCCACCCTGCATCATTGTGCGGCCAGATTTTCTTCACACACCCCAACCCGAAAACATCGCATCAGACTGAATGCAGAAGCAGGTTTGAGTGGCTGGGTGTTTTCTGTGAAGCCAGGCGTTACAGAAATTTGCAAAGATACCAAACAATGCCACTCCTCTCACTAAACTTCTTATGGTTTTTGGAAACTATCAGCTTTCCACAAAATATGTGACTATGTAACTGAGTTTATTATTACCATTTTTAAGTGAATTAAATATTTTTAAGTGTTTCAGTTTTAATTTCTAAACAACAAATATCAATAGATAGCTTTTGGAGGTCCTCACTATTTTAGGAGTGTAACGGGGGTCCTGAGACTCAGAAGTTTGAGAAGGGTCACTCTACGGAAACGTGTGGCTGTGACAGAAGGCGCTGGACGTGTCTCTCATCCAGCACAACACAGAGAGCACCTTCCAGCGAATTCTTACTCGTGCAAACACCGTGGAACCACCACCCGGATCGAGTGAGGGAACGTTTCAAGCCCACAGGCAGGCCACCTCGAGTCCCGCCATCGCTGCCCTGGCCCCAAGGGTGACCCCCGTTCCAACTCCCATCACCCCCTTCATTTTACGTCTTCTTGAACTTTGGACCAGCGGAGTTCCATGCGATTTTGCACCTGGCTTCCCTTGCTCAGTGAGCGTGCTCGGGGTGAGTCTTCCTGGCTCTGTGCACAGTGGCTGTTTCTTTTCCACCGCCACCCAGCGGTCAGGCGTGCGAACAAGCTGCCGTCGCTGACCCAGTCTACTGCCGACAGGCACCTGGGTGGCTTCCGGCCGTTAGCTCTTGCAAACCAAGCTTTTCCGCACATGCTCACACAGACCTTCTGGTGTTTATGGTCTTATTTTATCCCTTCCGACTTTCATTTTACGCCACAAATCAATTTTTCATGGCAAATGTGTCAATACAAATACTTTATGCGGGTTAGAAAAGGGAAGTTAGAGAACCTTGTGGCTGCCTCTCTGAAGCTGGAGAAAGAAGCCGCTTGCTGCGGACCAGAGCAGAAAACGGAACCGACACCCGGCCACGTGGGGGCTCTGCCTGTCTCCCAGCTTCTCTCCCGTAAGTCTGTGTTTTCAGTGACACCGAAGTCCTGAAGCACATCCTCCAAACTACTTTACCCTAACACTGACAATAGTTTGATCTTCAGTATTCATGCCAAGTCTGGAGTTTTCTAAGTGTAAGTTAATCATGTCCTGGTTGAGAGCTGTACTTCCAGCGAGAGAACATGGCAGTGAGAACACTGCTGATTCTAAGTTCTCGTAGCTACCATGACATCAGTCTTCTAGGTCAGTAATCCTTTGGGCTTAGATGATTCAGCACCCGGGACCGTATGGACACAGTAGGTCTTCACCAGGTGTTTGTTGAGTGAATGTCGACATGCCGCAGGCTCCGGCAGAGAGCTACAGCGTCATCGGTGCCCTCCTCTGGGGCGTGGTGATTTCTCAAGGTCCTTCTCTGAGAACCATGAGCTCAGCGGGGACTAGATCTGGGGGGCAGGATCGGCACTGCCCTGCTGCTGGCGTCTTGGAGCTGGGACCCCCACGTTCCCCCGTCCCCTGGATGCCTGCTTTCGACCACGCACGTTGGTGAAGCCTCCACCCCAGGCAGCCCAGCGCTGGCAGCTGTCGCACGATTTCTGTTTCAATGCAGACCTACACTTCACAAGAATTTACATGGGCCTCCAGAGAGGACACACACCACCGAATAAGTGTTCTTTTCCCCTTTTGCTCTCATTGGGTAAGTAATTTGTCCACGTTTATTTTTCATTCCTATTTCACACATTTATTGTCGCGATGTGCCTCAAACCCTGGAAATCCAGGGCTAGTGCGAGGACCTCTTCAGAGCTTACACAGAGACAAATTTTTCCTCTTCTCCATCACCTTTGGCCCTTTCCCCACCTAGGTTCAACAGACACACGAATAAGCCCCAGAAAGCAGTCTTTCTCAAATGGTGGAGTCTGCCCACCCCACTTGCTTTTAGGTGCGATACGGACCCTTGTCTGTCTCGACTCACTTCCCCTTAACCCTTTCCAATAAACATGAAACTTGAAGCAGAGATTTTCAAGTAAACAGCAGACTCATTTTACCATCAAAGAAGACCCTTTCACATCCAGTGCTCCATTTGAGGATCGCCAGGCTGCTGCTTTTGAACTCAGACTCACGTATATTGTTATTCACTTCTCCCCAGCCCCAATCCCTTACTCCCTGTACCAGCCCAAAAATGCTTTTGACAAATAACAGCAAAACCAGCTAACTGTATCTTCAATAAATGGGGGCCATTCCTTTCATATAATGAAAAGGCTGCAGATGGGTGGCTGGCATTAAGTGGCTCATCTGTCTTTGTGATCCTTGGCTTTTCCCTCTAGACTGCAAAATAGCTGCTGCAGCTCCAGGCATCACATCCAAGTTAAGGGTACAAGGAAAGGAGAAAGGAAGCGTGCCTGCAATTTTTTTTCTTTTTAAAACAGGAAACAAAAACTTTCCTGGAAAGCTTCTAGCAGGTTTTTGCCGAGGTCTGATGGCTAACTGTGACTCAGACACCTCCAGCTGCCAGGCAGGCAGGGAAAGCAACAGAAAGGAAGCAGAGGTGAAGGAGAATGGAAACAACTGGTTATCCCACAGCATCTGCCACATCCCCTTTCCACCCCACCTCCCCCACTTCACTGCTACATCACCTATGTCTTTCCTGTTGAATGGCGAGCCCTCCACAGCTGCTTCTATGGGGCTAAACACCCCTGGAGTCCCTTCTTCACATCACCCGCTGGGTTCCAGGAACCCTGGCCCCCTGTAAGTCCTCAAGCACAATGCCTCCCTGCTTGCTTTGAACTTGTCTCTCTGCCCGAGATACTGCCCACCCACTGCAATTTTTGGCATGCATGGATGGCTTTTTTTCAGTCTTCAAGTCTTGGCTTAAATGTCACTTCCTCTGAGCAGTCTTTCTGGACCACTCCACTGCTTTCTCCAGCCCTCATCCCTATTTGAAATTATACATTTATTTGTTCCTGGGTTAGTGTCTCTTTTCCCATGAGACCTAAGGAGGTAAAACTTTCTCTCCTAGCTATGTGTCCCCGTGCCAAGGGTAGTGCCAGGCTGTCAATAAATATTTATTGAATGAATGAATACAAAAAAAGAGGAAAAAAATGTCCCTAGTGTCAGAACTGGTGGCAGATATTGTCAAGTAGGGACTACAGCGCAAACAAGCCCAGAACTTTCGATGGTTCTAACAGCACTCTTGTCAGGAGAAAAATGCTTGCGAGTGCATGCACATACACACACACAATCCAAAATGAAACAAAACCAGAAGAAAAAAGCTGAGGAATTTTGAGGCATAGTGAAAGTGAAGACACATTCCTGCTCCCTACCTGCTTTTTTGCATCATTTCTCAGTTCTAAGGACCACGGGGCTGGAGAGAGCGGCAGCAGCGGAGAGATAACAGAATTAATCATTCACGGTTCTCTTTTGTGCGTTCCCCTCCACGTGGGCCCAAGCGCTGCTAGCTTGTGCGTGCAGGGGCCTGGCTGTCACGCACATGTAACACACATGTGCACCTTTGTTTGGAAAAGGCTCTGCCTGAAAACTGCCCAGCCTGCCTGGAGGGGTCTCGGTGCACATGCGGCTACTGGCCCATGAAGGCTGCTGTGGTTGTCCCTTCTTCGCCCCGGCAGGCTCCCACCTTGATGTTCCTCCTTCTAAAAGGTCATTTCCATGCAAAGGTCACGTCTACTAAACTTGAACCCTCCAAGGCTAGCCGTGAATCGTATCTTTGCCACCCTGCTGCCTAGTACCTGCTGGGTGCTTATTAATGCTTGTTGTCTTCCTGCCTGAACCCCATCGTCTCCCGACCTTTTAGAAGACACCGAACCTCCCATGTGAAGCTTATTCAACCCATTCTTGTCTGAGGAGCCCCACACCTATTCAAAGCTCTTCCCAGCACAGGGTCTGTGGCCCTGGCCCTCAGCGCCCAGCCCTGAGCCCGGTCCAGGGTCCTTCGGAGGAGTCACAGCAGGGGAGGCACTCGGAACGCTGAGTGCAAAGTGTCTGCCCCGTGAACTCAGAGCCAAGTCAGCTGTTGCTTTGTGTACAGCGGGTTAGAGAGAAGCTTAAGGATGCCTGCCTCCGTCCCCACTGCCTCTGGAACATTCTGGATTTGAAGAACATCAGTGTCATGTGAAGGGAGACCTGAGAATCAAGCGCGTGGAGAGAGAAGCAGGAATCTGTGTCTTCAGAGGCCTTTTCCAGAGTCCTGTGGGTGGAGCCCCAGACCACTGTTTATCTCCTTCCTCCCTGGACAACCTCAGCGGCCCTATCACACCCCTCACCACGCGCAATGCCCCGCCCTGCCCCTCTCCGTTGGCTGGGTTGTATCCATCAGCAGAGTTTGCTTCTCTGGGGCCGCCCTCCACCAGATTCGACTCTGGCCCCAACTTTTGAGGGTGTCCAGGACGGTGGGCCCAAGCATTCGGCACCCACTGCCTCCTCTGCAGAGGAGCAGAGCTGGCCTCTCTGCCTGTCCAGGTGACCCCAGGTGAAGTCCGGGGGACACGGTGTCTCCAGGCAGCAAACACTGCAAACCTCGATAGCATCTCCCTTCTCAAGGCACCAGGGCCTCAGCTGGAGCCCACGGAGGCGGCCCAGGCCGTCTCTTGCCAGCAGTGCCGTTATCAGAACCAGACGACGGAACCTGAATAAAGAGGAGCTGGAGAGACAGCCCCGCCCCCCCCCCCCCGCGGTTTCCAGGCGACACGGTTGTCGCGGTCGCTGTCATACAAACCCTTTCCCCGTAAGACGGCAGGTCCCAGGGGGAGAAGGGGTGAAGTGGAATATTTTATCAGCCGTGTACATATGTAACCAGAAATGGGGCTGAAAAGCAAAACCTCGCTTCCCTGAATAGGGGGAAGGGGGCGGGGGTGGAGAGGGCTGGCGGAGGTCAACAGCAAGCACATGGCTGTGACCGCGGGTTTTCGCCCTGTGTTGTCAGTGAGGAAGGCGCCCCACAGAGGGCTGCTGTGGGGACAGAGTTTAAAAGGCACCTTGTTTCTGTATTTAGAAATAAGAATCTGATATACACATCAAAGATGAGGGGAAAAATAAGTCCTTGAAAACTACGTGAAAACGTGAGCTAGATTTCTCGGTTCCCAGCCCCTCTTCACTCCTGGTTCAAAGACAGGACTTGCTCCCACGGTGGGCCGAAGTTCCAAGTTCATCCTGCAGCATGAGCGGGTCCGAGTGGCGCTTGGACGGAGAAAGTCTGGCTTCCCCCTTGGGGTCTGAAGAGGCAGGAGGTCATCCAGGCACACGGTGTGGAAGGTACAGTCTCGTAGGCTGTTCCGCCAAAGGCAGCCATCTCTCCCCGGCCCTGGTGAGCAGCATCATCCAACGATCTACAGAACAAGGTAAACAGAACAGTACTGTGGTGAAACCCTCGCTTTGTCCAAGATTCAGTGTGGAAGTAACCCACCTCGCAAACAGCCACTGGCCCACCACTCGCTAAGGTGTGCTGTGAAGGAGGCTGGTGTTTCAGCCCTGCCGGGTCTGCTGCACTAGCTGGGGGAGCCTAGGGGGAGCAGGTGGACCCGCAGGCTGTCTGGGAGGCAGCAGCGAGACGTTTTCCTGGTGACCGTCTCCAGGCACATTTCCAAAGAACACAGCATGGGAGGGCACAGATGCGAAGACCCCACACCCTCCAGCTGCTCCGCCCAGATGTTTAGGGCGGGGCTTCTGCCACAGGCTCATTCAAAAGTTTCAGATGATTAAAGTTAAGCAAAGAGGGATGGAGAGAGAGAGTGAAGAGGAAAAGAGAGAGAGAGAGATGAGAAACAAGAAAAGCAAGAACCCATCTGGGCAATGCATCACATTGAAATTGCCCCGCATTAAAAATTCACCAGCCAGTGAATTTTCAAGGGATTTGTAGTAATTAGATGACAAAATGCTGGCAAATCTCAGGCTTGCCAAAGATGTTACTCAGGGGTCAAAGACTCGACACTTTCGGCTGGGTAATTTGTAAGTGTCAATCACTCGCAGCCATCAGAGAGAAGGCAGCGAGCTAACGGCTGCATTCTAACGAAGTCCAGACGCAGACGTCCGCACGCCGTCTGCCGGCAAACCCCAAGACCCCGGCCGCTCCGCTCGGCACAGAGAGCGGCTGGGCCTGCCTGGGGCTTCGAGTCATGTGGGCCAACCCAGGTTTCCCACTTCTTGTTTGATTTTATTCTTTCAGGAAAGCAGCAGCTTGCTAAGAGTTGCTGTCCCTCCTTCGTGGAGGAGAAAGTTTCCTGTGGCCAGCCACCAAATGCAAGGTGCAATGGGGCGTTTATGCAGAGGACTGATTTCCTGGCCTCGACACCCACCCCGGGCCTCCGTCTTCTCGTCTGTGATGTCAGGGTAGGACTCACCTGGCAGGTCTGTTCTGACCGTAGGAGGGAGAACCCGTTCTCTAACTTCCTAACAGATTCCTTCACTTATTACCTACATGCCTTTGCCCCAGATGCTGTTCTGGGCTCTGAGGACTCAGCAGTGACCAAGGTAGCACACCTGCCCTCATGGAACATTCTAGTTGGGGGAGGGAGGAGGAAGGAACAATAAACAAATAAACAGAAAGCATGTCAGAAGGTGGCAACTGTTAAGAAAATGAGAATCAGCTTTGGAGACGATGGAAAGGAGGCCTCCTGGGTGAATTCACACTGAGCAGAGGCCTGGTGAAAACAAGGGGAAGGTGTATTCAACAGAGGGACCTGTAGGCAAAGCCCTGAGGATTGGCTTGGGGGATTCTGAGAACAGTCATGAGACTGGAGGTTGTGGGACAAAGGCGAGGAAACGGTGTCTGGGCCCCATGAAGCTGGACTCAGCCCAGCCCCATCTGGATGACCCCTGGTCAGATCTGCTACTAAGGTCCTGCCCGAGGCCTGGCCACCCTGGGCGAGAGGATCTCATTCCAGCTGCTTATGCTGATCGGAAGCAAGCTAAGAAGGACGAGGGATGCTGTCTGGCACTGCCTGGAGCCCAAGCAGGAGACGGGTTCCCATGTGATGGGTGTGTGTAGAGGGGCCTTTCTTCTCCTCATTGCCCCCACCATCAGGGTTATTTCCTGGAACGGGCACTAGCTTTGGAGTCACACAGACCCCGGGCCCTGGAGCCTGGCTCTGCTGTTTCTGAGCTGTGTAGTCCTGGGCAAGCTAGCACATCTCTGAGCCTCAGTTGCTGCATCTGGGAAATGGGCGAGGAGCCCCTCACATGGCTACGGACAGGCATTATTAACAATCAGGCTCAGGGGAGATTTTCAGCAGGAGCATTTCTAACTCTAACACAACAGCTGATACACGAGACAGGACCCGACTCCAGGTGGCCCCTTGAGTATCCCACACCGAAGAATCCTGTGGCTAAGCCACACTTTAGGGAGATGAACCTCACCTGGGTTTAGGGGGCAAGCCTCTGCTTTAAAAGATAAGAAGCTGGACCTGGGTCCCTTTGTACAGTTTGTTGCAAAGCGGACTCTCTGTGCCGGAAACATTTATGCAGTTGGTGTGACTACTCTGGCTTGGTTGGGGGAGGGGCCGGGGCTGGCCTCTGTCAGTCACGTTCTCCCTGGGGCACTTCCTGGTTACTTCACATTTGCTGTGGGTGAGAGCAGTGCCCAGCCTTGGGTGTATTTATTCCCTCACCCCTTCCCCAGGGCTGGGCCTCCATCCCAGCAAGCCTCCGCAGGTTTAACTCGGCTGTGAAACTGCTCAAGGGGAAAATGAGAAACTACCCAGTGTCTCCTGGGAGGCAGTGGGCTGGGCCTCCCGAGCTCCGATGGCCAAGCCTCACCACCCCACGGGTGGGCAGAGGGGACTGGGAGCTCCCGGACGGACGGGAGGCAGAGGGCGGGAGGTAAGCGCCCACGGCACCCACTTGAGATGCAAATAAAAATTAGCAGCAGCTGCGAGTTGGCTCCTGTACTCCCCAAGGCCCCTCGTGAATATTGCCTGCCTTTGCAGTTTAGGCTGGGGAATCTGGAGCTGACCTGGCATCTGCTTAGGAATCGATGGGGCTGGAGACAGTAACACACAGGACACAGACAGTCACCATCACGGCCTGTTCACCGAGCACTTACTAGGTGCAGGCCCTGCGCTCAAGTGCCTGGCCGGCCACACCTCACTTCGCCGTCACAAGGGCCCAGTGACACAGGCGGCATGACTGCTGCACCCTCAGCAGGTGGCCCCTCTACCTGCTCTATCTTCCAGCCCTTCCTCTCTGCCTGACGTGATGTCACAAACGTCACGGATGGGCACAGGCTTGTTTGTGATGAGGGCGGACGACTTCCTCACCTCCCTGGGCCCCAGAGGCTGTGGCTTTTAAACCACCTGTGTGCTGCCCGCCTTGTACCAGGAAATGTGCCAGTGTGGACATGGCCTGCACGCCCTGGCTGCTGTCCGGGCCAGTAGAGGGGTGGCTGTGCTGGGCACAGAGCCTCCTGGAGGCTCAGCTGCAGGTGACCGCAGAGCCACGCATCTGGGCTCCTGTCTTCTCGCACCCATGACCACGGACACCCTCACGCCATCTGAGCTGGGAGCCTCTGCTGGGTTCCCAGGTCACACCTCCACCTCAGTGGTCTCCATCTGTCTTCTTCCCCATGGACCCCAGGGCCCCGCCAGAGGGAGGTTCCAGTAAGTGCTCTGCTCTCACAGGCCTCGGTGGGTGGACTGGGGCTTGAGGTTGAAAGTCAGGACCTGGTAGGACCACCACACCAGCCTCTGCTGAGCTGGGGGATTCTGGGGAGGCCTCTGAAGTCCAGTCCTGAGCCTCAGTTTCCTCAAATGCAAAATGCAGGGAAACAGCAGTGCTCCTGGGTCACAGGGCTATGGTGAAGCCTCAGTAACTGATCATTGGACTTGACTTGTCATTGAATTCCGAGGGCCTAGAACTAGGCTCTCAGAGAAAGATGGAGTCATTGGGACTCAGCCCCACCCTGAACATGGTCAAAGATGCACGTGGAGAGCTGGACAGGCTCTCATGCTGCAGGCCCAGGACCCAGGGACGTCTCAGAGCCTCGCTGATGCTTCCTCAAGGGCAGGGCTGCGTCTCCATGTTCCAAAGACGAAGGCAGAGGCAGACCAGGCAGGCCGAGCATGGTAGTGCGGGGGTGTGGTGGCGTGGGGGGAGAGCAGCACAGACTGCAGGCTGCTGGTTCAAACCCCAGAGCGGTGTGATTTGGGGCTGGGCACCTGACCTCCCTGGGTTTCTGCTTTCTCGTGGGAGATAAGAATGGTGATAATGGTGCCCATATCGAGAGGCAATGGATTAGAACGGTTAATCCACGGTGAGGAAGTGATGATGATGGCCGCTTACCAGGATGGCGGATGAACCAAGACGGGAATGGGGGAGGCCGAGGGAAGGAGGGCGGCGGCCCTCACCCGATGCCCACTGTGTGCCTGGGGCTTCGTATCCTCCAGGTGGGGCCAGGGCAGAGACGTGCACTGTCTGGCCCGAGTCACACAGCTTGGAGATCACCACCCCCGGCTCGCTCAGTGAGTCCTCTGTGGGTGTTCCTGTCACCCCCATTTTACACAAGAGGAGACCAAGGCACAGAAAGGGCAGGTGACTTGCTCCAAAAGCCCCAGAGCTCGTAGGGCATAGGGCTGGAATGTCAGCTCAGCAGCCTGGCTTGTTTCCACCCAGGTGCCCCTAATCCAGGTACCCCGACCCCAGGGAGGACCATGGGAAGTGCTCAGAATGGGCCTGGCCTCCACCCTTGACCTCAGGACCAGGCCTTCCTCGCTGGGTGATAAGGGTCTGCCCCAGGTAACCCATTTTTCCTGGGGTATCTGGCTGGCCCCCACACATGTGGTCAGAAGAACCCAGAGAGAGAGAGAGGGTGGAGGGGAACCCCATAGGGGTCCCGTGGCCCAGAGTCTGCCCCCAGCCCCCCACGCCCTGCTGCCTGTGAGGGGACCCCCGCTCCCCAGGCTGTCTGGCGGCCCCTTAGGACCACTCTGCCATCTGCAGCTCAACTGGCGGGTTTTCCAATTCCGGTCACATCGTGCCCACACCTGCCCACCGCCGCACACCACTGCCGCTTTCTGTCCCTGGACCCAGTTTGGGGTGAAAGCCTTGCTTATTAGTCAGTCTGGATCCCACTTACTGTGAATTACCAGGCCTGATTGATATTCATGAGTGGATGCGTCTGAAACCTCACTCTGCTGCCACGTGACTCCCGCCTCGGGGAGGAGGCTGCTGTGAGGACGCGGGGCCCTGGGCAGCACAGATGTGCAGTGGAGCCCCCAGCCAGGTCACAGCCCCCTAGGGGCCACCCCTGACTGACAGCGGTCCACCCTCAGTGGTGGCCGGGACCAGCAGGGGCCAGCTGGGCTTCCCAGGCTGGGTAGGTGACAGTCCCGCCCCGGGTGCTGGGGACAGCACTCCACAGGGCCTGGGCCTACACCCTGGCTCACCACCCAGTGCCTGGCACAGGCCAGCGTTCAGTTAAGCTCGGCCTGGGCCCTGGGCTGGGTCTTGGCACCCATAACCCATCCCCGGGGAGGGACGGTCTAGTCTCCATCTTCAGAGGAAGCAGGTGCAGATTCGAACCTGTGCTTCTGCGTGAAAAGGCAGAGCTTCACCTCTTCCCCCCAAGAGCTCGGGTTTCTAGAAAGCACCCTGCCTTGAGGGCCCAGTGGCTTTTGCTCCAGAAGCTGAGACTGCCAGACACGATGCAGAAGCAACTCAGTCAACTCAGAGAAAACACTGAGTGTACCCCCACCCCCAACGGGCTCTGAGAGCTGCTTCGCTGAGTGGGGTGGAAACGAGTATATTCTTCTAGGTGGCTCTCCTACGTGCCAAACAGGAGGGAGGGAGAGAAATTGGGGTGGCTTTTCAGACACCAGAAAGTTCAAGTTTGGGTTTTTAGAAGCAGAAAGATAAGTTACTTTTTAGCTGCCTCCCCCCACCCCTCCGCCCCCGCTGTCAGAAATTACAGCTCCCCAGTCGGGAGCAGGAGAGGCTCGGGGATTGGAGAGGAACCCCACTGCAGAGAAATGTGGCTAAACCCCAAACTCTGGTTTCTAAAACCCGGTGTTTCCCAGGGAAAACGGGGTTGAGCAGACTGAGCCTCGGGAACCCACACGAATGGGTCTGGCTGTGGGAGAACCCCCGGCACCTTTTAAAGGGGGTGGGGGAACAAGCACAGAACCTTCCGGCAGGAGGGAGTTAACTGATGGCCCACTCACACCTGGGGACTCGATGAGTGCCACGTGGGGCCACCTGCCCGGCTAGAATTTCCCTTGTTTTGTCGGTAGAGGCTCTGAATGTCCTCTTTCTCTACTGATGACCTGGGCTCCACCAAACACTTAGCAGGTGCTTCCCGTGTGTGTGGGACCCACTCTTCACCCCTCCCACCCCACACTGCCTTCTGGGGGGTCCCAGGACCTGATTTGGCCAACGGGGCAGGTAGCAAGCTCGTCTTCCTGTGAAAGCAACAAGACCCACGTGTCTCTCGGGTTTCCACGGACAACTACAGCTTGAGTCTGGGACAGTGGACCTTAAACTGTTCTTGGGTTAAGAATTTGAAAGCATCTTATGTGTGGGCCTTTGAGTGATGCTCACGGGGCTCAAGTTCTAATGCAGTTCCAAAGGCAGAAATCGGGCACAGCCACGGCCACCTAGAAAATGACCTGGGAAGACCCTGCACAGACGCCCGACCCCACCGGGATGGGGACCTCTGTGTTTTAGTGCTCCCAGGAGGGAGGGACACTGTCTCCCAGCATCTCTCTAAGGCAGGCTTAACCATGTGACTTTTGGGGCTGTGGACAGAAGGGACGTGAGGCTGTCCAGGCCGTGTCGTTTCGGGCACGGCAGGGAGCCGTACTGGGCCTCATGATGAAGCAGCTCAGAGGGAGCTGTGTCCCTGCCCACCTTCCAACGGTCATGAGAAACGTCACCCTCATCTAGACCACTGATGTGTGGGTGTGTCCCAGCAGCGGAAGCGCACTCCGACTGGAAGCGCTGCCTCTGCAAGGCTGCCTGGCTGGCTGTCCCCGGGCTCTGCAGCCGCCTGCTGTTCGTCAGCTGAGCGCTGGAGGAGGAAGCTGGTTCACATTTTGGGATCCGCAAAGTGTGTGGCTTAACACTGTTGTGGTGGGCTGCTTACCCTACAAGGGCCAGGCCGTCAAAACCACGAGCAGAAATATTGGAAGTGGGGGGGGGACCAGGGGCTCTGGATCCAACCCACTCAGCCCCCCTCAGCTGCTCTGGGCACTGTCGGAGAGATGTGACCGGAACCAGCTGCGGGGAAGGAGCCTGGCCTGTCCCAGCACCTTCCCGGAACCTTAGCCTTGGAGTTCACTTCATGTTTCCAGGCTGCTTCCTCACCTGTGTGGTAAGGGCAACAGTGTCCGCCTTGTGACTCAGCTGAGACTCAACCGAGCACTCTGCAGCCTGCTGGGTGACTCGCAGACACGAGGTGGCAGTGGCATTGCCTGGAATCTTTTCGGGGACCAGGAGAAGGGAGGGCCCCTGACGGTTCCCGGGGAGGACGGGAGCAGCTGCTGCCCGGAAATCTGCACTACAGAAAAATGCCGGCTGCTGGCCCGCGCCCAAGGACGGGGTGCTGCGGCCCCAGTGGGTCGTTTTCATGAAAGCTGCAATTAAGGGGAAGTGGGGTTTAAGGGAGCTGGAGGGGACGCAGCCCTGGCTTCTGGCGATGCTCTAATTGGATTGCAGGGCCCCTTTAATTCTGCCACTGAGCCGCAGCCCCGAGCTCTGGGCTGGTGCTTGAGCACTGTGGCCTCCCGTGGGCTTGTGGGGGACACTCCTTGATGTTGGGGGAGGGGGTAACAGTGAGTGCTGGTACAGCCGCACAGCGTGCCCATTCAGCCCTCACATCCCCAGGGAGTCCGGGACTGCTGGTGCTCTCAGTTCACAGGGGAGGACATGGGGCCCTCAGAGGGGGCAAGGGGCTGGCTCCAGGTCATGCCGCTGCTAAGTGGCAGAGCAGGGATTCAGGCCCAGGGAGCCTGGCTTCGGGGGCAGAGCGGGAAGAGCACAGAATGGGGAGTTCTGCCGCAGTGTGACCTTGTAGAGGCCGCTCGCCCTCTCTGGTCTGATTTCTGAGCTGTGAAATCAGAGGGGCTGGCTTCAGGTCCCATGGCAAACTTGATGTGGATGACGTTGGTAAATATTCCAGGCTCTGCAGTCCGGACAGCCTCTTGCTGCAATCACTCAACTCTGTGGCTGCGGAGGGTAGGCTGCCCTGGATGAGATGTCACCCAAGGGGCCTGGTCGTGTGCTAATAAAACTTTATTTACACAGGCGGCAGCTGGATCTGGCCCACAAGCCAGTTCGGCAACCCCTGGTTTAGACCACTCCAGCACTTTCTTTACCACTTTTTGTATGCATACCTCCTTCTTAGAGCCTTACAAAATCACAGGTTTGATGAGCTGTGTATTTGTAACATACACGGGCAAATAAACTCATAAATTAAAAATTAAAACCAGTCTGTGTGCGGGCCACATAAAATCATCCACGCTTCATGAGGCACGTTTAGCTCAGTGGTTTACAAAGCTCTCAGGTGCTGAGGGGGAGGATGAAGGTGTGGGGGCTGGTCCTTGGTCTCCAACTTGGAATAAGACTTTTGTTTGGAAAAAGGGATCCTGTGGCCAAAAGAGTTTGGAACCATCTAGAAATGGCTTCAAAATGAACTAGAAACTTGTGAACTTCAAGCTAGATTTCCCGGCTCTGCCTACACAGGACTGGGTTCCCCACACTGCTTCTTTGATCTCCGAAAAAAAGCAGATGGTCCCCCACTGCTCCTTTGGCCCCTCAGGGGGCCTTCCGGCAGCCCCTCTGGGCACCCCGTGGAGAAGGCGGTCTCAGCGACACCAGAGGTAGCGTCTGCTCGCTGTCTGTCTCCCAGCACCCAAGGCTGGGCTTGGCGCAGGGCAGGCTCTGCAATCGTCTGCTGGATGCACGCACGCACTGAGCTGTCGCCGCCCTACCACCCTCACTCCTCATCCTGGCACCCTAGGATGCCAGGGTCGCACCATACTCAGTCTAACACTCACCCAGAGGGTGGCGGCACTTGGCGATACCAAGTAGCCGCCGGCACAGGGCCAGACTCTCCTGCACCATGTGCCGCCCCGGCACCAGGAGAGCAGGAGGACGGGACCTCGGGCTCCACTCCATGGACCAGCCCTTTGTGCGGTGTCACCTGCGGAGAGTCTCCCGCCTCTCTGAGTCTGTATCCCAGCCTCCATGTCTGTATTCCCACATCATCCCCCACAGCTGTGGGGAGGACGGAGTGGGGTGCTCACCCCTCCTTCAGCCCTGCCAAGCACCACCTTCCCGTCAGGCCTGGGGTTGGGGGGGTGTGTGTGCCTCTGCTCTCTGGGGGTTTACAGTCCAAAGGGAGGACAGACATGAAACCACAACACAGACAGACACTCACAGCTGGGCCAGGGGCCAAGGGCATCTAGTGGGGCCCGGGCTGGTCTGCAGAGAGCTTGTCAAAGTCGCCCAGAGCGGAAGGTGTCTGTTTCCACAGCCGGGGCAATATGGGAGAAGAAGTTATTATCAAGCAAGTGTTCCTCAGTCTCTCAGCACTACTACTGCTGGAAAAACGACCACAATTCGCTAGTGAAGCTCAGGAGAAGGGGAGTGGGTGGAGGGGAGAACCCGGAGGTGGTTCCTCAGGACGTGAGTGTTCCTTTCCTGCAAAGGGCACCAAAGGGTTAAAGTCATTTTCATTAAAATTCAAATTTCAGCAGGCGCTCGCCGTCCTTTGAACGTTTGACTGGCAACCATTTCATATTTCAATCTCCGCAGAACAAATTGAATTAGATGCTGAAACCAAACTCGGCTCTGTTCACCAAAGCCTGCATGCTCGGCTTGCACTAATCCCTTCCTAGACGCGGCGGAGCACAGGCGGGCGCTGTGAGGGCTGGCCGGGCCACAAAAGACAAAAAGGCCCGAGGAGGCGGGGAGAGGAAACGAGGGAACACCGAGGCCGCTGGAGCTGTCTTCTGCCTGGTGTGTGGGGCGTCTGGAGACGGACCTGCGGGTGGCCCAGGCGCCCAACAGTGCCTCTCCCCCGGGGCACCAACTATGTGCCCGATGAACGGGTGGATGGGTGGGTGGACGAATAGATGGCGTGAGGATTAGCACTTGGCTCTGCCAGCCTCTGCCTCTGGCCTGTGCCCTTTCGTTCCCACTGGCCCCCTGGGGCCTGGCCCTGGCTCTGCGCAAGGACGGACGGGGTGAACCACGCGCCTGCTCAGCCTGCTCTGGGGCTGGTGGCCAGAGGGCGCCGCCCCCTCCCCTGACTGCAGGCCGCCTTCCTGGATTCACAGACCCACCACAGTCCCCTCCCAGTGGCTCCCCGTGCTGTCCACCCTGATGGGGCCCCGCAGGCCTGCTGGACCTGAGCTGGGGTCTGACTTCCTTGGGTACTCACTGGGGGCAGCCCCGAAAACTCTTCTGTTAACTAATAATAATACTAACAACAACAATGGTGTCATTTATTTAGTGTTCACTAGGCATGAAACAACAGCCTACTGAGTGCTTTCCATCCATAATCTTTTATTTAATCTTAAAAATAGTACTAGGAGGCAGGAATTCTTCTTGTACCCATTTTAAAGGCAGGGAAATCAAGGCAGGAGACGCTGAGCCCCCAGCTGCAGGTCACCTGGGCACTGGGTTCGGAGCTGAGGTTCCCGCCTAGCTCTCCCCGAGAAATGCACCTCCCTGTCCCTCACCTCCGTCCTCCTGCCTGCCTACCGGCCCCTCCTGCAGGCGGCCTGTGCACCCCACCCATCAGGCCCAGGGGCCTCAGCTGCCTGTGCCCCTTCCGGAGCCTGGCCCCATATTCCAAACCCCTCCCACCCTTCAGGGCTCCTCTGCCCTGCGCCCTGGGCTCGCCCTGCAGACCACCAAGCTCTGCGGGCCCCCAGTCTCCCTTGCTCAGCCTCTGGAGCACCCCCCAACACAAGCCAACGGTGCTCCTGTCTCCCAACTATACTCCCTCTGTCCCTCCACGAGGCCACCTCCAGGACTCCCTCCAGTCACCCCAGCAGCAGGCCTTGCTGGCTCCCCATGTCCTCGATGTCCCTGTCAGGCAGCTCCACAGAGGGAACTCGGAGCTCATTCCAGAGGAGATGGAGGAGCCGAGAGCCAGGCACCAGGAGGCGATAGCACTCTGGCTGCATGGCCTTGGGAGGTGGCGGTAGGGCTAGAATCCGGGGCTGGCCCCCACGTGCCTGCTGGTGTTCCCCTGGCCAAACCTGACAGGAAGCATTATTGGCAGGGGAGCCTGGGAAATGGGACCTGCAGGGGTCAGAGCAGGTGGGGATGGCTGAGGCACCCAGGCGCGGCCCCAGCTCTGGAGGTAGCCTGGCTCCGCACCTGCCACTCAAGCCCCGTTCCTGAACACCTGGGCCTACAGGCCTGGCAGGAGCAAGGGACCCCGCCAAAGCCCTGGTCCTGGGGCATCGCCTCTCCTCTCCTGGGAGCCTGCTCCACTCCTGCCTCTGTCACAGCCTCCTCCTGGTTCTGTCCTGACCATTGGGAGCCCGAGGGTCTGGTCAGGTTGGTTCAACACCCGCCCCACCACACAGCCCCTGCCCAGAAGCTGTGGTCGCACGGAGTCTGTGGGACACCCTGCGGGAAGCTGGGATAAGCCGCTCCGGGACTGTTTCTTCAGTCAGTTCTGGGAGCTCCCAGTGATGAGCCAGGCCTGCAGGGGAATGCCTGCCGCACAGAAGACGGGGGTGCCGAGCCTCGCAGGGCAGCTGGGGTGTGGGGCATGGCTGGGGTCCCAGGCCACTCTGCCAGCTAGACGAAGACTAAACCCCCAAAATGCACAGACCGAGCTTTACACAAAAGGAAAAGGTTCTTGGACTCTCACTTGGAGCCCCCACAGGCCCCAACAAGGAGTAAACATGAGGGCCGAGAGTGCCGATGGAATGAGTCCAACCACCATCTCTGAGGTAGGTACAGCATCACACCCATTTTAGAGAAAAAGATGCTGAGGGTCAGAAGGGACCTCGGGGGTGTGAGGTTACACAGCTGGGCAAGGATGGCTGCGGTTCAGACCCAGGTCACTCGGGCCTGCTGCTTCCTGGTGTGTGCTGGGCACGCACCCTCCCGTGGGAGAGGCTCGCTCTCTGGGCTGGAGTCGGTGTAGCCAGGGGTAGGCCTGGGAACACTGCTCAACAGGGCTGGGGTCCGCAGCCTGTGAGCACGGGGCATCTGCTGTTAGGGACACGGCTGGGC
The DNA here is from genome assembly GCA_028533065.1 of Trachops cirrhosus. Taxonomy (NCBI): domain Eukaryota; kingdom Metazoa; phylum Chordata; class Mammalia; order Chiroptera; family Phyllostomidae; genus Trachops; species Trachops cirrhosus. Next base: position 62,661,244 of record CM052546.1, on the reverse strand, counting down.
TCCACCAGGAGGGCTGGTGTCTGAGCTTGGAGTGGGGGCTTCCTGAGCAGCTCAGAGGCCTCCCCAGCCCTGGTCGGCAGGGCTGAAGGGCACCCGGGGGATGAAAACAGGGCTTGCAGTCCCGTGACAAGGATGGGGCAGGACCGAGGCCAAGTCCCAAGCTGTGAGCAGGCCCTCGGACAGACGCAGGTGGGACTCCAGCTCAGCAGCCCTGGAGGGGAAGGTGAGAATAGAAGCTTCTGGAGCCTGTCTCACACGTTCAACCCGGTGCCTGGCATTTTCCACGGATCATCGTGGCAATCCCGCTCTCACTGACGCCTTGAGAGGCTGGAATCAGACAGTGAGGAGGAGGCTGGGCCCACGGAGGCTGCTCAGCAGAGCTGGGGGTCCCAGTGCAGTGGAACTCTAACTCCAAGGAGCTGCCTTCAGCCGCACAGTCTGGGGCACTGGGGTGCTGGGTTTTTACTCCAAGCACTGGGGCCCTGGAGCGAAGCCAGGACTCCCCTGTGCCCTGACCTTCCTACCAGCAGGATGGGACCCTGTCCTGTCTCAGAGCTGCAGGGAGGAGGAGTGCGTCGGAGAACTCACAAGAGAGCAGCACGCAGCGGGGCGTGGGCAGAGGCTGCTGTCCCCTCTGCCCTCGAACCGTGGAGGGTGGGGCCGCCTGCTGCTTCCACGCTGCCCAGCGAGCACACTGCACCCCCCTCCCCGCCTCCTCAGCCCACGTGGCAGGGAGCGCAGAAGGAGCCAGAGCGGCTGTCCCCAGTCCTCAGGGCCCTGGAGTCACGTACCCTCTCGGTGCCAGCTCGCAGCTGAAGGGTTTGCTCCTCACTGTCATTTTCACTGTCTTCCAGCTGCTCCAGGATCTCGTCCAACACTACAGACCGCTTTTTCTTCGGGGGCTCTGTGGGAGCCCAGATGGCAAGAGAGGAGAAAAGAACAGCCGAGAGGGTTGGAGGCAGGAAGAGAGAGATGGCGGGGAGGGAGGGAGGGAGCGGGAGAGGGGTGGGAGGATGGGAACACAAGAACAGGAAGATGGGACATGGTGAGAGAGACACAAGCAATAAGAAAAGATGAGAAACCAGAGAAAGAGCGTTGGTGGGGAGGTAGGAGGGAGGAGGCGGCCAGGGGGAAGCAGGGAGAAACCATGAGGGAGGAGAGAGAGACTGCGGGTTAGTCTCAGCTTTGCCGTGGGGTGGGGGGGGGGCTACCGCTCTGGGCCCGGAGACTCCTGCTCTGGGGGTCACCCCCTCCTCATCTCCTCCCACGGAGGGAGGGATACCATTTGGAAGGGGAAGGAAGACAGCCTCCTCCAGCAGCTCAGGGGTTGAGGCACCCCTGCCTGGCATGGGCGAACTTGCCAGGGCAAGGGTTGAGGAAACAAGGGGTAGTTGACCCTTAATTATATAGTAGTCAGCTAGCATGCAGTAGGTGCTTAATAAATGCTGGGTGAACAATTGCTCAAGGATTCCAGAGGAGGCATGGAGGGAGGAGCAAGCCAGAGGTGGCTTTAACGAGGACGGGCGATTTGGGTTGGGCTTTGAAGAATGCAGAGGAGTTCTCCATGAGGCAAAGGGAAAGGGGAAGTAGACGCACAGCATGAAGATATGAAAGGGCATGGTGGGCTCAGCAACACACATGCCCTCTGGGCCCCTAACACTATTGACTACATACCTACTATGTCCCACAAACAGGAAGCCAGGATTTGAACCCCAGCCACACCAAATCCCAGTCTTTCCATTTTTCAAGCAAGTCTCCGCTGTTGGCCAGAAAACGCCAGGGAGACAAAAGGAGGCAGGAGAGGGTGCACTGGTGCCCCAACTGTCCGGGAAGAACATGGAGTAGGGCAGCTGGGCATGAGGCTGGCCCGCTTGGCCCCCCATATGCTCATCTAACCCCTTGTTAATGGCCAGCCGCCCTCACGGACAGCCCTGGACTCCTACCGAGGCAGCTGTGGGCAGGTGGTTCCAACCCCCTCACCTCCCCAGCTCAACGCCTCCTCCGTGAAGTCTCCCAGGTGGCAGCATCGCCCCCGCTGGGCTGGGGGCTGCCTGCAGGCTCATCTCTCTTCCCTGGGTGCCCGCGGGTCTTTTCTAGGTGGTCCCGGGCACATGACCCGGCCTTTTCAAGCCCATTTTTTATGTCATTCTTCCCAAACTACCGGGTCGCTGTCCCCTTTCTCATCTCCACAGCTACCGGCCCCATCTCATGGAACCCCTGCTGCTGCCCTCGCCGCCGCCACCACTGCCCATTCTAATTCTCTACCCAGAAGCCCGAGGGACCTTCTAGGACACACCAGGGAAATCGGAAGCCCTCCGGCAGCCTCCCTCCAGCTGGCCCTGTCTCCAGACGTGCGCAGCGTGCTCCCACCTCGACATCTCCATGTCTGGGGGCCCCAGGACCCAACTCACTCAAACTCCAGCGGCCACGTTGCCCCTCAGAGAGGACTCCCCTGACCGAGTAGAAAAGAGGACCCCTATCCTCTGCCCTGCTCCCCACGGCAGGCATTCCTTTGTGTGGGACGCTGTCCCGTCCCCTCTGAGTCCCTTCTCTTTGCACACTGCCCAGCGCCTAGTGAGAGTTCAACGTTTGCCAAACGAGATGAGTGAATCGCGTGGGAAGTGCGGAGGTGGCGAGCTTCCCCCTTGGTGAGAGTGAGGAAGCTGTGGGAGGTGGCCTCCCACCTCTGCCCAGGAGCCTGGGGGCCTAGCAGCTGTACCATCACTGCTAATCATGAGAAGGCGGGGGCGGGATGGGCTGAGGGCAGGGGCTGCAGCCCCCTGCGGAGACACCGCTTCTGTTCCTGCCCCTCCTCCATGGTCCTGGTTTCCGGATAATCGCAGGCTCCGGAGGTGCACAATGGCCTCTGGAAATTGAATTTGTGGGCAGGTAATAGGAGCTGGGAAATGGAAGGGCAGCAAAATAGGGCCCGAGGGCCTGTCACTGACACCCGCTCCCAGGGACAGACACGGGGAGTGGTGGCGGGGGCGGGCAGGGTTATCTCACGGGCGGCCATGTCCCAGGGCCCAGCACAGGTGGGTGCTCTGCGACCATTGGTTGAATGAGAGAATAAATGGCTACAGGGTGAGTAATTCTGTAAAATTAAAGCTGCTGATGTCAGAAAACAGTAAGACAGAGGAGCGGCAGAGCAGGGAGGCACCCGAGATGTCGCCTGGCTGGGGAGACTGAGGACCAGAGGGAGGCGGACGCTGCCTTTCCCAGCAGCACCTCACCCGAGCTCCACGAGCTCCCCCCTCCTGTGGGGGCGACTGCTTCCCAGGTGGGCAGATGGAGGGGCAGAGGCCAGCGCACCCTGAGGGCCCACAGCCAATGCTCAGCAACCTCCGTGCGTCCAATTTGCAGCCCACACCTGCTCCCTGTGTGGTGGCAGGTGCCACCTCCTGAGGGGCCCTGCCTTGGGCAGGGGACACGGCCGAGATCACGCAGGACCCCATGAAAGGGCACGAGGTCACCACGTCTGCTTTAGAGCGAGGCCCACTGGGCCTTGGCACTTCCCAAACTGCGCAACCTCAGGCAGAGCACGCACGCCACCTGAGATTCAACCCCTTGTTTAAAATGAGGGAACAGGGCAGGTCCTCTGCCCCCTCCACTCCTGCGGCCACTGTCTGCTGACCCCTGGGAGCAAGGAGGGGTCCTCCTTCCTGCTGGCCCTGACGCCACAGCCCCACCATGGACCCAGCGCCTCTGTGCCTCCGTTCCCTTAACCTGCAAAGTGGGGACGCTATCCACGCCTCTCCTCATGGGGTTGCTGGGTGGGCCAAGGAGTAAAGAGAGAAATGCCCGGCCTCTGGGGGGCCCGCCGACAGTGCTGAGGTCAGCGTCTTTGTCTCTGGTACTGCCAATTGGGCTGACACACACCAACAGGTGGGGGATGTCACATCAAGGCCGAAGGAGGCACAGCTCCCCCGCCAGGTTAGAAAATGGAGGCGCAGGGGCACCCACCCACCGCATTCGGACAGAGGAGTGGGGGGCAGGCTGCTGACTGGCTCACTCCATGGCCTGGGACGGCTCTGCCACCTCATGGCTCAGTGACCTTGGGCAAGTCACTGCTGCTCTCTGGGTCTGTGCATTAGGGACCAAGGCAGGGCCTGTCTCCCAGGGCGACAGCAAGGACTAGCAAGAGCGTTTGGGCTCACGCTGGCACACGGCTACTGCTCTCGTGAGCCTGGCGTCGCTGGCTCAGGTCGGACCCCCAGATGCACCCCCCCAGAGGACACGGCAGGCCCTGAATTCCCGCCAAATGCTACTCAGCACCGCCCACCGGCCCTGCCTGCACGCAGAGCCCCTGCTTGCAGGGAGTGTCGGCTGCGATCCCACTTCCCCGACATCAAAAGCCTCAGTGGGTTTTCACCAAACAAACATAATGCAGAACCAGAGAAAGGTGTAAAATAAATAAACAAAACAAGCTGTGCATTTTCTTTCAGCACTACAGCTGCACCCGGAGATAAACAACAAGTGAATGTCACCCAACATCCACACCCGAGAAATTAACTTGACAAAAAGCTCAGCCGGCCCCCAACAACCCCCCAGTCCTGCCCCCCCCCCCGCACCCTCCAACCACCATTTTGCATTTCTGGAGTTCCCATCTAATGATTTTATTTTTCAATTAATTCCTTGACAGAATGCCAGCCCGTGTCTCGCTGCCGTCCCTGGCTGGCGCTGTCGCCCTGTGTGGAAGGCACAGGCAGGCAGAGAGAAAGGCAAGGGGGTGGGCGCAGAGGGGGGCTGTCGGAGGACAAGAGAAAGCGCTTCATGGGGTTTTGTTCCGGAGGCAGAGCGTTGAGGAAAAGCGAGTGGAGAGGGGACAAGAGTGTGGCTGGTCTGGAGGAGTGGGGAGAAGGCGCTGGGAAAGGCTCCCCGAGATGTGGCGGGCGCAAACCGCCAGGGAGGTGGCTTCTGAGCCAAGGGTTTGCGGTGTTGGCTGTAGCCAGGCTGCTGGGTGACCTGGGGCCGGGGCCGTACCTCTCTGGGCTGTCTGCAGTTACTGCACAGCACCCCGCGCCAAGGACGCTTAAGAGAACCAGAAGAGTTGGCACATTTAAGGCCTGGCACAAGGTGAGTGCTCAGTCAAGGTTAGCCTCTCTCGGCCATTAATGAATGCTGCTCCAGTTACTCCCCTCCTCTGTAAACCCGGGACAGCAAAACAGCCCTGGACCCGCGTGGAGGCTCCATCCGCACCCTGTCCTGACGGTCATCCACCCGCGGCGTGAGCGGCAGCTCTGGCACACATGAATGGTCCCCACCTCGAGGGCCCTGGGCCTGGGGCCTGAAGGAGCGGCTAACGCCAGCCATACCTCAGTTCCTTCTCTGCTACACGGGCACAGCGCTGGCTCTCCTGATCTCATGGGGGCCTCAAACGTTCTTGCCTTTGGTTGTTCATGGCAAGTGTTCATTGAGCACCTACTGCGTGCTGGGCCGGGGGCTGTCGATACAGCACCAAGAAAACCCCAAAGAACAAACTGGACCACTAGCCATGGAGGCCACGAGGGAGTCCTGGGGGGGTGGAGCCGCAGTCTCCAGCTGTTCTCTGAGCCACTCGAGGTCCTTTCTGCAGAGCGGGCGTAGTGTCCGCTGCACAGGCGTCTGTGAGATGAGGTGGGAGAGCACGTGGCTCAGGGCCAGGCGGGCAGAGCCCAGTCAACCGAGGGCCCAGTCAGCGCTGAGGGCTGAGAGGCAGAGGGGGCGTCAGAGCTGAGAATGCGTATGTCCTCCGTCCAAGCTCCCCTCTGGGTAGCAGGCTGGGTGGCTTCACATGAGCTGAGTGACATTACTGTCCCATTTGTCAGGTGTGGAAGCAGCCACTCTGGGGTCTGGGGAAGTCATGTGGTCACATGTGGTCACAGACACTCCCACGAGGGGCCTTGGACTCAGATTGGGCTGGGGGCTTTCTTGTCACTCCAGTGACGCCGAGGGTCCCAGGGCTCAGCTGCCCACCCTGCAGTGGAGACACTGGCCTGACCTTCCTCAGAAGGACTCTTTAGCAGGAAAGCTGTAAAACCAGTCCCAGAACAGCACCCACCTGCCTGCAACAGCAGTTTTCTCAAGAGGCCAATGGTTCTCAACCTAACTACCAGACAGAACCATCTAGAAAACCACCAGTGCCTGGGCTCGACCCCCCGAGGTTCTGCGGGAGCTGGCACTGGCCACTGAGACTGCTCCGATTACTGCTGACAACAGACGGGCTGCCGAGGACCCCGGCTGCCTGTGAGCGCAGGCTGACCGCGCTCCGCTCTGGGCGCCAGGCCCCTGTCCTGCATGTGTTTGTGCTGGTCACAGAGGCTGGGGCAGCCGTCCAGGAGGACAGGAATGGGACGGTCAGGGTGGCGGTGACTCGCTGCGGAAGAACAGAGAAGGAACCAGGGAAGGTGGGCAGGCGGCCCCCACCCCCTGTTGCAGGCCTGCGGGACCCTTCAGTTTCAAGGGGCTTGGTTGACATTAGCGCCCTGCCCCCTTCTCTTGGCCCAGGCCCTGGGGTTGGGGGGGTAGAGGCTGAAAGAGAGGAAGTGGCAACGGCGCCTCACAGGTCTCAGCAGGGTGATGTCCATACCAGCATCGCGAGTGTGGAGGCCTCATGGGGCCGGTGGGGGCCGGATGCTGTCCGGTGGCCTGGGTGGGAGACTACAGGGAGGGCTGCGGACTGTGGCCAGAGGAAAGGCCACGCCACTCAGCCCCGGCTGCCCCGCTGGCCAGCGGTCAGACCTGATTCTTCAAGAGAAGCCAGAACCTCAAATTTCAGGCCAAATCTGATAGCAAAAGAGTGGTGATCAGCTAAAAAAATACATTTTTAATGGCTTGTAGGCAAAATAAAGATCTGTGGCTGATCTGAGTTGACAGTGCGCCCACACAGCCTCTGAATTTCTCTCCCCTCTCTGTCGACAAAACCCCACTGGCCTCACTTGCGACCATGAAGCAGTAATGACAACCTCCTCGCCCATGTGTTTTCCTCGGGTTTCTTCCGCCTGGGCCAGCCTACGGCTTGGGATCAAAACCAGCCGCCCGCTGCCGCCAGCCACAACCTGGCGGGAAGTCCACCCTCCTCCTGCCCCTATCTGCAGCACTCTGGTCCCCAGGTCCCCGGCCCCTCGTCCAATCCTGGCCCAGCCCCTTCCCCTCCCAAGTCGCTCTGAAATCCTCCTTCTGTCAGTTTAATTCCGTGATGGATGAGGAAGAGCAGGAGAAATGGCCCGCACAGCTGGCTTCCCCGTTAGCCCTAGCAGGGAATCCTGGCCTCGCCGGCGACGGCTGAGTGAAATGTTTGCAGAACACAGGGAACACAAGTCAATAACAATTTAGCTGGATTGGGAGCAAGTACCTTCCCGCACGGACAGCCGCTCCCGGGGGAAGGGGCGCAGAGTGTGCAGGATATTGCCCAAGCGCTTGGAAATATTTCCAAAACACTGCTCAGAGAGGCCGGGGGCGACCTGGAGACACCTGCCCCAGCTTGCTCAGCCTCCGTGGCACCTGTGTGGGGAGCAGCATTCTGCTCTGGGAGTGTGGCTCCCTCCCCGCGGCCACACGTTTGCACCCTTGCTGGCAGTTGCCACCTAGGAGCTGCCTTGACCAAAACAATTCCTGCCTCTTGATTTTTCTTCTCCTGATTCTGCCTCTGCCTGCTGGGATGGCTGCGGGCGTGTGAGACAGAGCGCGTCTCCAGGCCCACTCCTACCTCTCCCCTGGGGCCACCGACCAGCACCATGGGGAGCAGGGAGAAGAACAAAACCGGGAAGGGAACCCATGCCCAAGGCCAGGGGCACATCTCCTGCAGGCCCCCTAACCCCTCTAGGGGCCCTTCCCTTACCTGCCCCTCCCCACCTCTGCAGGGAGGGCTGCCACAGCGAAGCCCTAAGTGGCGGGGGATGAGCAGCACCCAAATGGAGGAATAAAGACGAGCCCAGGGGAGCTTACAGGCCCCGTTTGCCTCCAGGGAGCTGGGAAGAACCACGGCAAAGGGGTATTTAGAATAATAAATTCTGTGACTTCACATACTTGCCTGAACTTTCCTGACTGCGATTTTTAAAGCCTGATGATTATGTTTTCATGGCCAAGATCAAGGAGGCACATTGTCAAGGGCCGGCGTGGGGATAATGGGCTCTCCTGGTCCCCGATCTTTTGAAAATGTGCCGTCTGATGAATGATTAAGTTATGGAACAGGGGTGGGGGGGACTGGTGAGCTGTTGCAGGCTTTAAATATCATCTGTGTGCTGATGACTTCCAAATTTATATCTCAGCCCAGACTTTACCCCTGAGCTCCGAACTCATAGATCTATCTGCTTGACATCTGACGGGGAGTCCTAATAGGTATCTCAAACCAGGGCCAGGGCCCCACCCCCTCCCTGGCTTCCTGGGCCTCGCCATCACATGGCGCCACCAGCCTCTGAGGGGCTCAGAGCAAGGACCGCTGCACCTGCCTCCATCCCCTCCAGACTTCCGGACGCGAGCCTGCTGGCCCCACCTCCACCACAATCGATGCTCCCGCCACTTGTTTCTTTCCATCCCCCCTGCCCCAATGCTGTCCCTGCCCAGGCCATCACCGTCACTTGCCGGGGTGACTACCACGGGGCCCCTGCCTCCGTTCTTGTCCCCCTGCGACGCAGGCGCCATGCAGCAGTGAGGAGGGGTCTGGCGGTGCAAATCAGGCACGGCACTCCCCTCTTCAAATCTCTGAGGGAAGTCCCACGTGTCTGGAATGAAACCCAGGGCCCCTGCCACACCCACAAGGGAGCCCTGCTTGTTTCCAACGGCTCCCCGCCCTGGACTTGTCCTCTCTCCACAGTGGCCTGCTGGGAACACGCTTCTGCCTCGGGGCCTTTGCACCAGTGGCAGTGACCTCTGCCTGAAGTGGCTTCCCCAGATGGCTGGCAGGCTGGCTCCTTCGAGTCCCAGGGGAGTCCTGACCCCCAGGCAGACTTCTGACCGCTGTATTTGAAACCTGTCCTTCCTGTCCACTCCTTTCTGACCTCCTCTGCAGGGCTTGCTCCCGTCAAACTCTGTTGTTACTTTTCCTTTTCATCACCTGTCTCTCCCCCTCAGGCATTGGCCCCGTGTGCTGCTCTGTCCTCGGTGCTGAGTGACGCTTGGTGTCGGTGACAGTGAAGCGCTGAGTGTAGGGAGGATGAAAATGGAGGGGCAGCAAAGCGATGGGGCCCTCTCCAGGGCGAGCAGAGTCCGGACGCAGAGGACACCTGCTGGGGGGGGGGTGAGGTGCGGCTGTATGGCCTCTGGGATCCTGCGCTCTCGGAGAAAAGGGGGTTGTGGTGGAATCAGCCACCCACAGCCTTTGGATAAAATGAAAGCAGCCATTTCACAAGGCTTAGGAGTGTTAAACTTTTTCTGCACAGGGTGAGGCAGCCAAGATTCTAGGTTTTATGAGCCACAGGGTCTCTGTCACAACCACTCCACTCTGCCCTTGCATGGTGAGAACGCAGCCACAGCCCCTACGTGCGCACGTGGGCGTGGCTGTATGCCCCCTGACTTCATTTACAAAAAGGCTGCAGGCTGCGATCCTCTGCGGCTGTAGTTTGAAACCACTGCGTGGTCTGGATTGGTGCCGGGTCAGACTGAGGGGGACAATCTGGGACTTAGGGATGGCTGGGGGCATAGGGCGTGGTGAAGCAGGGCTGTGTGTTCTGTAGTGTGCAGAGCTGTGTGCCCTCAGGCAAGTCCCTAGACCTCTCTGGGTCTCCATGTGCACGTGGGACACAAAGGAACAGTGCTCTCTCCGGGAGTTGAGGCTACAAGGAGACTGGGTGCCTGAAACCGCTCAGTGTGGCCCCTGCGCAGGCAGGTCTCCCGTAAAGCTCTCTCCCTTCTCTTCCTCCTTCACCTGTCCTGGTCTTTGATGAGATGTCACATGACCGCCTCTTTTCGGACTGGTGGTGCTCCCAGGCTCACAGGGAGGCTCATCTGACTTCTGACCAACAGGGCTGCAGGGTGGGCTGCCCGCCTAACCACCCACGGGGCTTGGGGCACGCTGTCCAGCCTGGGGGGACAGTGAAGACGGACCGAGCTGGCACTTGTACTGTGCCTAGTGCGTACTCCACACTCAACTAGAGGGGCCAAGCTGACGACAGGCTCTTATTTACACTTGTTTATTGCCCAACAGTGAGCCAGCGCCCACTCGCACTAGACGCAGGGCCAGGGCAGGGGTGTGGCCAGGGTCCTGTCCCCTGGGGGTGAAGCCTCATGGAGAGAGGTGATGCCAGACAGTCGCACACATGCACGCAAAGCAGCAGCAGGAGGAGGTGAGGGGTGTGATGGGGGAACTCAGAGGAAGAGGGGCATCAGGGACAAGCTGAATCTCTGACACCCTGAAGGCGTGGGGCGTTGGGGATGGCTGAGGGGACAGGGCTCCCGCACAGCCACAGTCCTCCCCTGTCGGGCTGGGAGCGGCAGCTATGTGCTAGAGGCTAGTGACTGGCGGGACAAGCGCCCCATCTGTGTCTGGCTGGGCGCGGGTGGGGGCCGGGGCCGCTGCCAGCCACTCGCCATGCGGGTCACGTCCTCGCTCCCAGCTCCGGAGGTGGAAGGTGCAGGCGCTAACCTCAGCCTGCCAGTCCGCCTAGCTGCAATAAGACAGCTTGGGGAAGCAGAGCCGCACTCCCGGCCAAATAAAAGCCCGGCTGCCGGCGCCTCCCTGGCCACGCACGCGCCATCACAGAGGGTTCTGCGGGCCAATCACTTCTGTGCCATTATATTCTCTGGGCGCACTTGCAGGTACCGTGCGGCCTGCCAGGCCCTGAAAGCTTCTCGATGCCGCGACCCCGCTGGTCTGTAACACGCTTGGGAAGAAAAGAACACAGCCAGCAGCCGACTTTCCCCTTTCTTCCCTCCTTGCTCTCTCTCCACCCTCCCACACGCAAGGCTTGCACTTCACCTGCCCCGGGAGGGGGCCGAGGTGGAGACTGAGAAGATGGAGTCTGGGCTGGGAAGGGACGGGGGGCAGCACCATTCTGGGCAGGGACGGCTGTCTTACTCTTCCAGTCCTCTTCTAAAGGCTCCTCTGTCCAGTGTCCAGGGCTTTGCCCAGTCAGGGTAACTTTTCAAATGACTCCGAAAAACCTGTTCTTTGGTGTTCAATTCCATGGGTGTTTCTTAGGCATCAACTCACATGGGAAAATGTGACCCTGACCTCATCCGGGGACAATGGATGAAATACAGGTTTCCTCCTGGGGGTGGGAAGTACTGGGAGAGGGGGCGGTTAAAACCAAATTGGCTTCTTCTGGCTGGCAGTAAGGGACCCCAGATAAACCGCAAGCACCAGACTGGGCGCCTGGCTCGCTTATTTGCCAAAATGGCTTTGAATGGCAAAACATTGGGAATATTCTGTGTCACTGCCACCATGTCCCAAGAGCACCTGCTACGGGCCACACCCAGGGCTGGGCACGTGAGCCCCGGGGGACCGGGAGACATCCAGAATCGGATGCAAACACCTGAGCCTGCATGTTAGGCGTATCTGTATTCTCTGTCTCACACTCACACTCACACTGAGCCAGGCTCGTCACTGTCTAGGCTCATAACCACCACGGCTCCCCTGTACTTCTCAGTCCTCTGTCCACACAGCATCCTTCCTCAGCCTGGACCGACCAGAATGCAAGAGAGACAGGGATTGTTCCCGGTGGCCTGGACGAGGGAGTAGAACCTGAAGGGGAGGGCAGGGTGGATGGCATCTGTGACATGCTCACGGTGTGCCAGGGGCTCAAAGGCCTCATGTCTTTTGAGGCCTGTAATTCTCCTAATGGGACAGGAACCCTGGTCCCTTTTTACAGATGACAAAGCTGAAGCCAAGTACCGTGCCTCAGTCACGGAGCAGGTAAGGGGACACATGCTGGGGTGAAATGTAAGGGCCGGTGACACACACCCACTGACAGAACTACTCGTCCGGCAGGACGGCCACCAGTCCAGGTCTGACTCACGACTCAGCTGCTCGTAGCTGGTTGCCCTCGGGTGAGCTGTCTGTCCCCCCGGACCAAAGCTCATCAGGGACCTGACGGAGGAGCGGGAGGCTGGTCCCAGGGCTGGGCAGCCCCCAGGCCACCAGGGAGTGGCTGGTCTGCTGGAGACGCTGAGCCCAGGAACAGGGATGAAATGGGCGTAACTGTGCTGAGTGTCCCGGCCACAGCGAGAGCTTTGGCTGAGGCCGACACGCCCCTCTATCCACTCCAGCCACCTCCCGCAGTCCCGGAGCTGCCTGCCATTCATTCCATGGCCCCCATTGTCCCGGGAGCCCTCTGTCACGGGTATGGCGCTCAGGCTGGGCAGATGGGGCTCCCGGCGCCACCTGAGAGCTGAGCACCTTCCTGGCAGAGCTCAGGGCCAGGGCGGGAACGGGGCCGGGATCCTGCCTGCCCTGCGTCTGCCAGGCCCCGGGAGCTCTGAGCAGTGCAGGTTTCGGCACAAATGAGCTGGGCACTTCCTGCCACAGGGGAGGGGCAGAGGGGCTGGGCAGAGGGCAGGGTCCAGCCAGGGGGGCAGGGGCCAGCAGCCCTACTCGGACCACTCAGGGCTGCCGCGGGCACCTCCTGTTGCCTGAAGAGGTCGGCCAATGGGGCGGGTAGGTGAGAGGGGCTGACATTTCCAGGGTGTCTGCCCCCCAACCCCCCACGTCCTGATTACTTGGGAAGGCCAAATGGAGGAGTCATAGAGTACAGGCCAGGTGGCCAGACTGCTTCCCGCTCCGACTACCTGTGTGCGCTGGGCAGGTCACGGCATCACCATGCGCCTCGGTCCTCTCACCTGGCAAACAGGGAGAGTGAGGGCGTCCACCTCCTGCCCGTGTCGTGTGGGTTAAAAAAAGGGCAGCTTGTGCCCTTCTGTCCCCCAATCATCTTCTCAAGGACTGCAGAAACTGGCACCCGCGTCACCCTCACTTGTGCAGGGGACACGGAAGCTCCGATGGCACGAGGACCCATCCCGGGCCACTCAGCCAGGGAGTCGCCGAGGCCAGGTCTTGTTGATTTCGGCGTCAACGCCCTTTCTCCCAAAGTAAAGCATTTGGGGACCAGGAGCTCACAGAAAGTGTGATGACGACAAGAGATCCGCTTGCCAGACAGCTAGACACGCGTGCGTGCACACTCGCACAGCATTTCTAGGGCTCACAGCCGCTCTGACGCCAGCCCACACGAAGGCTCTAGGACCCAGGGAGATGAGGTTTCATGGACTTGGCTTAAACATCCTTGCTTCCTATTTTGCTGTGTTCTGGATGGAACGTTCTTTCATTTTCAAAGGATCGCTGTGCACTTCTCTGGAAAAGAGCGCTGTAAAAACAGGTGTTTCCTTCCAGGCTCTTCAGCCCCCACACTCGCAGGCCACCTTTCGCCACCTCTTCATGCCCCAAACAGGTGAGGTCGGCTTGGAGCCTGATGCTCAGCTGTGACTGCTGGTGACCCCTCCAGGCAGGTGGCATCACGCGGACATCTTGCTTCCTGTCCCAGCATACACTGCTGCCCCTGCCCCCTGAAAACCTGGCTCCCACCCCAGCCACATGCCCTGACATTTGCCATCAGATCATGCTCTGTCCTGCTTTGTCCCCAGAAGGTGTCACTAGGGTCCTGGCCCTTTGGCTTAGGAGTGGGACAGGCCAACAGGAGACCTGGCAGGAGAGCAGAGAGCAGAGAACAAGGAGCACCAAGAGTCCCCTCCCCCGGGGAGGCAGCCTGGGGGGACAGCCCCAGGGGGAGGGTGATAGCGCCTTACCACTGCTCACCTCTGGCCCTGCCCCCACGTCCCTGGAAGCAGCCCCTGCACCAGGGCGCTTCCTGCCAGCTCTCGGGGCGAATCCCAGCTGGGACCAGGGTAGTTGGAGTGTCGCCTTCAGCTCAGGGCTGGCCCCTTCCAGAATCTGGGAGGGTGGTGCTCCTCCAGCGGGGCTCAGAGGGACCCCAGACTCCTCTCATGGCTCTGACACCCTGGCTGGCCACAGGGGCTTTACCCCACCTCTGGACTCGGCTTCCTCATCTGGACACGGGACAATGTAACACGCACACCAGGGCTTCCATGAGGCCCTGCTACTGTGAAGGGCCATGTGACATCTCCCACCACAATTTATTATTCATTCCCTCCACTTCTGGAAGGAACCCCGTAGTTCTGGGTGCAGGGTCTGGATGAGTCAGGGTGGCAGCCCGATCTAATGCAGGCCCCAGCCCTCTAACTGCAGTACGCCGACTGGAGTAGCGCAGGGTGCGCAGGGCAGGAGGGAGCAGCTCTAGTGCTCATCAGTTTGAATCTCGGCTCTGCCAGTTTGTACCTGAGTGGCCTTGGGCACAACAGTGGGCCCCAGTTTCTCCATCTATAAAATGAGACCACGCTTGTGCCACATCCTGAGGGTGGCCCCTGGTACAGAGCACGTCCCTCGCAAACGACAGCCGTCACGGGTCACTTCAGTGCTTGCTGGGTCTCAGTTCTCTCCCCCATCAAACGGGGCTGTCACCTCACAGGGCAGGTGCAGAACTGACAGGAAGACGTAGGCAAATAAATGCCATCTGCGTTACTGCACGTCCCGTCGGGGAGAGTCAGTCGCAGAGACGCTTCCGAGCAGGTGCGGCAATCACGCGGTCCGCGGAGCGCAGTCTATCGGAGGAGCTTCTCTCCAATGCCGGCCGAGTGCTGAGCCTGCACTCCTCGTGGGCCCTGGGGCGGGTGCAGGGGGCCCCGGGAGAGTCCCTTACACAAACATTTGCCGATGGTGCATTTGGGTCTGTCGATGGCTGTCGATACGGATAGGTTCTCTCTGCACGGCAGGATTTGGGGACTTATTGAGTTGTGAGCCAGCGACTATGTACTTAGCCCTGATTTCTCTGGATTCTGGTTCCTCCACTTCGGACTGACTGCCAGGCCCATGGGGCCCAGAGAGGGACGGATCAGTGACAGAGATGAGCACGCAGCAGTGCCCCCTCGGGGAGGCGAGGGTCCAGTGAGGGTCAAAGCCGTGGAAGAGCGGATGATGACATGGCAGGGACGTACAGGGACAGAGGTGGAAAGCAGAGGATGTGGCAATCACTGATGCCTGGGGAGTGGTGGGGAAAGGGAAGGCTTCCCAGAGGAAGAGTCATTTGAGCCAAGCCTTGAAGACTGCGTAGGTTCTTGCCAGGTTAAAAAAAAAAATTGAGGAGCAAGACGTTCTAATGGAGGGAACAGGACATACAAAGAGGCCCGCGGGTTGCCAGGGAACAGCACACTCTGGGAGGTGCGGTGGGAGGGACGGCTGGAAAGGCAAGGGGAGCAGTAGGGGTACCCTGAAGGGCGTGGCAGGCCAAGCCACAGCGGAAGGGCTTCCATCCTGTCTGGGGCTCTAGGCACGCCTGCGGAGAGCGCAGTCTCACATCACTGAGACACTGCTCAGACGGCGTGCGTGCTGCCCCAACAAGACCAGGGAGGCCCGTTGGGACACTCGCAGCCCCACAAGAGCAGCCCCCCGACACTGGCCACTATGCTGCTGCCTGATTTGGGAAGCCAAGTGTGACCGGCTGGGACAGCAAACGATCCAGCCCTGGGTCCGGGCTCTCCCTCTGCAGACAAGTGGGGCAAAGGTGGGCTTCGCAGCCACCACCCCCAGACTGTCCCCAGGTGACAGCCCCCAGTTGCCGGTGGGGACAGGGACAGTGAGGGGAGCAGCGCAGGTGCTGGAGTAACATGGCTCGTCCAGGAAAGCACCGAGAGCTGGGCCACTGCGGGCTGTGCTGAGACTCCCTGGGGGACAGCGGCAACATGCCGCCCTCGACATCAGAGCACCGTGGGGCACGTCGCAGGGGGGCCACGGAGCCCCTCTGCAAAGCCAGCCTCTCCAGCCTCTGCCACCTGCCCCTCTGCCATGTGCCACGCTCATGCCAACCCTGGGGTCCCTTTGCCCAGGCAGCTCTTTCCTGGGCACAAATGTCACCTCTGTGGGGAGGCCTTCCTGCACCACCTGCTCAAACAGCGTGCCCAGCCTTTTCCACCTGGACCCACAGCCCCACTAGGTCACGGCCGCATCCCCAGCTCCAGGGCAGAGCAGGTGCTCTCTGCTACTCTCCGGGGAGGGACCGAACAGTCGGTGAGGCCACGTGACACCGCAAAGGTGTGTAAGAGGAGTGAAGTGCTGGCCCCATCGGGGCCCTGGCGGGAAGTGGATGGTCCTTAAACCAGGTAGGTGGGGAAGGTCTAGTAAAGAGGGGGCAAGGAAATTGGCTCGAGTGGCCCCCTGGGCCAGCCAGCGGAACCTGGGCAGACAGCACTTGGTGGAGAGGCCACGGGACGTGAGCCCCCCAGTGGGAGTGCCAGCTGGCCGTGGCAGCCTGCGGGGAAGGGAGGTGGGGCGATGAACTCCCTGGCCCACTCTCCTTCTCTCCTCTCTTTCCTGCTAGGTCTCCCAATGACCCGACCAGAGGCCCAAAGGGCCTGGAGGCTCCCGATGCACCCCCTCACCCCCGGGCTGCCCGGAGCCCTGGCCCTGAGGCCCGCGGAAGTCATCCCAGCAGCACTGCCGCTCTTACCATGGAAGCGCTCAGCTGTCTTCCGTCGCAGGGCCTGCAAGGTCACCTCGGAGTCAGCCCACTCCAGGACCAGCCTCCGGCCGTACAAGTGGGTGCTGTGACACAGGGCGTTGAAGGCTCTCTGGAGGAGCAGGAATGAGAGATGAAACAGCACATCAGCTAAGACCTCGCCCCGCCGCTCCACTGTGCCCCCTGTCCACCGGCGCTGGCACCAGCGCTGGCACCGCAGACTCTGAGGCCGGCTTCGGCCCGAGTGACACCCACCAGGCACATCTTAGTTCGTGGGCTCCACCCCCAGGGAGGGAGCTGCAGGGGCAGCACAGTCAATATACCCGCCACCGGGGCCTGCTGTTGGGTGCAGGCCAGGTGGTGTCTTCTTCCCCACAGTACAGCCTTCCCGAAAGGGCGACCTTATGACCCGGCCCTTCCACCTAGCTGCCAGGGCAGCACCTCAGGGAAAGCCAAGCAAGCCCTGTCTGGCTGCCTGATGACAACCGCGTAGGCCCTGGTGATTCCACCCCCCGTGTCTCTCTGTTGCCCCTGGTCCAGCTGCCCTCAGCCTCCTCACTGGCCCCGGGCCACCAGCTTCTGCCCTAGCAACCCAAGACCTGCCACAGGCTCTGCCCCCTGCTGCCTTCTCTCTCCCCGACCTCCCCACGGCACCCACCTCCCTCCTTCTGGTGTTTGTTTTCTGACAGCTTTACGAAGGTATAACGCCCACACCGTTCGAGGTGCCCATCGGAAGGGCGCTTGCTCAGTGGCCATTAGCACGCCCACAGCCGCCAACCACCAGTCCGTTTTAGAACTTCTTTGGCATCACCACACCCCAGAGAAACGCCGCACTCGCTAGTGGTCACTCCACACCCCTCTGGCCCCAGCGGGAACTGATCTGCTGCCTGTCCCCGAGGTCTGGCCCTTCTGGACAGGTCATACGAATGGAGTTGCATGGAACTGGTGAGCTCCCTGCTGGACATCACTCTGTCTTAAGCTACAGGGCAGTGGGCGGGGCTCTTCCTGAAACACTCCCCTGGTACAGAGGCTGCCATACTTTGTGGTCAGGGGCCTGGGCTCTGGAGCTGCCTGCCTGGGCCCTGCACATCCTAGCTTCAAGACCTGGGAGGGTGAATGACTCTCTTGGGCCTCAGTCTCATCTGTAAAATGGGAATGTCAATGATACTCCACCCCGAGGGTTCTACAGAAGATGAGAGTCAATGTGGAAAGTGCCCAGCAGAGTGTGGGTGCAAACAGTCAGCACTCAATAGATACCAGTTCTTGTTGTCATCACGTTGCTGGCGTAGACTTGGGACATTTGCAGTTTCTCTCTCTGCAGAGAGGCCAGGAGGTGCTGGGTTTGGGGAGGGCCTGCACCCCGCACCCCTCAGCACCGGAGACCAGCAGGGGCTGCGAGTTGTGTCGCTCTTGCTCCTGGCACACCGCGAGCAGGAAGGCTCTGCACTGGAACGCAACGCTGGCCCACAACTGCAGCGTGACTGTTAGTGGCCACACTGTGTCCCCCAAAAGAAGACACGAAGAAATCCTAACCTCTGGCACCTCAGACGTGAGCTTGTTGGGAAACAGGGTCTTTGCAGAGGGAAGTTGTAGTTACGTTAAGGTAGGAACCCACTGGACCGGGGTGGGCCTCTAACCCAATGACTGGTGTCCTCATAAGAGACAGAGACCAGAGTGTCACCTCTACAGGCCGAGGAATGCCAGCTGTCGCCAGAAGCTAGGAGAGAGGCATGGAACAGATTCTCCCTCAGAAGGAACGGCCCCTGCCACACCTCGGTTTTGAACTTCTGGCCTCTGGAATTGCAGGCCGAGCATCTGCTGTGTGAAGCCGCCCAGGCTGAGGTGCTTGGCTACAGCAGCCTGGGGAAATAACAGTCACCTGGGGCTGGCCACCTGCCCCACTCTGCGCCTGGTGTCCTCACCTGGACGGCAGGGCTGACATACCAGCCCCGTCGGTGGCACACAGTAGCTATCTGGTGACAGCTGAGTCTGTGCGAAGCACGAGTGGGGGGCGGGTAGCACACGGCATTTTTACACCAGCCATGTGGCCACACTGCAGAAAAGCTTTGTTCTCCCCTGTGCTTTCCGGAAAGGGGCCAGGTGCAGGGAAGTTTTTCTCTCCTTTTTTCCCCCTCTAACTTTAATTTAAAAAAACTCTTTCTGACTGCCAGCAGAGCCTCTGTGGTTTTTTCCACGCGGATATAAAAATGCATCTGGACTCTGAGCCGAAATGGCCTATTCAGAGCTTTACGACACACGCGTTCTCAGCTGGCGAGGCAGGAGAACAGCCGGATCGGGGAGCTGGGGTTCGGGGATGGGGGAGAGGCGGGTTGGGAGTCTGGTGCACTCCATCAGCCAGGAGGAGCCAGGGTCCCCGAAGAGCCAAGGTCCTGGGGGCACGTCAGGCAGGGGCGGCCAAGGGACTGGGTCTGGGGGAAGCTAGGTCTGAACTCAGATGAATAAAATAGCGGAGCCCCCAAACATGGCCTCTCTGACTCTCCCTTCCTCTTGGGGACGCAATCTCCCCTTCCTGTGCCTCGCAAACCCTGGCGAGGTCCTCACTCACTGCAGGAGGGTGGGCTGGAAACCCCCTCTTGGCCTCCCTGACATAAAACCCCTCGTGAATCCCCACCTCCTTCTTGGTCAGGGCTTTTCACTCGAAGCGGCGAGGAGGCACTGCCGGTAAGACTGGGGACTCTGCACCTGAGCCACTGGTTCAAATCCCTGCTCTCCCATGTGACAGCTCTGTGATCTTGGGCAAGCTGCTGAGCCTCTTGGAGCCTCGGTTTCCTTGTATGTGAAAGAGGAGGCAGCAAAGAACGAATGGGGAGGGTGCGGTGAACCAACACTCCTGCCACCGCCGGAACCCGAGTCTCACTGACACTGGCAGTTACTGCTGTGATGTCTGCCCTCCCCCTCACTGTCACCCTGCAGAGTGAGAACAGTGGGAGGCAGGGCACAAACGCCCTTTTGTACCTGAAGTTTCAGCACACGATTCTCTAGAGACAGCAGGGCGACCTGTCTCAGTTGTGGTGCCCCTGGGGTTAACAGGAAACCAGGTGGCAGCCCTGAGCACCCCCTGCCTTGGTGGGGTGAGGTGGCGGCCCCCAACTGTCATGGGCAATGAGCACAGCGACTCAGGGCTGAAATCGGCCTTGGGTGGTCCCAGTGCCTGCGCTTCATGACGAGAGCCTAATGTGAGTCTGCTGGACTTGAGGCGCGGAGGGGGCCAGCAGATGGGACATCGGCAGGTGCAGGACCACAATGGAACAGCCTGCCTCTGGCCTGAGGTCCACTGCCATCCTCCCCCTCAGTCCCTGCGCCTGCACTCGACTCCCCCGAGACCTGCGCTGCCTTCTCCCCAGGGTCTAAACCTCAGCTCCAGGCATGGTGCACCCCTGCTGAGAAAGCCCGGGGGCCTCGTGCAACCCGGGGGGCTCAGTGGTCAGTGCAGAGCTCGGTGTCCTGACACAGGAAGTGGATGGCCGCATGCCCCTGGCCCTTTCTGTCTCTCCAAATCCTGCCTGGTTTCCTCTCTTGCAGGCCCACAGCCTTTTTTTTTTTAAACATGGCTCATGGATTTCCTGGGCTCCATGGAATTCTAAGCACATGACCTTCACCTGTGTGTGAGGACAGACGTTTCCCCTACTTCCACCAAGGGAAAACTGGCGCTCTGGCCAGGGCCTGTGCCCAGGTCGACGTCCCTCCTCCTGTCCCTTCAGCCTCCATGCACTGTCTCTGGGCCTCCGGAGTTCTGCCCTGGCCTTGGAAGGGCGCCCCTCCTCCCAGCCAGCTTGCTGGCGTTTGGGGCTGGCCAGGCACCCTCCCTGCACACCTGCCTGTCAAGCCTGCTTACATGCTGGTCCCCTTGGCTCAGCCAGGAACCTGGAGGGAAGGCATCTACCTTGCTACCAGAGCTTCCTCAGTCAATATTTACAGAGCAAGCTGGAGTCCCCTCCACCACAGGACTCCTGACTGGGAGGGACCGTTGGGCTGGTCCTGGCTACGGCTGGAGGTCCTGCCGAGCTTCCGTCACAGCCTCGATTCAGACCAGGAAGATGGCAGGGAGGGGAGCACGTCTCACCCCGATGGTGCACATGAGTACGACACTGCTCTTTGCTTAGGACAAGACCTGACACACACACACAGTCCTGGGTCTGATGTATGGAGAGAAACAGGAGACCAACACCCATGAACTTGGAGCCTCATGGGATGGAAATGGGCACCTAGGACGTGCCAAACCCTCAACCAGGTCATGGCAGAAGCCCGAGACCCAGAATGGTGCTTTAAGGGGCATTACATGGCACCCTGACCTCTGGGGCCACTTCCTATTACCACCTGATGGCCCGGGGCTGGTTTTCCTGCTCCTCCCCCCACCCATTCCCTGACCCCATGGACCCTCAGTCAGCCCAGGGTGCCCCAGCCCCTGGTTTCTATTTAGGGCTAGCAAAGGGAGGCACCAGGGGGACCAAAGGGCAGGGGGCAGGGGGCAGGGGGCGGGGCGTTCTTCCCCTGCTCCCTTCTTCCAGGACTGTGGCTCCGGCCCACGGCCCCCGCTTCCCCTCCAATCACCCCTTTAGCAGGTGGTGACAGCTCCCAATGTCACTGGTCCCCAGGGGCTCCCTGGTGAGTCCAAGCCCTGCAGACCCTCCGCAGATCTCTCTTCATCTGAACTGTCTCGGCAGAGGCTCTGCTTCCTGGCCCAGATGGCCGCCCTGGTCTCTGCCTCGACCCGGGCAGGTGGACCTACGGCCCAGACAGCGGGTCTCGTGCCCTGACCCTGCGCAGAGGGTCGGAGGCCGACAAGGACGCTCTGAGCTGCCAGCTGGAGTCCAAAGCTGTCGCATCACCTGGCTCCCTGGCATGGGTGTCTCAAAATCACACCTCTCCGGTCTCCTATGACCTGAGCCACCAACTACGGGCGCCTCGAGTGCTAGCCTCAGCTGCCTTCTTCGAGTTCCCAGGAGGAATTCTGCGAAGGCGGGGGGTGTGACAGGTGCAGGCTCGACCGTGACCAGGCCTGGCAGCCATCTCCCCAGCACCAGGAAGGCCCTGGACGGCTGCCAGCGCAGCTCGGGGCCTGACCTTCCCGCAGCCTTCCTGGAAGGCAGCCCTCCTCCCCCGGCAGCAGAGGCCCATGTGATGCCCTTGGCAGGACTCCTGTCCCCACGGCCCTGGCTCCGGGCAGAGCTGAGGACGGGCCTCCTGCCTTTCAAAGCCCAGGGCGCCCTCTCGGCCCCTCCTGTGCCGTGTCGTGCAGAGTGGGAGGGCTGCCTCTGTCAGCAGACGTCAGCTCCACCTGGACGCGGATACCGCCAATGTGTCCTGAGCCATCTGTGTCCCCACTGCCTGGAGTAAGCGTGACCCGAGCTGGCCAAGAATGACCACGTGCGCCTGGGAGCACAGGGAGAGGGCAAAGGGAACCAGAGCACCTCGCTGGGCTGGGATCGCTGGGGGCTCCTTCTCTGCCAAAGAGGGCGAGGCACCGGGCCTGTGCCCCCTGGAAGGAGGGCCTGCTGCACGGGATGCTGCGTCATTTCCCCGTGGGGGACGGCCAATGCTCTCAGGGGCAGCTGCATTCCATCCCTGTCCTCACACGCCCAGAGTCCTGTACACAGGCTCTCAGCAAGTCCTGCAGCTGCTTGTGGACCCACAGCGGGGAGCTGGGGGGGAGCTGGTCCCAGGGTCAGTGCGGCTCTTTGCACAGTGTGGTGACTCGGACCGTGGCCCCCTCAACACCATCCTGAGTTACGGTCCCGGGGGGCTGAGGGTGACTTCCTAAGGCAAACACCCAAGGCCCTGGTTCCAAGCTGTCGTGTCTGAGATCTTTCTGATAAATAGCTTTCCTTCCATTCGTCCATCCACTCAGCTCAATCCAACTCAACTCTGCACCCCTGGAGGCCCTATTGTGAGCCAAAGACCAAAACAGGGGACACGAAGGGACACACCACCTCTGACCTCTGGAAGACAGAAGAGCCACCAGGAAAAGAGGGGCAGTCCCAGGAAGCCAAGGATCAGAAGTGACATGGCACCGAGGCAGCGTGGCCTGGTGGCGGCCGGGGGCTCCACAGCGGGCCCAGAGCGAGCTCGTTGCCTCTCCTGGGTGCTCGCATGATCGCCCGATGAACCTGAAGGGAGGGTATCTGAACCCCAGTTCTTCCCAGGTCAGCAGAGCCCCATCCGCTGCCATCAACCTCACGGGGGCCGAGTAGGCCTCAGGGCACATAGGTGGCAGTTGGGTCTGTCCTGGCGCTGCTGACACTTGGTGATGAGCGACATTCACCTTCTTCCCTGCGGGGGGTGGCTTGTCCCCATCTGGGTCCTCTGCCACAGATATGTTGGTTGAGCCTCAGTCTCTGCCTTGAAATGCAAGGCTCAGGATTCAAACGCCTTTTCTTTCCACCGCTGGGCTCTGATGACAGACACAAGGCAAAACACAGGCCTGAGTGCCCACACCTGGCCAGAAGGTGGGGCCCGAACCCTGAGTCCTGAACATGCTTCCAGTTAATGTGTTAGAAGACAAAGAACAACCGATACCTGGGCTTCAGCCACAGCACCTCTGACCTGGGGGCCCAGAGCGCTCGGCTGCCTCTGCTGCCCTGGGCCTGCCCGAGGCCTCTACACACTGCGCTCCCTTTGATCCTCACGGTCACGGCAAGGGACAGCACCATCCTCTCCCACGTGAGGACGAGCGACCAGGGGTTTGGGGACATGCAGTCCCTTGCCCACGGTCACACAGCTGGAAGGAGGCAGCTCTGACTCCACAGGCCACGCTGCTGACTACTGCGCGGCCCTGCCTGTCACAAACACGGGCTGCGAGGGGCACCTCGACCCAGGGACTCCCCCACCACCCGGCAGACGGCCCGGTGGACCCTGGCTGCCCCCGCAGGCCCCGCAGGGTCCGCACTCCAGGCCTCCTCGCACTCAGTGAAGCAAACGTGCGTGTTGCACGCTCACCACTGCTGATCTGCGGGTGACCGTGTGGATGGCACATTGCCACGGCCCAGCACAGCGAATGTGGCTCTGTCTGGCTCGCTCATCGCCACCTCTTCCCACCGCATGTCCTGTTCGGTGAAACCTGCAAGGTGACGGCCGTGGGCATGGAGAGGCCTAACGGGAGCCCCTCCAAAATGCCCGAGTCACCCCCAGCGGGCTGGGCTGGGCCCGCCCCTCCCCGGTGGCATGCAGAAGTGAGACCCGAGAGGTGACACTGACTGGAGCAACCCCGCAATTAGAGCTGTGGCTGTTTACCACAGCGAGGACAGCTCTGCTGCCGACACCGACCGCCATCACATCTCCCTGCTGCCGGCTCCCCCCAAGTGTTTATTTAAGCCAACACATTGCTCTGCTAATTGGATAACATTCCATGTGAAAATAGACCTTTTAAAGCAACAGCGGCGGCGGCAAATAAAAACAGCTGCAACTGCAAAAGTACAAAGTGGCGGCGGGCTGGGGAAGGCGGGATCAAAGGCACACGCGTGGGAGAACGTGAACACCCCGGCGTCCGGTGGCAAGTCTGTCCTCTGTGCTCCTTCGCTTCCAGCCCCCTTCCCCCTCCCTCCACGGCTGGCCTGGTCTGGGAGAAGGAAGGAGGCGGCAGCTTCTCAACGGAATCCCAGTGGCTAATGGCGGCCTCTCGGCCAGTGGGGATGAGCACAGGCCACCTGCCCAGGTAGAGCGCTGCTGCAGGAACGCCCGCTCCTCCGCTGGGGGCCAGACGAGCTGCTTTCACCCTGGGCTGGCTCCCAAGAGACGTCGGCAGGAACAGCCTCTTGGTCTTCTTCCAGAATGTCACTGACGAGTCCTTTTCTTTGGGGTGTACTGGAGCTGGGTGAGGGTCAGGGGTGTGCGGGCCCTCAGTGTCCGTGGATACGTGAGTGGAGGGAGAGAGGTGCTGAATACGTGGGCTCTGGAGTCAGATGACAGTTTTCCAGCACTGAAGGCCCTGGGTAAGCAGCTTCCTCCCTTTGACCCTCAGTTTTCCCGTCTGTCATATGGCTTCCTACCTCCTATCTCCTAGACTCCCCAGAGGAGTAAATATTACACATGCAATTCATGCTTTTTGGAGTTGATAGCTTTTACCAAGCCGAGAGGCTGCCCTTCCAGAAACATCATCGGGGCCTCATCAGGGTCTAGGGGGCCACGTGGCCGGCGCCGTGGACACTGGGGACAGCTGAGCACCAAGTGCACGCCAGAGCACCATTTGGGAAGTTAGTTTATTCACGGGCACCAGAGCGCGCGGCTCTGCGGGAAGGCAGAGAGCACTAAATGCCCCACGTGGAAGACAATCAAGTTCTCCAGACAGACGGGGAGAAGCAAGAACAAAGGGAGCTTCGCAGGAGAGAGGCGCCCCTGGGGGTTCAGACTTCGGCCCCTGGGAGGACCACTGCATCGGGACGCGTTCCAGGCCCTGACTTCCTGTCTGCCCTCATCAACCTCCGTCCAGCCTTCACTTCTCCCTACCGTGCAGCGGAAGGTCTTTGAGAAACACTGGATCGCCACACCTGGAGGTTTAGACGACACCGGCACTTCTAGGGGTGACGTTTACCGTCTGGGACAGTGCGGCTGGTGCAGCGTCCGAGGTTGGGAGACTGCCAGCTTGTGGAGCTGTGTCCAGGGCAGCCAGGTCCCACCCCCGGTTTGGCATCCCCACTGCGGAGCCAGGCCGGGGCTACCCGCCGGTTTATGGAGCCCAGTGGCTCAGACAGGGCTTAGCAAACACTTGAAAAATCGGAGGGCGGGGTACTTTTGCAACCTCCCACCTGATTCGCAAGGGCTGCTGTGGGCTGGGACGAGACAGTGAGCGTGTGGCGCACATGCCGCACACAAAGCTGGTGCAATCGGCCGCGGGAGCCTCTGGCTATTGTTATCAGTTGCCTGGTTACTGAGCTCGGCCACCGTAGCCTTTTCGGGACCTTGTGCTAGAATTCTCTTCCCAGTTTTGGAGCGAGGGCCTCACCCTGAGAGGCTCACCGGGTAACAGACTCCCGATGAGTCCCGATGGAACATCTGGGGCATAACTGGCAGACTCAGGCTCCGGAGGGCAGGAGCAAGCAGGTAACACCTGCTTGGAGCCCAGCAGAGAAGGTGGTGCCAGAGACCCATTGTGGCAGAGACCCTCTCTCCTCTGCCAGCTGGGGAAGTGAACTGGCAGAGGCCAGGGAACGGGCTCTGTGTTGGGAGCCCACAGCCCAGGTTCAAGCCCTGGAAGTGGCGCTGCCCAGAACCACCGCTTTACGGACTCCAGTCTCTGCACCCCTCCGTCTCTCCCTTCCTCCCACAGGGGCTTACAGCTCCAAGTTCAAGTGGGTGCAGCAGCCAGAAGAGTGACTTGTCTCCGATCTCATGGAGGGCATGGAGGTGAGAGGGTCAGGGTACCACTGAGCCCGGGAAGGTTTCTAAAGGAGGTCTCCTACCTGGAGTGCTTCCAAAAAAGGAAGGCCACCTAGGGACATGGCCCCGAGGACCCGGGGATCCCGAGGTGCCTCTGCCAGCCCGGGGAGTCCCACACTTTCCTTCAACAAAGATTAAAAAAAAAAAGATCTTCGGAGGGTTTGCTCAGCATCTCCTTGCAGCATCGCTCACCCTCTTATAGTGCACGCCCACCCTCGAGCTAACTAGATGCTTACAATATTCACAATTCTATTCACCAGTAGACAGTGTGCGTGGCTCTGCAGGGCAGCGGAGAGCGCTGGATGCTCCACTCGGAAGACAATCAAGTTCTCCAGATAGACAGGGAGAAGCAACGCAGCTTCTCTGGAAGCAAAAAGAGCAAAGGGAGCTTCGCAGGAGAGAGGTGCCCCTGGGGGTTCAGACTTTCAGGAGGGCTGCCTTGTTTGGTGGTGGCACAGAGAAGACTCACATGTGGTGAAAGGGAAGAGCCTCGTGGGGCCGGCCGGGCTGGACATAGCTGCAAAGCCAGGTCACCACTCATGGGAGGTGAGGGGCTGTGGGCTGAGTCTTCACTGTCCTTGGTAGCCTTTCTCCTGGAGCCCAGAGTCGAAGGTGGGGAAGGGTGGAGGGGGAGGGGCCACCTCCGCAAATCACCAGAAGCTGTATTGGGCTTCAGAAACATCGGCAGTCTGGTCTCGGTGCGGATCACAGGCCATTCGGACATTTGCGCTGCCCGTCCACCAGAGACCCCCTTCTGTTCTAACGACGCCCGAGTCCTGGCAGTGGGGTGCGTGGCACTTCAAGGCTGGGAGCCAACACCTGGTCTAAGCCGCTTGGTCCTGTGAGCCACGTCCATCCTGACGCCAGCCTCGGCTCTGGTGAGAGGCCGTGTGTGGGAGGCGGGCTCCTTCCCCATCCGGATCAGCACCGTTGTTGCCGAGGTCACCGTCCTCCTCCTCCTCAGAGTTACCAGGCAGAGCTCAGTGGGGCCCGGCGTGCTTCTGAAAACATTACCTCATCCCAAACTCACCACTCGATGAAAACCTGACACCACTTCCTAAGGGTGGGTGAGGTGCACGGAGAACAGGTCACTTGCCCGAGGTCGTGTGGCAGGTAGGGGGCAGTGCCCGGACCCGCACTTGGGCGGTGTGGCTTCAGAGCCTATGCTCTAACAGGTGGCCCCCATGCTGATGCCTCGTTCTCTCTCCGTCCGAGGGAGGAAGGCCAGCTGCTATGAAGGGGCCTGGGCTGGTGGGAACAGCTCGCCCGTGCGCCAGGCCCAGTGCCCGTGTTTCCCGTGCGCCACCCGCCCTCCCCTGCGGGGGGACCTGCTAGCATTCCTCTTTGACAGATGGGGAGACTGAGGTGCGGGGCCAGGAAAGCCGAGCTGTCAGCAGTAACAGCTGGCGCTCTGCACGGCTGTCACCTGGCTCCCCTGAGCCGGCGTGCAGGGTGTGCTGCCCCGGTCCCTGCTGCCACCACAGGAGGTGAGGGGTGGGCTGCTGGCCAGACAGAGAGGAGCAGACGTCTGGACAAACGTGGCCACGTGCCAACAAACAGGCACTTGAGCTCGCGGCGTTGAGACAAAGGTAGCTGGCAAGGCTCCCTGAGGTCTCGGGGAGCCCTCTTGGCCTGCTCGTGTCCCTAGCACCCACAAAGGCTGCAGACATGTCTCTGAGGTATCACCTTCGGTCCCCCTCCCACACTGGGTCTCTGGCAATGCAGACTTGCTACAGGCCGAGGTTTCTTGGAGATGGGGGGTTTCCCGCCATTAGGGAGACCTGCGCACGGCTCTATTGTGACTCCGAGAAAACACAAGGCCTAGAAGAGACGCAACCCGAGGGCACAGGCTCACGGAGGGCACCCACGATGACAGACGACAGCGTCCCCGCCACGGCCACCTCACCAAGGGGCTGACCTGGTCTTGCCAGGGCAGCAGCCACAGACGAAGCCGGAACCCGTCCCAGCATCTGCCCTGTGCCTGCTGCTAGGACGGGCGGGCACGAAGCCAGGTCCCACCGCGAGAATGAAGCCCCACGTGCTCCCTGGCACCTACATCCAGAGGCTGCTTTGCTTAAAACGTAAAGGGTGTCCCATGTCTCCAAAGAGCCTGGGGGAACTCTGTGCACGGCAGCACTTGCCTGGGCTGCAACCAGCTCCAAATAGAAGCCCCAGCCACCAGGAGGAAGGAGGAAGGGACAGATGTGTCCCCGTGGGTCCCCACTCGGAGATCTTGGATTCTCCATGTCAGAGTTGTCCCTGAGTGCCCTCTGCACAGCTCCTCCGTGCTGCCCACCCGGGTTGGGGGGCTCACGACCTAGGGGATTCCTGTCTGATCTAGGGAGGCCTGGGAACCCCCCCCCCACTCCCCTACTTTGTACCCCAGGTCCCTGCACGTATGACGTGGGGAGTGGGAGGAGGACAAAGACTGCCCCCTCCTCCGAACACAAAACCCAGGGTCTTCTCCCCCAAGGCTAGGGGATGACAAACAGGAGAAAAACCCCAGAGCTCTGCAGCTTCTCCTACAAGAGCCCGGGAAGGAGAGGAGAGCGGGTGGGGGCTGCCGCCGTACCTTCGCATCCTGCTTGGTGAGGAAGTCCACGAAGCCGAACCCTCTGTGCGAGCCTGTGCCGGCCATCTTCTTTGGCAAGCGGACGGTCTTCAGCTCCCCGAAGGTGCTAGGGACAAAAGGCAAACCACACGGGAGTTTCAGAATGGAGGGTTGCAAAGGGGGTGGGGGTGGGGGTGGGGATGATGCTCATGGAGTCAGTCCTTCCCGTTAGGCGAGAGAAGCACCGTCAGACGCACTTGTGCGAGCATGTACACACACACACACACACACACACACACACACACCCCGTGTCAGCTCCCACCCGGCCAGTGCGTGCTCCGGGACATAAGCGGCCTCCTCCTCCAGGCCCAGGCCACCACGCTGGGCATGGAGGCACCAGCGGGTTGCAGATGCTGACGGAGAATGTTTGGCTCCTCTCTGACAGGCCGGCACACTCGCCCTCTCCTGGCCCAAGGGGGTTTCCAGCCTTACACACGCGTGGCCAGGCTGGGGAGGCAAGGGCTGCTTGTGTGCTGGGCGGTGGCTGGGGGCAGGGGTTCTCCCCACAAAGCGGAGCTCTGCACTGAACAAGCCTAGCACCCGGGGCCTGTCTTCAGCGTAGGACGCCCAAGTGACACACAGTGACTCCCTCTAAATGCCACTTCCCTCTCTCGGCACTTTCGTTTTCACATCTGCTACGCCCAAGTCAGGCGAAGCTCTGGAGAAGCAAATGGCTTGGCTCCCTGATGGGGATCAAACAGGTAAATGTCGCCGGGGCCACCCCTGGGGCCCCTCTGCTCCTCCGTCATCAACCTCAGAGAATTCCTGGACAAAAGGATCAAACCTCCCTTCTCTCCAGCCTCTCGCACGCCCCAGCCCCATCCTAACGTCCATTTATCAAACATATGTGCAAACTGCTGCTGATAAATATTTAATGTGCCCGGCATCTGTGGAGAGGTATTATTTTATTTGAAAATCGACACGCACTCGTGTGGGTGCCCGAGCACACGCACAGACGCACGAGGGTCTAGGACGCTTTGGGGCCAGAGGCCGATTGGGTAAAAACCACAGTGGAGGCCGTCTGCTCTTGTGCAACGATGTAAGCTAAACCCAAGGCACTGACCCACAGCCCTGCCCGCATGACCAGGCATCTGCCGGCCCAATTTCCGAAGTCAGGACGGTGTGTAAACGCGGCATTATGAGTCCTCAAAATGAGTCTGCACGTCTCCGCGGAGCTCTCCCTGCAACTCTGCTCCCCCTCCTGGGGCATCTCTGGGCAGGCGACAGAACCGGGCTGCCGGTGACAAGGCCAGCCTCCCAGGCAGGGGAGGGGCTGGGGGAACGGGTGGTGGAGCCCTGTCAGTCTTCCTGGCCCATGTGGAGGGGGTGGGTTGGGGCCCAGGGGCTGGGCAGGTGGGGTGGGTAGGAGGTGATGTGACAGAGCCTAGGAGTCCAGAACACAAACCCTGCTTTCTTCTGCCACCTAAAGGCGGCCGCACCCCGCGACAGGCATGCTGCCTCTCTTGCTCCATGGAGCCCCTGCACCTCTGCCAGGGCTGGTGCTGGGCTGGGCGGGCAGGGGATGGCTAAGGTCCCTCGCACGTGCCTTCAGATAAATGGTCCTTGGGCTCTGAGTTCTTCAGAGGCACAGGGACTGAAGGGATGGTGCATCTGAGGGCCTTGAGGACGGGCGTCTGCGAGCACTCAGCCCAGGTGTGACAGGGCTGACGGGCACAGGGAGGCCGGGCCCATGTAGGTCCCATGTAGGCACAGTCACAGACGGCCTGTGGCTGTGCTAGTCTCTCTGTGCGCTGTCCACCCCTGCCCTGGGCTCTCTCGGGCCTTCGCCTCACCGCGGCTCGCCCTGAGCAGCCTGTGCCGCTCTGCCGTCGGCTGGATGCCCTGCCAGCAGCCGGGTGCTGTGGTGCGGATGCTTGTGTAGCTGCCTGCCTTCCCCTGGGGCTGGAACTCAGCTCTGCCACAGTAAAAAACACCCGCCTATTCGTCACAAGGCCTGCAGCGAGGAGCCTGGTGCCTGGCTCAGAGTGGACACCTGGCAGTGTATTTGAAATACCCAAAAAGCCAACGACAGCCCGAGGAGCCACAGTCACTGGTATACTAATTACGCCTACAATCAGCGCAGGGATGAGGATGACCAGTAGAAGCCACAGGAATGAGTCGTGGCTTTACCACGCCCATTTGACAGACAAAGAAACTGAGGCTCAGGGAGGGGCAGTTCTGCTAGGACGTGGCAAGGCTAGAATGTGACCTCAGGAGTGTCTGATGTTGAGTCTCTGCTGCACGACATTCCGCCCACATCAGTAACCTGGGGAGGTGGGGGGACTGGCCACTTTTAGGAATGGGGTGGGTAGGGATGCTCTGAGTGGTCGTCCGAGGGGTCCAGTGATTTGCCCAAGACCCCAGGACAAGAAAGGCTGACCGAGGCCCAGGTCCTCTCACCCGCGCTGTGCGCAGACCTCCGGCCTCTGCCCACAGCGGGTGCTGTGCACTGACGGTCTCAGGGGCCTCTGCCCTGATGTCTCAGCCCTCTGCAATGTGTGGTGAGCCAGCCTGTGTGTCTGTGAACGTGTGAGAGGGGGAGAGAGGAGGAACGAGAGAGGGAGAAAAGGGAGGGGTGAGAGACTGGGAGGTTAATCCCTCCCTCTCTGCGGCGCACTGCGAGCTGTGGACGCTCTGTGCATGGCAAGCAGCTGAGGGTCCGGAGAAAAGCAAGGAAAATAATTAAAAGGTGGAGAGAGAAGCTGACGAGGAGAGGCTGGAGGCGCCATGCTGACATGGCCTGGAGAAGTGGCATTCGAGAGCTCAGCAGCAGGAGCCGTGAAAGAGGGGTCTGCACCCACGAGGGGTCGTGGTCGGGGATCAGAGAATGGGGATCCTGTCCCAGGCAGCTGGGGGCCCGAGGGGGGCGGGAGGTCACAGCCACTGTCTGGGGTCTCCAGGCAGGTCTCCGCAGGGCAAATGTCACACTGCGTCCCAAGGCCCAAGAAGCTCCCCGCATCCCGTTATTCCCCAGGAGATGAGGAAGATGGTGGTGGCGAGCTCATTTCCCTTTCTGTCTGAGAAAAGGGTAAGGGAGAGCCAGGGCCCATAGAGCAGCTGGGAGATTAGGGTTAGATCTTACAAGGAACTGCCCGATGCCTCGAAGCCCTGAAGTGAAAGTCTGGGACTTCCAGACACCACCATTGCTGCCGTCGCCCTGGGTACCAGCGCCCGGGTGCCTGTGATGGGCTAAGGCTTTTAACTATATCACTTCCAGGGGCAACGACTGGGGGTAGTGGAGACACTGCCTGTTTTACAGATGAGGAAACCGAGGGCCAGAGAGGCGACGTGACCTGTCCAGGCCCCACGGTCCAGGGCGCAAACCCAGATGGCACTTCCCTCCTGGCTCAGGAACGTGCCAAGCAAGTGGGGGCTGTGGTTCCTATATAATAGAGTGCGATAATACAAGGCTGATTGATAGTGGTGATCTCACAGAGATAGTAAAGAGAATTAAAATAGAAAAAAAAGGGTTGGGGGAGGAAAAAAAATCGATGAAGTACCTTTAGCTCCTTAGAGATAAGCGATATATAAATACCAACCATTATTAAGGTTCTTATCTGACAGCAAAGTCCATGGAGCCATTTTTAAGAGTGGCTTTGGGAGGAAGCTGTGCGTGAACCCTTCTCTCCCGGGAGCAGGGGCCACCCCCTGGGGGAGGCCGGGAAGGGCTTTGGACCACAGGGGGAGGAAAATCCCAGGGCACCAGCAGCTCCTCCTGGCGC
Organism: Trachops cirrhosus; assembly: GCA_028533065.1. Classification (NCBI taxonomy): domain Eukaryota; kingdom Metazoa; phylum Chordata; class Mammalia; order Chiroptera; family Phyllostomidae; genus Trachops; species Trachops cirrhosus. The sequence goes on along the minus strand of CM052546.1, from coordinate 62,629,022 downwards.
CCAGACTCTGCCGCTGGGGGAAGGAGGCGCTGCGCTCCCCACTGTGTAGATAATAGAAACCACAAAATAGCAATTACTGTATCAGAAGCTGTGAATAAAAGGGACATACCGGGCCTTTAAACATGGCCCTCTTCCCTCCCCCACCACGCTCACACTTCAGTAACGAACTCACACCTCACTTTTCCAATTATTTCATTCACCTTGGGTTCACCAATTACTCCCCCGCGCCGAGGCCCGCCCCCTCCACTGTGCGGCGCACGCGTGACTGGTGGTGGGTTTGGGGGCTCTGGGCCACCGGAGTTGGTCGTGGCGTTTCTAATTTCCTTCGAGGTGAGCGTGGGTGGGAGGGGGCGGGGGAGGGCGAGGAGGTGTTGCGCCAGGCGAGGCGACTGTGCCCAGCCCTCATAAACAAGCCTGGCCATGCAAGTCGGGCCTGCACACAGGCCCCACGGCAGATGAGCCCCGGAGGAACCCGCCTGCACACCGGGGCTTCTTCCCTCGCGGTGTGCTGTGCACCCCCACCCCCACCAGACCTGGTACGGCCCTGGAGGCGACTGCTTAGGATCTTCGGCTCTGCTACCATAATAAAAGGCATGAATTATCCTCTTTCCTTGGCCGAAATGATGGGATGAGAGAAAAGTGAGCAAGAGGAAGGTGAGGAGGAGACAGAACCCTCCCGAGATGCTGAGCTTAATGTTTTTACAGCTGCTCTGGTGCCTGGGTCTGGGGCTTAATGAGCAGGTTGCAAGGCGCCCCACCCCTGGAGCCCGCACGCTGGCACCATGTGGGGGTGGGCACACCCTGAGGAGCCAAGGCCGAGCTGCTCCCAGGACACAAGTCCGTGTCGCTCTCCTCCTCGGATCAGTCAAAGCAGCAGAGACCCAGCAGAAGTGCCGAGTCATGTGGGCAGTCTGTAGGCAAGACTGTGATTTTTCCACCTGCGCTCCGGGCGTGGCTGCGTGAAAAACAGAAACCAGCTCCCACCCACAGGCCCCCGCAGTTGCAGTCACAGTGAAAACCGCCCTGCATAAGGCGGAGGGGCGGTTTTGTGGGTAAGAATAAACTATAGGCTTCTTTCTGTTCCTACTTGAGGTAAGAAGAGCAAGCTGAGTCTTCCGGCATTGAAAAGCCTTTCAAATGTACATCAATTTTCTAACTTGCACATCACACGTTTAACAAAACTGAGGCTTGAAAAGGTCACATGATTCCTCCAACACATGCTGAGTGACCTGCCCAAGGTCCAGCAGGTGCTAATGAGTGACCTGGGCTGAGTGGCCGGTTTGTCTCTGAGCCTGTGCAAGAGGCCCTGTGTGCAAGGTGCTGGGGGAGTCAATGCCAGACGCCGCCCTTGCTCCGGGGGGACCCTGGCCTTCGAGAAGAGCTGGCAGGTGGGCAGTGGGCCCTGCCTACCCCAGGGACACTAGAAGACTTCGGGATAAACTCCCTCATCTCCACTGCGTATGAATTACAGCTGAGCGCCTCTGATCTCTGTGCACTTCTGCTCCTCCTGCACCCACCCTCAAGGAGGGACCACCCATGACCCCACGGAGTGGTTCTCGTGGGGCGAATGAGCGTGGCAGGTGGGCAGCAGCTCTGCCCCGTGTCCTGCCTCATGCCTCCCTTCCTCTACCGAGTGGCCACGTGACTGGGGGGCCCCAGCTGAGGAAGGCAGAGAGACAGGTGGGCCGACGGGAGGTCCAGAGACAAGCCCACGTCTCCGTCTGTGGCGGCAGACTTCTGCAGTGTCTGGGGGGCTCGGGCACAGGACCCACTTCAGGACGTCCCACCTCTGCGATGCGCACGGACAGGACCGGCAGCCTCACAAGCGGGAAAGCCACCCCACCGACCCTGGGTTCGGCTACGTCCCTGCGGTTCCACCTGCAGGGGCTCTTCCCGCCCCCAGAAGGTCACGCTGCTGCATGCCTGTCAGCCCCTCGTGGAGCCAACACTGAGCAAGGGACAACGGCTCCGGGAGCTGGCCAGTGGAGGCGCAGGTGCGCGTCCAGCCTCTTCCTCCTCTGTCCCCTCTCGCTGTCTTTCTATGGAGTGCCTTTTAGGTGGGGCTTTGCCAGTGACTCACCACTCATTACAGCGACAGTCAGATGTGGGAAGGTTACCTCATCACCATCAGCGCATGCTCCCTCTTATTTTTGCCTCTCGAAGCCTGAAAAATGGCCTGGTTTCCAAGAAATTGAGAAAAGAAGCGCGGGGGCCAGCGTTTAGCTGTTCTCAATAGCCTTTCATGGGGTCCTCTGCAGGCGAGTGTGACCCTCTCATTTTCTAGATGAGGGGTCCCGGGGACAAGCAGTTCAATGCTGTCTCTGAATCAGAGTCGGGACTTTCTTGAGAGGCTCGGGTAGAGGGGACGGGGCACCAGAGGGTGAGAGCTTCTGTCTGAGTGGTTTCCAGGCTGAGCTGGTGTGTGTGTGTGTGTGTGTGTGTGTGTGTGTGTGAGAGAGAGAGAGAGAGAGAGAGAGAGAAAGGGAGAGGGAGGGAGGGGGGAGAGAGAGGTGCCAGAGCCAGGTCAACCGAACAGAAGGGATGGGATGCTGGCCCCAAGTCTAAGACCTCGGGGCAGACAGATGACAGATGACAGAAGGGAGCCGAGAGAGCTGGGGCAAATGGCAGAAACCTGCAGCCCTGTGACCTCAGGACCAGTGGCATCCGGGTCACCCAGGTCTGGCTCCAAGGCTGGGGTGGGGTGGGCCAGCCCAGGTGCAGGGCACGAGAGCTCCAGGTGAGTGAGTCTGCTCCAGGCCCAGGGGCACGGCTCCAGCAGAGGGCGCAGGGGCCATGCAGCCTCAGCCTGGGCGGCCGGTGGACATCGGGGACGGGACCCTCACGTAGACCTTTCTTCTACAGCGGCCTGCAATTCCGAGTCTTCTGAGAAATGAGGTTTTTAAATATTGGCGTGACGTCAACAGTTTAACCCTCCCCGTCCCCTGCAGCCTGCCGGCCCCCTCAGCTGCCTGTGTTCACATAAAATGTGGGATTCTAAGCAACCTGAGAGCAGAGAGGGTCCGGCCACTGTGGTTTGCGCCCCACCCCCACCCCCAGCATCTACTCCAGGTATTCACACACCTGTGGCTGCACCTGAAGTGAACGTATCGCTGAACAAGTCTAGTTTTGCCAGTGAGGGGCCAAGTCTCAGCATCACTAAAACAGTCTAAGTTTGGAGCCAGACCTGGCTTCAGATCCCAGCCCTGCACCCCATGTCACCTTCCTGAGGCTCAGTTTTGTCTCCCCTCCCCTCTACCGTACAAGGCTGCTGACTCCCTGGTCCTGGCGTCTACCAGGAACAGAGACACGAAGGTGCTGGTGATGCCACGTCCACTACAAGGACCTGTAGAGGTGACGAGCACATGACACTCTCGAGCCCTCATGAGGTTTCTGGTGGAAGCTGAGGAGCAGGCTGGGCCCCAGGCCCGATGTGACTCTGTGATTGGTGGAGCCCTGACAAGAGATGCAGTTCTCCATCCTACCCTCGCTGCCTCCTAGTTTTATACCAGAGTTGGGAGTGAGAGTCCCTGAGGAGGCGTCCCTCAGCCAGGCCCAGGCACCGCGCTCTGTCCTCGGCTGAGCAGACCCCGGCACAGCTCCTTTCAGAAGGAGATGCAGCCTCCGGCCGGGGCAGGCATGCCGGGCAGTCCCACGCCTCTGCCGGAGTGAGTTAAGGGCACACCCAGCTCGTGGGCCCCCTCATGCTCGCCCCCTCTGGTCTTCAGCTGCTTCAAGTCCAGCTAGTCCCATTACAAGAAAACAAAGTGGATAATTCAGGCTAATGAAATCATTACAAGAATGTGGCTGGCCAGAGGTGGGCATTCAGAACCAATTGAACACCCTTTGGTGCTGTTTTCCTCAGTACAGGGAATGTTTGAGAGGGGACAAGAAAAAATTAAAAGGAAAAGGAACACAGCCTCTTTCTCGCTCACTTAAATCTGGTTCAACAATTAATCTGCCATATATTTGGCCTACTGCTCTGATCTCCGCCCTGACTTCGGAGAACAGGGAAGGCCGCGGAGAGACCCCGGGGGGTCGGCAGCTGTGGCCAGACCTGCACGCACTCCATGCCTTCTGCCTTGCCCACGCCTGCTGCCGCGCCGAGAGGGGCCATTTGAGGTGAACTCCTGGGCCCCCCGTAACCACCACACCTAGGAACCTGATGATGGGCCAAGGCACCTGTGCCTGGAGTCTCTGTGAGGTGGGAGAAGGTGAAGTGAGCCCCTGGGCAAAACAGAGTTGGCAGCTGGACACCCCTTCTCAGAGTGGGCCACCCTGAGGAGGGGACACCCTTTGCCACTGGCCCAGAGCCCCCCATGCCACTTGCTGCCAGGTCACAGCCAGGCCTCCCGAGGAGGCTGAATGAAGGGTGGCCGGCTGCCCACCCCCAGGCCCTGCCTCTGGGCTGCTCACCAACAGGCCCATCACTTTCATGTCTGTTGGACACATTTCAATTCTCAGAACCTGAATGAGGACCGCACACCACGAACCCGGATGTCTCTGCGCAATTCCCATCAGCCCTGCGCTGCTCCCTGACGAGTCAGGCCTGTCCCGACTCCCATCAGTCTGCCCCAGGTCTAGACTCTCCCCACCAGGGACCCCAGGGAGCAGCTGACCGGAAGGATGGTGGGAGAGAAATGTGGTCTCACAAGCACGGAAAGAACTTCTGCCGAGCTTGCAGGGTCTGGGGGGACTTTCAGGGACACGTGTGGGCAGGGAGAAAGTTCCAGTTGTGAGGGCATTAGGAAACTCCCCAGGGACGGCCCTCCCAGTAAGAGAGTGGAGCAGCAGCCCAGGACCACCACCACCACCTCCCACTCACTGACCAGGGCAGCGCATCCTGGATGCTTGAGATGGACCACATGGGGCTCACGGCTGCTGGGGTGCACCAGCGCGCATGCTGCACCCCGGCCTCTGGGCCCCGTCTTCTGCCCTGTCTGGAGAGGTGCAAGGTAGCACCTCGGCACCACACAAGCCTGTGTGGTGTCCAGACGGCATTCTCTCTAGGGACGGGTAGACGGTGGCAGGAGCCCTCCAGGGAGCACAAACAGGTGGGAGCCTGTGCAGCCCTGTGGGACTGGGGGGCGTGGGGCAAAGCAATCACACGGTGCCGACACCAAGCAGGCCCTGTGGCCCCCTGTAAGCAGACCTTCACCCCGAGGCCAGAACCACACACTCAACTCCTGCCTGTCACCTGTGGGAAAGCCCCTGACCCTGTCCCCTTGGCCACTCAGGGGCCACGTGCTTTTCGTTCACCAACTTGCTATCTAGGTTCTCATCCCAGAGCAGCTGAGAAGGGCAAGCGGTTAACAGCAGCAGGTCCCTAAAAGGCCTCGAGGAATGATGACCGATGGCCCCAGTGAGACCAGGGCATGCGCACTCTGCCTGGAGAGGGTCAGACAGTTAACACTTGTGCCTCTGCAGCCACTCAACCCTGCCGCTTTTGCAAGGAAGCAGCCCCAGACAATATATAAACGATGGGCGTGGCTTCTTGCCAACACAACTTGACAAAAACAGGGGCTGGCTCGAGAGCCTTCATTTGCCAACCTCTGCCTTAGCCCCCAGAACCTCAACACAGGCCATTGGCGCCCCAGATGTAGCCTGGGCTCCGCATCCTCGTGCAGGTGGGAAAAGGCACCGTGTGCTTTAGAAAGGCATCCGACGCTTGGTCAACACTGCCAGAGATGACTGGCGCCCAGAGGCAGGAGGGGGCAGTCCCTTCCCGGCGGAAGCCCTCGTTCCTCAGTGGTGGGGGCAACAACAGGCATCGTGTGGTGACAGACTGAGTCACTGTGTGTCTGCACCGATCAGTGAGTGCCAGGTCCCCCAGACCCAAGAACCATACATCCTGCCACCAGCGGAGAGAACTGTGCTACACGAGGCAACAATAAAGACCACAGACCTAGCTGTCGCCCCAGTGGGCAGTAAGACGGGAAAAGAACGCAGGCAGGAAGGGAGCCACCTCAAAGGCGTTCCTACCCAGCCCTCCCACCTGCAAAGAGCTTGTGTTGGTGGTTACCGGCTTCCCCCTCTTCCCTGCTGTCACTTACTACGCCTGGCTCCCCTGCGGGACGCCTGGCTGGTCAGCACCCGGGACAGCGCCCTCGGTGTCTGGCAGGCTCCACAGCACAGCCGGCTGAGCTATGACTGGATGCTGCTGGTGTTTCCCTCACCGCTGTTTCCGGGCACTCTCACGACCCAGGTCCTCCATGCCAGAAATAAGAAACAGAGTCGGGAGGGGCTAGTGTTTGCTGAGCGCCTGCCATGTGTTCACGGTCCAGAGCAACCCCCGGGTGGCAGCGTCCTAGGACACAGGGCCCCCGGGGGCAGCCTGTCGGGCTCGGAGGGCCTCCACCCAGGGCTGCCCAACCTCGACTCCACAGCACTCCTACTCCACTGTGCTACGCCTGCTCTGGGCCGAGGAGCCCACTTCTGCCTTTGAACCCAGTCCTCAGTTTCTTGCAGGAGCCTGACAGCCACCGGGAAGCTGCCAGGCAAGTGCTGGAGGAAATGGAAAGAGAGGCTGAGGAAAGGATGACAAATTTGGGGGACAGCTCCTGAACTCGGCATTTTAGAGGCTTCTGAGCCCTGCCCCTGGGACCCCAGACTCCCCACAGCAGCAGGCAGCCTGTGATGCGTGTCCCCACCCCCTGGCAGAAGTCTTAGGCACGTGTCTGACCATACTCAAGGGTGGGAAGAGACAGAGAACAGCACGGTCCCCCGTCCCCTGGGAGTCCCCTGAGCGACATGTCGCAGACGGGAGGGGACCACTTTTCCGGGGCAGAGGGGTTCAGACTGGGTGTGCCTCGGGTAACTGCGCAGCCTCGAGACCTGAGCATCCACAGAAAGCCGGGACCAGTGTCATCAGGATGACAGCTGAGACATCCCTGCAGAAGATGCGAGACGTAAACCCACGGTACAAGCCTTTGATGGAAGGCCCTGGAGGCCATCCCAGGGGCAAGCGGGAGATGGGGCTCGGAGGCTCGCCAACGCATGCTGCTGAGCCCGCCGGCATGGGGGGGTGGAGGGTGGAGGCACCAGGCTGGGACAGATACTATTTTTAAAAGTCAGGGAAGGAAAACAACAATAAAACAACTTGAGCTCAGGATGGCTGGTGAGTTCGAAGATGCAGTGAGAGGTGGAAATGGATTTGTGAGGCAGACCATTCGTATGGGGCCAAATAAACCAACACAGAATGCGATTCAATGCAGTAGGGGAGGAGGAAGTTTAGGGTCGGCTGGTGTAACTTGGGCCGTGGGTGGACAGAGAGACGTGGGGTCTGGACAGGGGAAGGAGGGGTCCTGGTGAGCTGTGTGGCAGAGAGAGCTGGCGGGTCCTGCCATGGGGGATCTGGTTTATCCCCTGTGGGTCCTGCCGTGGTGGGGGGCGAGGTGAAAACCAAGGTGCCCCAGGCAGCGGTGAAGAGACACGG
>CM052546.1:62445801-62621090 GCA_028533065.1 Trachops cirrhosus | reverse complement strand
CCGTGTCTCTTCACCGCTGCCTGGGGCACCTTGGTTTTCACCTCGCCCCCCACCACGGCAGGACCCACAGGGGATAAACCAGATCCCCCATGGCAGGACCCGCCAGCTCTCTCTGCCACACAGCTCACCAGGACCCCTCCTTCCCCTGTCCAGACCCCACGTCTCTCTGTCCACCCACGGCCCAAGTTACACCAGCCGAAGGGAAGGGGGAGCAGAGCCCCAGACTCGCGCACAGCTGGGCCGGCGTTCGGCTGCCAAGGCCTGGAGCTCGGTCGCTGCAGCAACACGAGGAGGCCACCCTGACGAGAGCAGTCCCTTAGCCCTGGACGGTGCTTCCCGCTTGAAAGGAGGAGAAAGGGGGTGGTTCTTTCAGACCAGGGGTTGACAAGCCGTGGCCTGGGCCAGACCTGGCCCCTACCCGTCAGGTGAATACAGCCTAACCCGAGCACCACCAGGCTGCCAGGTCGACACACAACATTAACCATCACAACTCTTCACCGAAGTCTGATCACCCCAATCTCACCCCCGCAACACCCCCACACCGAGGCATCCCGGCACCCCTGGGGCCGCCTCCTGCACCGCTGGAGCTACTCACGCCGCCCTGACAAGCAGGGGTCTTTGCCTCTGCACCCCTCGAGTTACATGTTTTCCTTAATCAGGTACTCATAGACCAAGGGGCACTTACTAGAGACTGTGAGAAAACCCAAGTCAGCTGGTAATTAGGGAGGTTTGCAGAGAGAGTCATGAGGCCTCTCCACCCCACCTCCCGACCTGTCGTTTACCTGAGGGGTCTAACGCGGGACCGTGCCTGGGGAGCCTGCCCTGGAGAAGGCTGAGCCTGGCACTAGCGGCAGCCCCTGGCCCACTTCTGTCTGCTGGACAGGGGAAGGAAAGCCCGCCTCCTCACCCTGCCATGGAGCGCCAAGACGCAGTGCTGAGGGAACAGGGCGCCCCCTCACCCTCTCCCCACACACATCCTCACCCAACACACACGCTGTGGCACAGACCTCAGAGACAGGAGGCAGGCCGTCTGAGGTTGCCTACGGGGCGGTGGCTCAGCAGGCCAGGCTGCAGGTTCGATCGCTGGCTGTGGTGCGTACTAGGAACTATAGTGAAACTGGCCTGTGACTGTCACTTGTTTTTGCAGAGCCCGTGAGCTAATGCTTTTTACATTTTTAAGTGGTCGTAAAGATGAAAAAAGTCAAAAGAATAATAGTTCATTACACAAGAGAATTATGGGACATCCCAACTCCAGTGCCCATAGTTAAGATGTGCTGTGCCAGCCATGCCCACATGTTTACCTTCTGTGGACGGCTGCTTTCCAAGCACAGGGCTCGGTGGACCACAGGGACAGAGACCATCTAACCTGGCTCTTTGTGGACAAAGCCTGCCGACCTCCAACCTAGGCGAGTCACTTGCAGCCCTGGTTGCAGACCTGAATCAGCTGGGCACGGGCGTTTTAAAAAATGCCAGCGCCCAGAGGTTCCGATTTCACTGGCTGGGCTAAGGCCCAGGCTCCCTTATGTTCTGAAAGGTGACCCAGACGTGCGGCTGGACCTCTGGTTGGGGACCTGAGCCTGCTGCCCTGCCATCAGTCACCAAGCTGGGGAGACAGAGGTGGGCAGAGAATGCCACTCTATTAAGATTCTGAGTTGGGGCCTTCGTAGAACTCGTGACTTTAGAAACATTCCCTTGGAAAGGGCCACTGTATAATCAGTTTCATGTCACTACGCATCATGGTCCTGAAGAAGCCAACATCACATCACTCGAGGGGCACTTGGTACTGCTCTGCAACCCCTCTGCAGTTCAGGCTGAAGCGAGTCTGCCTTTGAACCTGATCTTCTGCGTCCAAATTCCAGTGGCTAATGGCGCCGGGTCATGAGGAGTGGTCTTCACTATTCATGTGGCTTCCGATTCTTGACAGGTACAATAATTACTGCAATGTCCTTACATTTGTACTGTTTTTCCAAAGCCCCTTCACGAGCATTCTCTCAAGATTTGCAAGAAAAGCAGGTGAGGTGGGAGGATGGAGCCTGATTCCATCCGCCCGCCTGGTGAGGGACAGGGCTCTGCGAGGGCAGGCCAGGCGCAGAGGGGCTCGGGCTCGGGCCTCTGACAGGTCTGGGTTTCAATCCCGCCCTCCCTGCTTCTGGGCTGCAGGCTGGGGTGTCGCCCGAGTATCTCTTCCCTCCCTTTTCTCTAAAACGGAGGTAAAAACACCATCCTCCTGGGACTGCCATGGAGACTGAATAAAAAAAGGAACGGGGAAGAACTGAGCCTGGCATGGAGTTCACAGGCCTCACTAAAAACAAATTTAAGGGCCTTTGGGAATCTGTGGGGACTCTTGTGGGTTGTTGCAGTGATGGGAAGCACTGCTGGCTTTTTCTGGGTGACAGCCACACGTGAAAGGGACAGCCCCACGTGCAAAGAGCACCCCCACTCAGAAACACTGGGGCACTCCCAGGTCCTGTATTGTCTCCTCTGGAAATGAGGTCCCTTCCCTTGTGACAGAGTCCAGGGTTTCTTGGCCTCAGCGCTCCTGACATCCTGGGTGGGGACTTCCTTGTTTGGGGGCTGAGCTGCGCCTCACAGGACGTTTAGCGGCACCCAGACCCTGCTCACTAGACGCCAGGAGCTCTCCCCGTGTCGTGACAACCCTAAGTGACTTCAGACACTGCCAAAGGTCTTGATGGGCAGAAGCTGGACACTCCAAGGATGTGGCTTTTTTCAGCTCTCTGGTGCCAACAGGCAAGGACACTCCATGGGAGTGTGGTGAGCGCACGCCTCCGACACCCACGGCAACCTCAGTCCCAAGTGTGATGACAGCAGCTGGAGCTCGAGGTGAGAGACACTGTCGAGCAAGCCTGAGTGGGTGTGGGAAGTGTGGGGAGGACACGGGGGTGACACGCGGTCTCCCGTGTGTGGTGCACCAAGGCTACACTCACCAGCAGTCGCTACGCATCTGGGGCGGCCCTCTCAGGCCCTCAATTTAAGGCAGAAGTGTGCTGGCTTCCCGATCACAACCCATCTGCTTTCTGGTGTCACTAACGTTTTTTTCATACTTAAAAAGAGAAAAGAATGAATTTTAAACGGCTTAGGTAAAAGGCGGTGAATACAAAGCATTATTTATTCCCCTGCCTCGATGTGCAGCGCTCGGGAAGAACAGGTGGAACGGCGTATGTTACGGAGAAGACTCTTCGAGGAAGAAGGGAAAACGCGCACTCCCTGCGCTTGAGCCAGGCAGAGGGGAGAGAAGGCGCCCTCACTGACCAGAGCGGCTCGCCCCTCCGATCGCCGCCCTCCCTGGCTCCCGCTCTGGCTTCACGGCCGGCAGCTGGGGGGCTGGCTATGGCCACCTCACTAATTCAGTGAATGAACTCTGACAAGACTAAATGGTTGTTTGGACGGATCCTCTCTCATTTCTCCATCCCCACCCCACCCTTGCTGCCTCAAACCCCAAACAAAATAAATTAAGTAAAACGCAAGGCACAGTCTGAGCCTTTTACGGCTGGCTTCTCTAGCGGGAGTCAGAAAACCGCTAATGCCGCAGGGCTGCAGGGCTGCGCCAGGCCGGCCCTGGGCCTGGAGAGGCCGGGCGTCTCCCTGCCTCTGCTCTCGTCTGCTTGTCCTCCCTGGGCTCCCCTCGGGGCCCCCTGCTCCCGTCTGTGGCGGGGGCGGGTGGGCTTGGATATTATTCAGCACACTGCCATAGGTGTCTTCAGCCAATCGGAGGCGATGGCAGTCGCTTGCACCTTGCTGACAGCTGCTGTCAAAACACTCTCACGACCAGTAGCTTGATAATAACTCGAAAATGAGATACAAATGAGGGACTCTCCGTGCGTGGGACTGTGCCGCCACTCTCCCCCACCCCAACAGCTTCTGAGCGTGGCGGGGAAGGCTTGGGGATGCTAGTGCTGAGACAAGCTCTAGCCACTGCGGAAAGATGGGTTAAAAACGAATCCAACAGAACCAGCTAGCCAAGGAAGACTGTCCCCATCCCACTCCCCTTCCAGGGGTCCCACAGGACTTCAGAGCAGGTGGAAACCCCTCCCGGAAGTGATGCTGCGCGCTCCAGGATGCACTGGGATGTGCTGATGGACTCTCTGAGTGGAAACAACCCGTGGGGTGTTTTCTGCCCACCAATCCAAGGAGGCTGCATCCCAGAACGAGAAAGAACCGTGGGCTCCGTCCCCGGAGACGTCACATGGGTCCCCAGGCCCCTCCCACGGACCACAGCGGGGCTGCTGGGCTGTTTTTCTGTTTTTATTCATCAAACCAACTCTCTTCCTAAAACTGGGGCTGTTTCTCCCATGGGGAAGTCAACATTAGCACAACTTGTTTAGAAAAGCACAATCAAGCCCCAGGGAATACAGACTGTGTGGTCAGCACTTCCCCAGCTTCCCCAGGAGGGAGGGGGCTTTGCGCAGTGGGGAGGCAGGCAGATCTGGGACCTCCTTCTCATTGGCCAGGTGCCTGCTTGCCTGGGGCCTCTCTATGCCTGTCAAGGCAGGGTCTCCGCTGTCCAGCTGGGAGGGGGGCAGGCAGGGGCTGTGATGTTCATTTACTCCAGGCTACAGGATGTCTGTGAAAATTCCATCCTCACCCAGGAGGTTCAGAGGCCCTTAAAAACCCACTGAATTTTTTTGACTGTTCTGGATGGCGCTCAGCTATATGATGAGAAGCGGAGGTGATGGCTGGGCTGGGGTAAAAAAAGCGCTTTTGTGAACCAGCCTTTAAAGGGTCTTTATTTAAAGTCCAGGCGGGCGGAGTACAATCATCCCAGGGAAGTGCCACCGGGCCGTCTGGATTAAAACCTCTTCTGCGGCCCCTCTTTCTTCCCACGCCTTCCCTCACAGAAAGCCTTTATTCCTCCGTCCACGCGTCGGGTAAACACCTCGCACTTCCCGCGTGTGTGACAATGCGCGCCCTGAACAGCCCTGCCTGTGTCGGCCGCGGCTGCTTTCCCAGCAAACTCACATAAAGGAAGCATCGGCCGGTGTAACTTACTCTCGGATCAGAGCCATCATCGAAGGCTTTCGAGTGCCAGACTCAGAAGGACAAGAGGCTCTCAGGATCCCAGGAACAGGTGGGATGCTGACAATTTGGGGGTTACGTCAAACCTCACCTACGGCGCCAGGGAAAGAAGGCCGACTAGAGCTGAGGCTCAGGCCTCGGTGCTGCCCCTCAACCAGCACAGAGACCTCAGAGGAGGGCACCTAACCTCTCCCCCCGGGGCTCCTCCCCGGAGACAGTGGTATTAACACCTGCCCTGCCCACAGCGGGTGCAGGAAAGTGCACGTGAGGGAGATCGCTGGGGCCGGTGGTGGGAATGTGCGCAGGGGAGCGGGGCTTTGGCTTTCGTTGAACTTCCCAAACTCTCTGGGATGGTTTCCTTTTCTCATCAGAAGAAAGACTTTTAAAAGAGGAAAAGTCTGACTTGCTAATAACAGAGGAAGGAAGATTCCATAAAAGGAGTTTCGAAAGTACATAAATCACTGGACAAAAAAAACCACCCCAGGAAGGCGGTATTGTCCTGGCCTCATTTCACACAACTCGGATGTCAAAAGGGTTAGCGGCTTTGGGGGTAAAGAGTGGCAGTGACCAGAGCGGGGCGGCCACGCTGCGGAGAGTCACCTGCAGGCGCAGCACACGGGGTCTGCGTCCTGAACGCCTGCGGCCCCCCCAGCAATTCTAATGTAACAATGGACAACTGTCTCGTTTTAAGAAACGCTTTTCCTTCTGTTGCACGGCAGTCTCCGTGCTCAATGTAGGCAACCGCCGAACACACAGGAACACAGAGAAGGAAATAAACAGTGCACGTAGCTCCTCGATGGTGACTATGATTTCGGTGCACTCCCTTCCAGTCTTTTTTCTGGGTTCACGCAGAGATCACACCGTACATACTATTCAGATTCTTGCTTCCTTCACTTCATTGCTGGATCAAAAGCATTTCCCCTTGCAGAACTACTAGATCGAAGGGTAAGGACATTTGTAATGTTCTAGACCTGTGCTGGTGCTGTCCAATAGGGCAGCCACTGCCACATGCGACTGTTTAAAATTAAAAACATCCATTTTGCTCTTTAAGGCCCAATTAAATAAAATTGAAATTCACTTCCTCAGCTGCACAAGCCACCTGCCAAGTGCTCGATGGTCACATATTTTCATTGTTGCAGGACATTCTACAAAACGTGACTGTTCTCAGCACCCACTGCTGATGCATGGCCCAGCCCAGCACGGCCCAGCCCAGCCCAGCCTGGCCCAGCCCAGCCCAGCCCAGCACACGGCCCAGCCCAGCACGGCACACGGCCCAGCCCAGCACGGCAAGGTGAGCATGTGTCAGGCCCCCCACCTTCTCCCAACCCGGCACCATCAGCCCCTTTCTTCCGCCCTCTTTCTACTTCTTTCTCTCCATATAACTCAAGACTTCTCAACACTTGCCAGCAATGCACCTTCTCCCAGATGGCAAATGAGAAGACACACTTCTGAAGACTCCACGAGTGTGACTCCAAGTTGCCTTGTGCTCATTTTCACATTTCATATAAACACTGCACATTTCTCCATAACAGAGCTGTATCTGTGCCAAAACAAAAAAATATCTCTTCTTCTCTATTACTGAGTAAAACACACTTGAGAAGATGATGCTTGTTAATCTTACAGTTTTAGGTACAGTGAGTCCTCACTTAATGTCATCAGCAGGTTCTGCAACTTTATACTAAACCACATCCAATGTCACCATTGTCACCACAGGCTAACCGGTATTACTCAGAGTCAAGTTCCTACGGCGTCTCATCAACACTGCATGAGACGACGTCGTTTGAGGGCCTCTCGTATTAGACTACAGACAGAGCATGCACTCTCTAGCTGAGAGCTGCGTGGCAGATTACAAATTAGCAGGCCCTGGCGCCTTCCCGCTTCTTGCTTTGGCTGCTAGGAAGCTCAGGGTTAAGTTTAGTGCCTCTTTCCCGAAGTATTTCTCAGTCGGGGAGTTGTAACAGAATTTTCTTCCAACTGACATTTTTTCTTAAATTTCTACACCGATGAATTAAGGTCTTAACTCTTCTGGAAGTGAGGAATATACTTGAAAATAAAAAAAAAATACGAAGAACCCTTATAGATTCCGAGGCAAGTTGCTGGAATCCTGACTGGAGCTCACAGAGCTGTGCCTTCCTGGAAAGGGAGGGAGCTGCAGGCCTGCTCCCGCACACGAGGGGCGCCCTGGGCCAGCTCTCGAGGCCTGGGCCGTCCCACCGTGGCGCCGGGCTCTGTCTCGGGGCGCTTCGAGAGGCTCTGGCGGGACACACATGGTGGGGTGATGAGGCAGCATGTGGCTGCCCACGGATGCCCTGTGCTTTCTGATACTGGACAGGGACCGCTCCCTTCTGCAAGCCTGCTCTCTGGCCGGAAGACAAGGCCCATCGCGGGGGCAACCGCACACAATGAGAGCTGCTCCGGCCAGCGGCCAGGAAGCCCCATTAACCAAGGCTTCTGCCCGGCGTGCAGTGATAACTGATATTCATAATGACGACCCGGGGCCCTGCAGGCCCTGAATCGCCTTCTGGATCGTCAAAGATTCAATTACACTCCATCGAGTTCCAGTGTTAAGTATATTTTATTCTAATCTAATTCCTTGGAAATTGGCCGTCCATGGTTATCAATGGTAGCTCTCCATTAACCCGAATGGTGGTCTGCCAGGAGGCCCTACCCCCTCACTCGGTTATTAGGAGATGTCCATCAGTCTGTAAAGGACAACGGGCCAGCTGCAGAGCAGCGGGGACACTGGAAGGCCGGCTGGTGGGGAGGAGAGCCCAGGCTGGGCGTCCGCCGGCTTGCCACCTCCGCACTCTGAACTCCGTTTCCCTCATCTGTAAAATGGGCTGCATGGTCCGCAGAGGAGGGGGAAGATGCTGGGCACTAAGACCCAGGTGGAGCTACACGGACTAAGCGGGAAAGAAACCCAGACACCTTTCACAGGAGTGAGGAAAGCTTCACGGAACATAAACACGGCACCATTTTTGTCTGAGTGGACCCAGCACACGCAGACTACAGGTTCGCACGTGCACCAAACGCACGGAGAAAGGACCCGAGAGCAGGTACATCGGACGGATAACGTGAGTTCCTCTGGGGAGGCAGGCGGCGCCGCACTAAAGGGCGACGGTCTTTCTCTCAACACAGAAAATATGTTCGTGTTTTAGTAGTGCGACTACAGTTTATTTTTTAAGTCAGAAAACCTACACATGCAGAGAGAGCAGGCGTGAGTGAGGGCTAACCGCAGGGTTCAACAAAGGGCTCTCTCTGCAGGTCACTGGTGGCCACACACTGCCTTCCTGTGCGGTCGGACCCAGTACCTGCAGGCTAGGTGTGCTCCAGTCAACCAGATGGTCGGAGGTGGTTGGAAGGAGGAGTGAAAACAAACCACAGCAAACAAAACCAGAAAAGCCCCGGGCCCTGGGTTCTCAAATCTCCCCTGTTAATGTGCTCCCCTTGACCTGAAAATCGGGGATGCAGCAGCCCCCTCACATAAGATGCTGCTGAGAGCCCAGAGGGATTTCTCTTCTCAGTGCTGTGGACACTTCAGAGGCTTAAGGAGGACAAGGCCATCTGCTGTCCCTCACTGGGGAGAGCCGCTCCCCACCCCCAATGCCAGGGTCCAGACTGTGGGTGCCGGCCCCCGCCAGGAACACTCTAAGGCAGGGACATTGAGGTGAATTAATTTTCCTCTAAGACTTTTATGGTTTGGATGCTCTTGTGACACCCCTCTGAGATGACTGCAGGCAGCTGGGGGACTCCAAACTCTGAGCCGGGAAATCAGTGCACTTTACAAGGGGTCAGAGGTGAAGGGGAGGGGCAGGGGAAATGGCCTGATAACCCAGGGCACCAGCCCTGGGCCCCGCCAGTGAAATGTGCGGAGAGTCGAAACCAAACAGAATCTTGAGGCCAGTAGAGCCTCTCTGGTTATGTTATAGTAAAGTAACACCAGCTACAGGTTCCTAACTTCCTTGGGTCACCATGCCCTTGGTGTCTCTGTGGTTTTTCCACAGTGTCTGTGGTTTTTCCACAGCGTCTGTAGGCCATAAAATACTGAACAGTTTCGTTGTAACTTAATAGCTTGATCTATTAACAGGTCTAAACAATTTAACAGGGGCTGGCAACATCTTGGATAGATGTTGCTGTGTTTCTCTAGGAAACCTAAACTATCCCACAGTACACCTGTGAGGTCACCGAGGCACTCCAAGGTTCCTCCGCACACAGTGTGAGAACCGTGGTGCTGGGCAAACAGCTTTACTTTCACCAACTCATTGAATACCCGTAATAACCCTGACACGCATGTGCTATGGTCCTCACTCGACTGGTTCAGGGTATTTCAATGACTGCTCCAAGCCCGACAGCCGGTAATGGAGGAGCCAACATCTGCCACCGGCCTGACGGACCCCCGGGCGGCCACAGGCCGCTGTGCGGGCCGGACACCGCGGCTCCAGCGGTGGGGCTCCCATGGGCCCCCGGTGCCGATGCTCTGAATCCAGCGAGCAGCCACTGCTGGAGATAACACACAGCGTCCAGCTGGAACAGCCCCTTCACTGAGTGGCCTCTTTTTGGGTGACTTCAATGACACCCAATGGCGTCTCTGCCCACATCCTGCCCCAGCATACTCAGACTGGCCGACGGGCTCCCCAAACTGCATTCGCCCTTGGTGACCAGGCAGCAGAATGACTGAGCCCACACCGTCAAGTGCATAACAACTGGCCTTGGCAGAGAAAAAGACCTACAGTTTACGTGGACCCCACCAGCATCTCAGACCAGAAATGTGAGCACTGGTAAGAGCTCGTGTAACAGAACGCAGCTTTTCAACACAAGGCCTGCTGCCTCGCAGGTAGATTTGGGCGTGCGTGTAAGGGGAGGGGAGGGCAGGGGAGGGCAGGGATGGGGGGATAGGCTATTTTTGTAGGATCATTGTTAAGCCTTCTGTGCACATTTACACCATCTAACTTTTAAAAAAAAGTAATTTATTTTTAGAGAGAGGGTAAGGGAGAAAGAGAGGGAGAGAACCACTGATGTGTGGTTGCCTCTTGCACACCCCCCAAAGGGAACCTGGCCCGCAACCCAGGCATGTGTCCTAACTGGGAATTGAACCAATGACCCTTTGGTTCGCAGGCCAGCACTCAGTCCACTGAGCCACACCAGTTAGGGCCCCATCTAGTTTTCATCAAGTGTATTACAGCAGTGCTGTAAAGAGACCTGGCACCCCGCGGTACAGGCTTGCTGACCACAGAACACCTGGGCCAGGGTGGCTGGTCCCTCTCCTCAGCGTGGGGGTGAGTGCTGTGTCTGGGGAACCCATCTTTACACGGACCAACCTGCAGCAAGAGATTGACCAATCAACAAGAATGAATGAGGAAGCTCTTCTCTGTTCTCAGTTCTGAGAGTACTCAGTTATCCATTCATCGATCGTGTCAATGACTCTACAAAGCTAACTTGTTTCTCTGTGAGTGAGGTGGCGCCCATAGCCTCAAGGGGAGGCCCCATGCAGAGAGGCGTTTGGTGACTGGCCGAGACCCCGATGAGCAAGGGGCCTGAACACGCTGAACTGAGAGCGCCTTCCGGCCAGCGACCCACCCTGCAGACTTGCGCAGGCGCACAGGCGCTCTCTGCGTAGCACCACTGAGGCATGCCCGCCGAGACGGACTGAGGGTCGGACCTGAGGCTGCATCTCACTAACATTAAAACGCACGTTCTGAACTTCGCTTCCGCAAAACACATCCATCACACTGAACTAATGTTCTTAATTTGAATTTTATTGATTTTAAATTTTGTTTGTATTTAATTTGAAAATGGGTTCTGGTTTTATGGTCCTAAGAGAACCACGAGCGGAAGCTGTCAGTTTACTCTGCATTCTACATCTGTACATACTTAAGTCGCATATTAATAAAAATATTTACATTGTCCCCGAGGAGGGGGGAGAGCCATGAAGTTTCTATCTTTCTTTAAAAGAGCTCTTGATACATTACTCAATTTTGAGAAACACGGGTCATGGCCCCCAATTTGATGAAATGTCCCTTTCGGACAGAAAACCCTTTCAGAGAAGCTCCTGCACTTGGGCTCCCTCACTTCAGTTTCCTGGTGGGGGGGGAGCAGAAGGATGAGGCCCCTTTCCTCGGAGACACAGCTGACCACAGCAGGGCTGGGAGTCGCAGCCCAGGCCCTCGGCTCTCAGGGCTGTCAGTGCGTCGGAGGAGCTGCAGGCATGAGCCACGTGAGCTAGGACAGCTACCCCGGGCCGGAGAAAGGCCAAGTCCGCTACCAGAATCACTGACCTGGTCCTCACAGACACAGCGGTGACTCTTGCTGCTCTATAGGGAGGCTGTAACCAGACCAACAATGGGGAAGACCTGGCCGCTATGAATGGGTTTTAATGGAGTGAACCCCCTTCCCTTCCCCGAGTTCACGTTTGTTTCTGTAACCCAGCGCCTGGCACAGTCCCTGCCTCATTAGAGATGCTTAGTAAATATTTGCTAAACCAACGAGCTCTTTCTTAACTAAAAAGCAGTGTGCTGAGACCTCCCTGTTTCACGGGAAGCTCTGAGACTCCAAGGGAAGAGACAGAAGTCACTCCTACTTAGAAGCCTCCCAGGACATCCTGGGACTCCAGGCTGCCTTTCAGCACCCAGCCAGAGACTCTGAGCACAATTATCAGCCTCCACGAAGAGCGGACCGCAGCCCTCCCAACAAGCCCAGACAAAGCTTGGAGACCTTGTAGCTGAAAGGGAAGTAAATGGAGAGAGAGGAGGTGTGAAAGCAAGGTTAGAGCAGGCTGTGGGGACAGTGTCGGTGTCCCATTGTGCAGATAGGGTTGCACAATGCCTCCCTAACCCCCAGGACCTGCACACCCTTGCCAGGGTGCCCAGTCCCATTGTCTGGGTCTCTGTCACGTGGTCTGGAACCAGCCTGGTTGCGGATGGAAAGAAAACAGCCGCAATGTTAGACCAAATCTACGGATCTACAGAATCACAAAGAAAGGAAGCAAGCTGTAACCCAAGTGTTCTCAGCTCTCAGAGTTTGCTGTGAGTTTTTTAAGGGGAAAACTCAGCAGGCTTCCACACGGGCCCTGGGGTTGGGACTGCTCTCTCCGCCAGCCCGCCGGAAGTGGAAAAGCTTGAGCAACACTGGTGGGACACCACGCCCCTAGGCAAACACCCGCAGCAGCTCTGCCCCCGCAGAGGATCCCTGGAGGACGTCACCAAGCAGTCACCACGCCGCTTCCCGGGGAGGCCAGGCGGCCTCACAACCCTCCGACTGGCCATGACCAACGAGGGTTGGTGTTGGCTCACATGGTGGACGCTGTCCCCGCTGGCTGGCCTCGCCTGGCCGGTCGGCCCTTCGTTCAACAAAGAGGCTCTGGGAAGTCACGCCACTGCCCAAGGTCACACAGAGGGTGTAGGGCGGAGCTGGGCCAGAATTCAGGATCCTTCTCATCTGGAAAATCACGCTGGCGCCTTTCCCAGGTGAGGGCCAACTCCGATGGCGGAAGGCGAAGGACAAGGGCAGCACGGAAAGGGAGAACTCAGGAGTCTGAGGCCCTCCTCTGAGCCAGTGCTGCCGGGTCCTGGTGCCCACGGCAGCGACCTTCACAGCGCTGACCAGACCACCCCTGGTGGACACACTGCTGGGCCGAGAGTGGGATAAGTGAAAAAGAAAGCCAAGGGCCCGGAATTTCTGCAAAGGGGGCCTCTCAAATGAAGAAAATTTCACCCGGTGCCTGTCCCCACCCAGCTCCCTGGGGCAGCGTTCCGGTGATTGTCAACCGGGAAAGGCATGGGAGAAACGGGGCTTTGTGCCCAGCCTGCAAGACCAGAGCGGTTGGAGGGACAAAGACTGGTGAGAGCCCAAGGAACTTACGCGCTGGTTTTTCCTCTCTGAAAAGGGAGTAGTAATGGTTAAGCTGGGTTTTCTTACCCCACAAACGGGAAGCTTAGTATTTTTCTACATTCTCTACAGCACCAGGGTCACACACAAACCTACTAAATAAAAATAGATCCTAGGAGGTAGAATATGCTCACTGGGCCAGCCTGTTCATTTCCCTGGGCTCAATTAGCCTAGATTTAAGCAATAAAGCGTATATACTCTTTATAGAGCATACAAAAGTTGAAATAATTTCTCTATCCTCCCTCCCCCCTAAACCCGGCTATTAACTGTGTGGCTGCTCAGTGTAATTTCCTTCTGACCAAAGACTCATCTGTGGTCAGACCCTGGGGTGGACCCCGAAGCCCAGAGGACTCCTTCTCTGATCCCCACACGCTCTACTGCTGACAACTCCTGGGTGGAAGTGTCTCGAAGGCAGTGAGCTTGGCCCCTCACTCCAGCAGAAATCCCTTTGATGGCATCCTTAACAGACTTAGACTTAGTTTTAGCCTTTACTTGCTTGCCCCTGGTGATGGGCTACTCACTACTGCAGAGTACCCTTTCTAATCCTTTATGGATTGGGATTTCTTTTTAAATGTTTTACTTTGAGATAGTAATAGGCTCACATGCAGTTGTGAGAAGTAACCCATTGCTCCTCCCCCAGCCCCCAATGGTAACATCTTACAGGACTACAGCGCTTGTTTGTGCGCGTATTTCATTCTACGCAAAGTGGTCGCACGCAGACTTGAGTGACCACAGCCACCTGCTCAGAGAACAGGACGATCTATCACAGGGGTCCTGCTTGCTCCCCTTCCCTAAGGCGGTCACACTGCTGCTCCGCCTACCTGCCTCCCTAATCTGGGGACACCACTCGCCTGCCCTCCATCTCTGTAATTCTGGCGTTTTAAGAATGTTATACACGGTTTCACTTACATGTGGAACCTAAAACTAAAACCAAACAAACCAAACTCAGCAAACAAAGTAAAAGCAGACTCACAGAAACAGAGACCAAAGGGATGGTTACCGGGGGGAGCCTGGGGGGATGCTGAAGAGGTGAGCAGGACAACAACCAACGTCACGACAGGTCTGCACAGCGACAGACGGTTACTAGAACTGCTGTGGCGAGCACACCGTAAGGTACACAGATGTCAGCACTACTGCACACCTGAAACTAACACAACTAATAGAACACTGTGTAGCAACTCTGGTCAAGATTTTAAAAAAGAACGTTACGTAAGTGGAACCACACAGCGCGTAACCTTTCAGAATCAGCTCCCCCCCCCCCGCCCCCGCCGCCGGAATTGTCCTCTGGAGTCGTTTGGCTGCTGCATCGACACTTTGCTCTGTTTTCTTGCTGAGGAGCATCCCACAGCGCGGACCACAGTTCCACTCGCCACCGAAGGTCACCTGGGTTGCTTCCGGTTTTGCACTATTCCGAATAAAGCTACGTCTTTGGTGACAACTTTACTAAATATAATTCACTTACCGTACAACTCACCCATTTAAAGTCGACAAGTCACTGGTTTTTTAGTATCTTCAGAGTTCTGCAACCCTCACCAAAGTCAATTTCAGAACATTTTCATCCCATTGAAAAGAAACCCCGCACCCTTTAGCCACGGCCCTGCACCCCCTCACCAGCCCCAAGCAACCATTAATCTACTTTCTCTAGGTGACAGTTCTGGACATTTCCGATAAATGAAGCAACACAGGACGAGTCCTTCGTGTCTGTCTTCTTTCACCCGGCATAATGTCTTCAAGGTTCATCCACGCTGTGGCGTGTCGGCGCCTCGTTCCTATTTATGGCAGAACAACATTCCATTGTACGGACGGGCCACATCTGGTCTGCCGCTCGTCAGCCGGTGGGCGTCACGCAGGCTTTTGTGCGAGTGGAAGTTTCCGAGTCTCTGGTTCGGATGCCCGAGAGCAGTCGCCGGCTCCCGGGGGGAGTGCGTGCTTTGTCTGGAAGACGCTGCCCAGGTGCCTCTGCTGCGGCCGCACTGTTGGCGTTCCCACCAGCAGCGTGCGAGGGACCCGGTTTCCCGGCATCCTCGCTGGCATCTGGGTTGCTCCCGTTTTTTGCAGCCACTCTGACAGGCGTGCACGTTTCACTTGTTTGTCCTCGAAGCAGAGACCTGATGCCCAGTGCCATCTGCAGTGAATCTCGGCCCTACCCTCCCCCGCAGGCACTCCTTTTGTCAGCTGGCCAGCTCTGGGGCTTCCAGTTCGGTCTAGTCTGGTTAGTGCGTGCCTTGCCCTTCTAAACCAACAGGCCCCACACTACAGCATTAAAAGCTCAATTCAGGCTGTGGTCACGCCATGGGGGCAGGGGTGGCCACATCTGGGACCTGGACCCCATGGTTCTGAGCTGCACTGCACAGCGGACATAAACCCTGGGGTCTGTTCGGAGCCCCAGATCTTTCCTGCTGATGAGACGTTAGGCAGGATGCCTGCTTCAGGTCCCTGGGACGTTCCCTTCGTGGAAGGATGAACTCCTTGGTAATTTCTGCTCCTGCCCTGTCACCGCAATCGTCTTTTCCAGGTGGCCGCTCACTTCCTTGGTTCCCAGGAACCTGGGGGCAGCAGTGGGCTCTCTGGAACTGGCTGGCGCTGACTCACAGAGGACCCGCGTGAAGTATTCGCAGACTGGCCCTGAGGAGCCTCACACACGTGCAGCCCCAGTGGCGACACTGCCGAAGGCAGGCATGTCACGAGGACTTAACAGCTGTGTGCTGCTGGGCACACCGGAGGGGACAGGGCACATCTCTGTCCCTGCCGTTGTCGTGGGAAAGAGTGACTGGGAGTGCAGACCCGCCTGGCCGCTCAATCGGGACTTATGGCTTCCCCAGGTTTGTCGGGGACGGAAGGTGACGTTGTGAGCACGAAAGCGCCACAGACCCCGGCGGGCCCTCTGGTAAGGGCTGTGCAAACATCCGGAGACATCCTCCATACAGCCTGCCTGGGTCACAGGGCTGAGGGCACACCTGTGAGGAACAGTGACTCAGCAAGGCTGGTGCCACAGCACATGTTTGAGGAGCCAATAGGTGGCCTGAACCGGGGTGTCCCTGAGAGGACCAACCACCCAAACCCAGAATAAACACACACCATGGGCAGGCGACTGACAATCGCAGCGTGGGCCCCGCCATCATGGCCGGTGGCTGTGTGGAAGGGGGGGTATGGTGGAGTGGGGCTGATGCCTCCCTGGGACTGCCCCACCCCCATGCACCTGGCGAGCAGCTCTGCACCCCAGGCTGGGCTGAAGCCGTCAGCGGGTCCCTGCAAATGCGGTCCCACACCAACCGGCATTCCACCTCCACCGCCGACACCTGGTCAAACCACACTCACCACTGGCCCAGGTGACCCCAAAGCTTCCTGGGAGGTCCCTCACACCCGCTCTGACCCATGTCCCTCACAAGACCTTTGACAGGACACCAGATCCACCACTGCCTCTGCTCAGAACCTGTGGCTGCTGTGGGACAAAAACCCAAAGGCCCGAAAGTGCAAAGGGCTGAGATGGCCCGGGACCCTGGAGAACAAAGACACCAGACATCAAGCTACGACAAAGCCACAGTGATTAGGGCGGTGTGTGCTGGCACGGGGGTAGACAAATAGACCTGTGGAGGGGGTCAGCGCGTCCAGGAGCAGACCCTCACACACACAGGCACCTGATTTATGACAAAATCAATACTGCAGAGCAGAGGGGAGAATGGTCTTTGCAACAAATGATGTTGGGCCCACGGAAATCCCACGTGGGGGGAAATATCCCTCGATCTCTACCTCACGCCGCTCGTAAAAATCAACTGCAGACGGATCGCGTACCTAAGTGTGAAAGGTGGAGGTTTTCAGAGGAAAACACAGCAGGCTAATTTCATGAGCTTGGAGGCGGCCAGGATTTCTCCAACGGGACAGAGAGACGCTCACCACGAAGGGGAGAAAACGGCAGACTGATGACACCAAGAACCTTAGTTCATCCAAGGGCACCATTAAGCCACCTGCACGATGGGAGCATGGGGGACGCCACCCACACACCCACGGGAGAACTGAGATTCACAACACAGAAACTTACATATAAAAGCGACCAGGGAATTAACAAGACAAATGGGTAAGAAAATAATCACACCACTCAATTTTTTAAAAAATGGGCAAAAGACTCGAACAGGCATTCCATAAAAGAGTACATCCAAATACTCATATGAAAAAAACATTCCATTTCTTTAGCCATCTGGAAAGTGCAGATTAAAACCACAATGTGATGATGTCATCATAAATCCACCAAAATGGCTAAAAAGAGAAAGACGGACAATACCGAGTGCTGACAAAGAAAAGGGGCAACCAGAACATCCACACAGAGCAAACGGATACAGCCCCTCTGGGCGGGTGTTTGGCAGTATTTACTAATGCTGACACAGGCACGTCCCATGACCCCGCAGCAGCACCCTACACGGACACCCTACCGAGACCAAGCACATGGCCACCGAAAGACACACACAAGAACGTTCACAGGGGCATTATTCGAAACAGAAAAACAAGTGCAAACTGCTCAAATGCTTGTGAGTAAAATGGATACATGTTAGGGCAGTGCAGCTTCTCCGTACGGTACTGGTACTGCAACGGTGGACGCCTGTCCTTACGCGTTTGTCCAAACCCACGGATTCTAGGTGACGGTATGTCTGTAGCCGTGTCCCACTCTGGTGGGGGTGCTGGCCACAGGGGAGGCTGTGCATGGGTGGGGACAGGGGACATGTGAGAACTTTCTGTACCTGCCTCTCAATTTTGCTCTTAAAAGCTAGTCTTCAAACAAAACAAGACGAACCGTCAGCCAAGGAGGAGGGGAAGGGACCCCTGAGGAGGAAACGGGTCACAGGGGGTAGTGGCTGTAGAAGCGAACCCAGAAGCTGAGTCAGGGCCTCGCCTCTTGTCCTCAGTGGGGATCGATGGGGCTATGGCCTCACCTGTAATGTTTGTAAGTTTTATAAAAGGGGGGAGAAAAAATACCTTAGTTGTGCAACTACAATCAGAAAACCAAAACCCCTCACCTAGGGTGTGTCCCACCTCCAGAGAAGCCCGCTGTTTGATTTAGTTCAGGGGGCGGCACGCTCCCATAAAGGGCCGGGGGCCAGTAATCTGCAGGCTGGAGGGCCATTTGGTCTCTGACACAGCTACTCAGCTCTGCCACCGGGGGTGATGCAGCCACAGACAGCATGAACGACTTGGTGTGACACCCTCCACTGAGGGTCTCTGCAGAGGTGGGGGCGGGTACCTGGGGACAGCCTCGCCCTCCTCACCCCATCGTAGCCAGGCTGAGGGTGTCCTCTCCCCCACTGACACTCCCCTACTCCAGCGCTCTTGGGCTGGCTGGGTTTTTTTTTTTTTTTTTTTGGAGGGTTTCTTCCCCAGGAGGCCTGGTAAACAGGAAGTAGCCCCATTGTCCAGGGCAGGAGACTGGGTGGGAGGCTCACAGCTTTTGGAAAAGTACTGCTGACAACCAGGAGTTAATCAGGCAGTGACCCCACACCTGGGCAAGGGGTGCAAGGTGCAAGCGGGAAAGAGGAACTCCGCCGGCAAACTGCCCTCAGCCTTCCCTCCGGGTCATGGTCATGGTCACTGCAACAGGAAATGAGGAGGACAGGAGGCCAGAGACTGACAGATGCTGTCCACAAAGCGGGACACAACAGGTGCATGGGGACAGGAGATGCAAGCCCTGTAAATTAAGGCCTCCAGACACCTGTTGTGAGCTTGCCCATTCACACCCCTAGCAGGTGGTTCACACCTCTGAGGAAGGAAAAAAAAGAGGCTCAGAGGAGAAGCTCTGCCTCCGCAGCCTGCAGCCCTGGCCCAGCCTGCCTGACCTGCCAGCAGCTCCCACCTGACATCCCTGCCGCTCAGGGACAGTCCCCGGGGGTGGGGGGTGGGGTGCTCTGGCAGTGCTGCCGCAGAGCTGTGTGACCCTGGGCAAACTCCTCAGCCTCTCTGCACCTCGTGCGCCCTGTCTTTATCAGGATTCCACGCAGTCAGGTTCTGCACAGGGGATCTCTGTGCTCAGCAAATATTTACTGAGTACCGCTCTGTATCAGGGACCTGCAGACCCAGGGGCAGAGTGTCTGAGATTCTAGCCTGGGGTGTGTCGGGGCAGGAGGTGACGTGCTAAACAACCACGTGGACAGCCCCCCAAGGGCAGCCACGAGGTGGGCTGTGTGGACTGCAACAGGGGCTGCAGAAGAATGAGACAGGCCAAGCTACCCTGGTTGGGGGTTGGGATTGAGGCAGTGGGAGGGGGAGCCAAAGGCCTCAACTTAAACAGCAGTAACTCAATGCCCTGGAAGTAACTGCCCACCCAGAGGAAGTGCAGTATGAACAGCTCTGCTCTCTGGGTGCCCGTCCTGAACTGTGCATCGTGCTGGGCATCTCACATACACTGACTCATTGTCACCACCCAGCTATCCGCCAGGTTCTTCTTAACCCCATTGCACAGATGTGAAAAACTGAGGCTCAGAGCTGGGAAGTGCCACAGCCCAGGAAAAAGGGGAACGGTCCCGACCCCACACAGTCTATCACCAGGGATGACCCCTATTGGCAGCCCACATCACCCAGAACTGAGAACAGTCTGGGCTTTCTTACGTTGTCCTCACAGCACAGGTCTGTCTGAGCCCTGCTCCTCAGCCAGGATCCACGGAGGTGATCCGTGATGACAAGGACAACAGGCGAGCCTCTGTGAACACTCCCGCTCCCGTCAGTCTGCACCTCCTCCTCTTACGGAGCCTCTCACGTTGGGGAGGGGAGGGAGGCAGGCACGGTTTTCAAATCCCTTCGCACAGATGAGGAAGCTGGGGCCGGCTGAGCACCAACTACATGCTGACTCCAAACCTCCTGCTCCTCCCATTGCTCTGCAGAGCCCAGCAGAACATGAACAGTTAGGGCCTCCTGTTCAAAAATTAAGACTTGAACACGGTGAGAGCAGGACATTACATAACTAAGTGAGGGGCCGTGTGCGACTCCCCAGGCCCGGCACTCACGGCCCGCCTGTTGGCGGAGCCCCCTTCCCCAAGATTACTGCCTTCCGGAAAGCTCAGTGAGAGCCACCTGGCTCCTGGAGTGGACTCCAGTGCAGGAGGGCTGGGAGGCAGGGACACACTCGGGAAAGGAGAAACACACGCGTGCGCCAAGCGCTGCAGAGAACCTTCCTTCGACACTGCGGTAAAGCACAGGCTCTGCCCAGAGCCAGACCCGCCCCGAGCTCGAAGCCGGGGGAGCCACTGGTTCTGTGCTGTAGAGTGACCGCAGTGAGCACTGGTCAGCGCCCATTCTGTACCAGGCACTGCGGTGGGGGCCTCACACGCATAATCTCATCTAACCCTTTCAACAGCCCTTGAAGTGGCCACGTGGCGAGGGAGCTGGGTGCCAGCCCGAGCTGCTGATGGCCCAGCGGACGTGGGGCTCCGGAGCTGGTGTGTTCACTGGGAAGCGGAGACGGTGATGACCACCCCGCAGGGCTGTTCAGGTGAATGGACATCTCAGGACGAGAAGCACTTCAGCTGACAGTGCCTGGCACGGGGGGTGGGCTTGCAAACTGTGCTTAGTGTTAATAATAGACATTACCCTTTATTACTCTACCCTCGCCGTAAACCACAGCACACGCTATCGTTAATGTTTTATGCCAGGGGAAACTGAGGTCCAGAAAGGGGGTGGCAGAGAGAGAGGACTGCTGTCTCCTAACCCACTGCTGGGCCTGCGCTCCAACTTTTCTGAAGGGTCAGCCCCAAAACGTCCCAGACAACAATCCCACGGACCTGTGCCAGCCGCCTCCAGGCAGACACCACCTCACTCGGCGCTGCGGCCTGGCTCGTGATGGATCGTGAGGCCCCTGTGGGCTGTCTTTGGAGACCCAGGGTGCTCCCCCACAGCCCTGAGTGTGTGGCGCACGCCCTGGGTGCGGTGCTGTCGGACTGTGTCTGCTGCTCTCCTGCCTGCTCCTCCAGAGACGTTGAACTCCCTGCAAAAGGAGCCTGTGCTGTTCCCAAAACAACCGCATGCTTGGCACCCAGCACTGCGCCTGTCACAGGGACACTGGCGAGGTCCGCTGAGGGGACGTGGGGACCGATGGCGCCCTCTGCGCCTGGGGGTGAGGACTGACACATTCAGATCCCGGCTCAGCGGCGTGGTCCGGGCAGGATGCTTCAGTCCCCAGGTCTCCTGTTTCCTTCTGGTGCAGAAGGGACAAGGGCATCCCCCTCCCGCCCCTCCTTCGCAGGTTGCCCAGCATACAGCCCAGAGCAGCAGGAGCTCCACAAACGGAGATGTCACCTAGACCACACCTAGTAGGACAAGTCTGTAAAACCTGCCTGCAAAAATGGACCAGACGGGTTCTCCTAAATCCTGAAATGTTCCCCTGGTCCTGACCTTTGCTGGACACTGGCTTTGTCTGAAATCGGGCCTGTGGTTTCTTGGACAAACTCCCCTCCCTGAGAAGGCCCACAGCGACCCCTGCTGGCCACCCTGCAGAACTGCCCCAGACCATGTGCACAACAAAGCAAGGTGAGCCCGCCCAGAAGGGGGTTGAAGAAAACTCCCAGTGAACAAACCACAGGGAGAAAGACACGGTGTGTAATCACACCCCACAGACACCGATTCCTTGTCTTCTCAAAACAAATATAAAACACGAGATCAAACAAAGTGCTTTCCCTTTCCACCACGGTCTTTTGTTCCCCGGAGAAGTGGTCCCCTAAACAGACCTGAGACCGCAGTCCCGACGGGACACCACCTCCTGATCAGCACGTGCGTCCACAGCACTGCCTTCTCCGCCCAGCAGTTCCCAAATCGGCTCTTCTTAAAGCGCAGACGCGTGTCAGAGCGAGCAGACACCACAGGCTACGGATCTGAACCTACTGAGATGACGACCTTGCTCGCTCGCGCCTCCTGACTGGTCTCCAGGCAGCAGGAAAGCATCCCCCCAGACGGTCCCCACGCAGGGGTCCCTGGCTCACAGCTAAGACCCTGCCAGACAGAACCCCGCGGAGCCGGCGTCTTTGCTTCGACCCCTGCTAACACATCCGTCAAGGAACTGCACACCCGTGTGCTCCAGAACCCATGGGAGGACAGGGGTTTTGGAAGCAAGCCCCTCAAATGACCCCCCTTGTTAAACCGCTGAGAGCGCAGAGGCAGCCCTTGCACAGAGACGTGCCCCTCCAGCCTCTGAAACACAGAACTTATCTTCCGTATCCACAGTCGGCCTTGCGAGATGCTAACTGGCAATCCTCATCACAGACTTTGCTCTTCACGCCAGAACCAGACAAACACAGGCTGCATGAACAGGGCCTAGAATGCAGAATCCTTCACGTTCACCCATGTGGGTTTCCAGAACCCTCTTAGATCCCAGCCAAGCCCGACTGAGCTGCTTGGTTGGGGCTGATGTCATCTACTGTTCCATTCTGAGGGCTAGACGGCCTCTCAGTGCCACCCGGCACACACCTGGGAAGTGCCTCGGCTTTGAACGTTCCCATTACGCCCCTTACGTGGGTGGGCACTGCATCCGGGGCGTGGTGCTGGGTGCCGCCTGGCTGCTCGGAAAAACCAGACGGTGTGATGTGCCAGCACAGGGCTGGTGACCTGGCGGCCCCTGGTCCACAGACTCTGTTGTACACGGTGTCCGAGTCGAGACAGCGAGTAAGCTGCCAACACACTCCCTGAGAGTTCGGTTGCCAGTTCCTCTTTCAAATGTGGGAAGAACTGGTCCAGTCAAACCTGCACTTCTGCATGGCGTCACCCTGTCAGTCCCCACCGAGCCTGCTCCTGCAGGACCCCTCCCCTGCCTGGCCCCAGAGGCCTCCGAGGGTTGAGCCCGTGCCAGCAGCTGCTGGACTGCATTCCATGTAGGTTATTCACCCTCACCCCGAAAGGGGCTCTCCAGACCGCCACGCGGACTAGTGGTCCACACCTTGGATGGACACTTAAAATCCCAACATCTGGGCCGCACCCCTGACCAGGGGAATCCAACTCTGGGGGCTGGGCAAAGGAACGTTTCTAAGTCACCCGGCGATTCAAAAGTGCCGCCGAGGTGAAGAACCACTGGCTTAAACCAAAGCAATGACCTGAGCAACAGCAACTTCAGAAGGTCAAGGGCAGAGCCGATGGGGACGGAGAAGACCACCCTTTCCCATGCTGCTCCTGGAGAGCAGCGGCTGAGATGCAGGGAGAGAAATCACAGGCAGCCACAGACGGCCTGGGGAAGACCACAGGACCGGCCTTCAGCAGAGCTGCCATGGCCCGACGGCCGCCGTCCCCAAGGCTCTGGTGGGCTCCCACGCACACGCCGTCCCCTGGACCGAACCAGCGCACCTCACCTGAAGAGCTCGAGGATCTCCCGGCGGTCAGCTTGGAAGGGGATGTTCCGCACCAGAATCTTGGAGGTGGTCTGCTTTCTGGGGACTTGTTTCTTCCGAGCGGATGTCAGGGCTGGCCTGCAGGGTGGGGAAAGGGGTTGGGTCATTTGGGTGTCGGTAGCCGCTGCCCCTCCCCAGAACTGGTGCTCCTCTGCTGCTCGGGTTCGGGAGCGAGGGGGCGTAAGTGGGGCAGTGCCCCCGGGGGAGGCGGACCACGGCCTCTCCGGTGGACACATCCCACTCCTAGTGTCCCCCACCCTTCGCCTGAGGGACACTGGGGCTACTGGGGACCTGAACGAGGGCAAGGCCTATTTCTCTCCACACGCAGTCTCCTCTGTGGTTTTCCAAATGCAGAAAGACCCTGGCTTGTTCGAGAGCATACATCTTCCCTCATCCGAGAGGACCACTCAGTTTCTCACCATGGAGATGGGCCAGGGATGACAGGAGAAACCCTCAGCCTGAGGTCCGAGGCCACCCCCAACGCAGCCCTACCTCTCCTCCCCTAGGGAGACCTCCAGCTCTGTCAAAGCAGCGAGCTCGAAGAGGCTGTGAGCTAACAGTCGGGAGCCAGCACCAACCCAGCCCCCTAGGATCTGTGTAGTCGGGGCACGTTAACTTGGCCTCTAGCCTCAGTCTCTTCAACTACAGACGGGGCCCAACGTCAGCACCAGGCTCATCACGTCATCTGAGGGTCTAACGAGGGGGACGTGTTGAGCACTGCACAGTGCCCGCCGGGCGGCACACATCTCACTAAGATGGTGGTTTTCACAGGGACCGCCACCACGACGCACTTCCTGCAAGTCTGCGCCACGCCACCTCCTCAGAGGCCTCCCTAACTGCCTCCACTGGACCAGTGACCCCGGCTTTACTGCTCTTCCCAGTGGCACAGATCACCACCTTGAGACCCAAGACCCTGAATGACGTTCCTAGTCTCTGCCTGTCCCTAGGGCTCTGCTGGACAACAGTGCTCACTAGCCACACGCGGGCAGCAAGACCCAAGTGCAAATGAAACAAATTCAAGTTCAGTTCCTCACTTGCCAGGGCAGTTGGCCTCCAGGATGGTCCCTGTTATCTCTGCCCCTTCACGTTGGGGTCTATGTGTAGTGTGTGGAACGCGCTGCACCAGGACAGGGCCGTGTGACCCACAGAAGGCAACACGGTGACAGTGTGTGACTTCTGAGGCTAGGCGTGAAGGACGATGCCATCTCCTCCCGCTCCCTGTGGATGGCCGGCTAGCTCGCTCGCTCTGGGGGGAATGGGCTGTCACGCTCTAAGGACATGTGCGCCGGCGGGAAGTGGGCCGCCAACCACACTTGGGCCTTCAGACAGGACTGCAGCCCTGGCCAACGTCCTGAGTGCAGCCTGGGGAGCGACCCCGAGATGGAACCCCTGGTCCACAGCAACTCGGAGACGGGAGATGCCTGCTGCTCCGGGCCGTGGCATCCGGGGGCACTTTGTCAGACAGCAACAGACAGTCAGCATGGTGCCACTCGCCTCACGTGCCACGTGTGGTGGTGGGTGGCGTCCCTACTGGACAGCACAGCTGTGGAACAGCACAGGACACGTCCATAGCTGCGGACGGTCTTACTGAATGTGCTCCCCTGGAGGTAAGCTCCACAGGGAAACCCGGTCCCCAGCGCCCGGGGAGGGAGTCTGGCACACAGTTGGCTTTCTAGGATTTGGTTATAAAGGAATAATGCACGAGTGCTGACTGGGAATGCAGGGTGTGCAAGGTGCCTTTAGCCCGGCTCCCTGAAAATGGGGGACGGAAAAGGAAGATCGCCACCACTGGCCGAGTGCTCAGGCACATGCCAGAGGCTTGACACCAACCTCTGGCCATCACATTTTAATTTCCAGGCACGGTCACCCACCCAAGGTCACACAGCTCCTGGACCAGAACCCAAAGCCGCGGGGCTCCAAGCTTGGGCTCCCACTCTTACATCACAGCTCGGCACCCTCACTGGATTTCTGGGGCACCTGGGCAGACCATGCCACAGGGGGCCGAGGCTGGGTTCTCAAGCAGCATTGGAAACAGAAGGAAGAAATAGGTCAGCTCGCTGGCAGCTAATCTGCTCGAGGACCACACAAGTGACCAAGTGGCAGAAAAGTACCGAATAAATATCTTAAACTGGCCGCAGGATGGTTAGAGGTGGTCATTTCATCGCCTGAGGTGGGTAGATGATACAAACAACGGTAAGAACAGCTCACACTGGGCACCGTTCGAAGCACCTCACGTACATTAGCTCGTTGAGACGTACGCGCAGGCGGAGATGTAGGGGCAGAACTAAAATTCTTAAAAAAAAAAAAGCTCACTACTCCAGGACGCTGGGCTCTGGGCACACTGGTGTCGCCAGTCTCCACTTTAGCATCTACTGAATCTCTTTCAGAGGAGCTGGGGGCGGCTCCGGGCACCGCTGCCCAGCGCCACGGAAGAGGGCCCCATAAAGCCCAAGGCCTGGTTCTCCGGCTTCTCCTGGCGCGGCCACAGTGCCGGCACGCTGCGAGTCTTCCTCGGTTTACGTGCACGGCCCAGATGAGCGGGACTTGCTTGTCCCTCCTGCCTGCGTCCCTTTTAACACCCGTGTGTCACACGTTTATCAAAGCACTGGCCCGGTCCCAGTTCATCAGGGAAACGGTGTCTGGTTGGCAAGTGAGATACCACCTTACTTAGAAAGAGGGGTCGGGAGAGAGGATGGTAGGGGGCCGTGAGACGCCCCTCAGGGCGGCAGCACCAGAGCGGAAAGGACTGGCTCAGACCCAGGCAAAGAGAAGACACCAAAGACTCACTTAGTGGCTCGTTCCGAGATCCTCATTTCTAGCTTGTGGTTGTCCACGATGTGGCCCTAAAAGATAAGACAACACAGCCTGTCCCTCTGCTCTCCTCGAAACCCTCGCCCGTATCCCCGCCCTTCCCCAGCGCTGGCATCAGCTGAGTGAGGGGACGGGCAGCTTCAGAGGGAGGCTGACTACCCCCAGGAGGAGGGGTTAGCTGGAGTCCAAGACAGAGTGGCTTTTCCTGGAAACGGCTCATGCGGAGCCCGGGCAGCAGCTGGTGGTCACGGAGAACCGGCCCTCCAGTGTCCTCTCAAGCCATGAGTGGGCCTTGACCTTTACGCCACTTGAGGAGCACAGAATTTTCCACCGTTATCAGTGTTTTCAGGCCAGGCACGCCCCTTCGGTCTGGCCTGCAGTTAGTCCAGTGTAGTTCCTACGCTCTTAAAAGTAAACTCTCAATCGCAGTGGAGCTGCACCTAAGCTGGGCTCTCACGTCAGTCCCTCAAGGCAAAACTGGCATATTAGCAAAAGTGCCCTCAAAAATCCCTGATATCACCTATGAAATACAGCACGCACTGTTTGCAGAAGCAGCTCTTCGTGACAACGTGCGCGTGTGGACGTACACAGCGAGGAACCAAGCCGGTGCCGTGCAAGGCAGAACCCTGCGGAACCCCGACTCACGTGGAGAAAGACGGCCGCGGAGCGTGTGGAGCCGAAAGCCAGGAGAGTGAGTGAGTACATCTCAGGGCCAGGTGGGACTCCCAGCACCTCTCAGAAAACTGCAGCGCATGAGAATGCCAGAGAGGACCTGGTGTCTGTGGGGCCCGCCTTCCCACGAGGCGCTCGCTGGCCGAGACGGAGCCGTGGCTGCCCCTCAGACGGCTGGCGTGCCGGGCTTCACTCTGGGTAGACCTGCCCCTCGCTTCCACCGCCCGCCTGGCCCCGTGGGCCCCGAGCTTGGGAGCCCGGGCACAGAGAGCGAGCCTCTCAAACTAAAGGCAGAGCAGAGGCCACCATGTCCCCATTGTCCTATGCAGACTCGAGTCGGCAGCCCTTGGTGAAGCTGCCTTGAGTCAAGGGGAGGGTCAAAATTCTGCTGAAACAATTGTATCAGCCAAGTGCCCGGTTAGTTTCGATGACGCCCAAGGCCTTTCCCTTGACCAGGAGCTCTCCTAGGACACAGCCAGTCACCTGGATGTTCCTACAACTAAGTGAAGCTCCCTAGGGTGGCAGCCCTGCCTGGGCGCCCTTCCCACCGAGTGCAGCCCGGCCACACCGGGGGCGGTGCACCCCTCAGAGAGGGAACGAGGGCTGGGGGTGGTGTGCAGCCTGCCCTGCCTGGCTTGTAAGCTTGGCCCCATTCATGCTGTTTGCCCTCCACACTGCCTGACTGCCTGGCTTCCTGCCGGCAGGCCCGTGTCCTCTGTGCACGTACAGACATGCAGCGTTCTGAATGTGACATAAAAGGGTCCCTGGACCTGCTGAAGCCCTCCCGTGGACTCAGGTTCAGAAGCCTGTTCTTGAGACACTATTGTGGGCACCCAGCCTGATCTGTGTCACCTCCCCTGCAGAGCGGGGACAGGCCAGTGACAGCAGGGAGCAAGGGGGTCTACAGAAAGAAGAGGTGCCTGAGAAGGCACGGATCCTTGTCCCCGCCACAGGCAGGCCTGGGGGTGTGGGGCCTCAGGGAACAGGTGCTGAGGACAGTTTCAAGCCGAGGCCTGG
Organism: Trachops cirrhosus; assembly: GCA_028533065.1. NCBI lineage: Eukaryota > Metazoa > Chordata > Mammalia > Chiroptera > Phyllostomidae > Trachops > Trachops cirrhosus. Next base: position 62,593,323 of record CM052546.1, on the reverse strand, counting down.
CTCCCTGTGGGGTGCAAACCCCAGGTCGCTCTGCTTCCTGCAGCCCCAGCTCCCCCCATGCTGTGGAGGACCCCGATGTGCCCTGCACTCTGGGCTGAGCAGGACGGCACTGCTCCTTCCTCTGTCTGCACAGGACCGTGCGTCCACGTCTAAACCCCTCTGAGCCCAGCCCCCTCCTCCCACTGGCATGACCTCCACCCTGGCTCAGGCCATCATCCCCTCTGGCCTGGGTGACTCAGTGGTCTCCCTCCTGCCTCCTGCGATCCACTCTTCACACAGTAGCTGGAGCCTATCCTGAGACAGAAATCAGATACATCCCCAATGTGCTGCAAGCTTTCGAGGACACCTCACTGCATTTATGCCAAATTCCAGAGTCTTTAAAAGGCCTACAAGACCCGGCCCCCACACCTGCCTCCCACGGTCCCTGCCTACACTGGCCTCTTTCTGCTCCTTAAACATAGCAGCTCACTCCTGCCTTGGCGCCCCTGCCTCAGGCCCTTTGCACGTGCTGTCCCTACTTCCTGGATGGCTCTCCCCCCAGACCTGTGTCGCTGATTCCATCTGGTTAAGCAGGTGTCGGCTGAACTGCCAGCTCCTCAGAGAAGTCACACAACCTAAAGCAGTCCACCCCCATCGCGGCGCCTGGCTTGTTTCCGTCGAGGACCTCTCATGGCCCTGTGTGTTTACATGCAGGTCCTCCCCACCGGTGTGCCCAGGCCTAGCACGGTGCCCGGCACACGCCAGGCCCTTGATGAAGAGGTGCGGCTTAAACGAATGCATCGCAGTGACTATGGGGTGCTGAGGAAGCTCCTTGATTTTCCTCAGGCCACATTCCCCTAGACGACTGGAGAAAGCGTGGCCTTACTGGTGTTCCCACTCCATGTCAAAGGGTTGATGGGACCCCTGCACCCCCACCTGCCAAGTGACTGCGGGGAACCCGCCTGAGAAGCCCCTTTACCTGGAGCTGCTTGAGTGCTTTCTGGGCCTGCTCGGGCTTCCTGTATTCCACGAAGCCAAACCCCATGGACAGCAGCGCTCCTGGAGGAGAGAGGGGTGGGGAGGAAAATGAAGAGTGAGCACAAAGCCAGGTGCAAGGGCTCCGATGTGCCCCCGGCCCTCAGCTTCACATCCTCATTCCTTCGGACCGCTCTTCATTCCCCCAAATATTTCAGCTCCCGGCTTGCCATTTATTACTAGTCATCTCGAAGAACGAGGTTATATAGCCACCACCTGAGGCCCGGCTGACTATTAATTAACAGATGACTGACATGATAATTAACTTCATAATAGAATTCCGCCTTCGGGAGGGAGAGGGAACTAACAGGGATGACCATCGCTGTGACAAGCGGCGAGCTCGGCCGAGGCAGTGCCCCGATGCCTCTCGTACACAGTGCACACGTGAGCACGTGTGTGAGAGGCACACGGGGGAGGCTACTCCCTCCAAGTACTTCCGGCCATCCTCGCGCACACGGCTTGTGGACACAAAGTTGGGAGGGGGCGGGGACGGCACCATTCGCACCAATCTGGTTCCCTAGTTGTAGCTAGTGGGGAGCAAGAGCTCAGAGAGCAGGGGTATCTCAAAAATGTATCAGGAACTTTGGTTCCCTGACTTCAGATACGTAAAATTAGGGGCAGGGAAGCGTTTATAGGACTCACACACAAGTAAGACCTCTGATGGCCTCTTGCCCTTCCAACACAAAACGGGGCGCCTGCCTCCCCAGCATCTCACACCCATTTGCTAACTTTACCCTCCGTTCTTTCCCAAACTGAACTCGAGGACTGGTGCAAGTCTGATGGGTCCAGGTGAGGCTCAGCTTTGCTTCCTGGGCCTCACTCGGGGTCCTCATCTCTGTCTCCAGCCTTGTCTGTGAGCACTGTGGCCTCCACCGGGACCTGCCTGCGTGCACTCCCACTCATGAGAACCAGCAGGGAGAACCCCTAGGAGCTGCCCAAACACGGCTCTGGGCCTGGAGCTGAGGTTCAGACAGAGCTAGCTGTTGGCTGACAAGCAGCGCCACCCCGTGGCGACTTCAAATATTTGATCTTTAGTGGAAGTTTGAAAAACGCTCCTTGGGAGATCCAAGGTGGTGTGTGGGTCGGTGAAGTCTATGCAAGTGTGACATTTAAGAAGCGCATTAGGAAGCACACTGGTCAAGTTCATTGCCGCATCACTGACACTGAGCACTCTGCCCTTCTCCTGCCCAGGGAGGGTGAGCCCCTCGAAAGCTCTCCCTGGGCTCCCTGGCCTGGCCTCCCGATGGGTTGAGCCATGGGGCAGCCAGGATCTGAGATGGGTGGGCGGAGGGGAGAGACTGGGACCCTGGCTCCTTCCATAGGCCCCACCGTATCCCCACTTTGCTGTGGTTCTGGCAGTGCCAGTGTCCAACACACACCCTTAGCTCCTGCTGGCGGCCCTTCTTCTGTGGCTCTGGTCACACCATTCCCCTCCCTGCTGCCCTCTGGGCTTAAGGAGAAAGGGCATTCTCTCCCGTGACCCTCTGCCTGACATCCCCATGGGTCCCCTTGGTGCAGCCCCTGCCCCTTCGGCAGGGCTGGCTGGGTGAGCTTCGGGTCCAGCTATGGCCGGCACAGACCCAGCCCCGCCCACAGCTACCCAGTTCCCTGTGGACCCGCTTCGCCCCCAGCCGCACTCTCACAGAAAATACCTGCTTTGTTCTTCTTCCTGGAGATGGAGCAGCTCTTCACCGCACCCACTTTGGAGAACACCTGGAAGAGAAAGTCCACGTGGGTTGTCAGCGGTTCCCTGCTGACCCTGCGGCCACTGCAGACGTGACTTTGAAGATAGGGCTGTGTCCGCCACTGCAGACTCTGACGGGCTGTGTTTTCTAAGCACAGGACACTACCAGTGACTGTAACCTTCACAGGATGCACACTCCCGAGACATCCCGTGTCCCTCCGAGCGGGTGGGTGTGCGCTCGTCCCACCCCCAGGCTGGTCTGGCGGCTGCTCGAGTCCCTGGGTGAGGTGTCTGCCTGGCAGCCCAGCAGAGATCAGCAGGTGGGGCTGGTTTTAAACTACACAGGAGCACGAGGCACATGCACAGGCAGGACAAGCATGGCAGCTGCAAAAGCTGGCTGAGTTTCCCATCCCCGCCCCACCGCCACCCGGAGCCAGCACTCACCCCCTTCAGGGTCTCCTCGGTGGTGTCGAAGTTGAGATTTTTAATAAACAGAGTGCACCCAGGAAGGCTCTCCTCCTCCTCTTCCTCCTCCTCTTCTTCCATCGTTGGTGAAGAGTCATCTGCACCTCCTTCTGTTGCCTTTGCAGCTTCCACAGCCTCGCTGTCGGGCACTGGGTTCCCCACCAAAAAAAAACACCCCCCAAAACCCCAAATCCATTAAATGATGTCTACTCTGCCTAAGTCACAGACCTGCTACATCAACGGTTTTCTGCTGTGTGGGACACGTCAGGAAGGGAGACTAACTCATAGTGTGGGCTGGGTTTTAGCAACTCTGGAAAGAGAGGGGGGAGAGACAGAGAGAGAGAGAGAGGAGGGGAGGGACAGAGAGACTGTTCTGCCTCCTTCCCTCCCGTTTGGAAGAGAAGGGAATCTGGCACACAGGCCGAAGATGATGACCCTTAGATTGGACTAACTCACACTAACTTGAACTTCCAAATAAACTACTGTGTGAACGAGTTTATGGAGCCCCAAACCTCAGCAACAGTTTATTTTTTCTCAAAAATACCCTCAAAAAACAAAAAACTTTAGCACTTTCAAATTAAAATGCAACTTTAAGACACTTCAGGAATTACAAAGTGGGAGCAAAACGTAGAACATTCTCAGTAACCCTTGAGACGAAGGGACGCTACATTCGATTACGGTTTCCGACGCACACAGCTTCGGAGTGTTTCACCTGCCTGTGACACGCTGGACTCAGTCACGCAGAACAGCGTGCACTGGGGAAAAACACCCACTGCTTGTGAACGGGAGAGTAGGAAAGTCACGGCAGTGCCACCACAGGCTGGAATGACATGTGGTCACTAAACAGGATGCTTCCGAAGCATTTCCAACAACACGGACCAGTTCACGGGCAGTTTGAGATACTACACAGAGATCGATGCTCATAACAAATAACTAGGAGACAACGTAACCGCCCTCCCATTCTGTCCATGGGGGAACTGAAAGAGAGTTCAAGACCCCCCAAGCTGCTCATTACGGACTTCCTCACCAGGCCTAGAGGGAAGCATGACAATTCTTCTTTAAGAAAGATAAATAACAAATGTTTCAGCTGGTTCTATATTTGACGACCCTCATTCATATTTTAAGTTGCTCAAACAAACATTCCAACTCTTCCGGAAGAAACTCACTGTCACGGGTTTGCCCCCTGCCCTCTGCTGCAGAGGCGGTGTGCACTCCGAACTGGTCGTGAGGGTGGCAGACACTTCGACGTTCCGCCCACTCGCTAACTCTGCACATTGGGTTTATTTCACTTATGCACAGTATTTTGGGGGTTTGGTAACTTCCATCCTGATGTGTACTTCCCACTGGTAATATAGGTGCAATTATGTAAAAATTAGTAAGTGTGTTTTGTTCTCGTAATGAAACGACGTCTGTTTGAAACATACACACACGCGCACGCTCGCGGAGAAGACAGGAGGCCGGACATACCCGCTCCCGGTGGTTTCTACAGGAGGGGGCTACAGAGGGTCGTGGTTTCATCCTGTACCCCCACCCCCGCAACCACTCCCGACTCTGAAGCAGCACACTCCAGAAACGGGGCAGAGCCAATGTGAAGCTAGCTGGGCGTCAGCGGGGCGGGTATGCAGCTGCCACTCAGAGCCTCAAGTGGGTGTTCAGGGTGTGAATTTCACCCAAGGGCAACCGGAGCCTCACGAGGACCCGGAGGGGCCCTGCCGCCTGAAAACACAGTCCTAAATGCAGTCCGTTTCTATCAACCTCCCTGGTTTTCCCCAAGTCACATGCCTGGGGCCAGGGACAGATCCCCCCGCTCCACACCCAAGCTTCTGAAGCTCCTCCCACATCCTCCAGAAAATCAAACCCCTTCTCAAAGCAAAAGGCAGCCAGCAGGCTGTGCCCGAACAACCCTCACCCCGCTGGATCCTGGAGGGCAGCCCCGCAGGCCCTGGCCAGGCCGCTCTGTGTGCCGGCCCACCGCTGACGGGGACAGACAGTCCTGATCTCTCTCTCACACCTGCATTCAAATGGCTTGACCTTCTGGGGGATGCAAGGGTGCTGCGTGGGATCCAAACCTGTCCCCACACTGGTGCCCAGCACTGAAGCCTCTCCATCCCCTACCCCCGCCCTTTCCAATGTAAGCCTGCTGCTTGCAAGTCTCAATGCGGCGCCTACGGCTTTGTCATAAAAGAGCCCTCTAGCCTCAGAGGAACCGGCCACACTGATGATATTTCCTGTGGAACATCAGCGGCAGAGGCAGCCGCCACCCCTCACACTCTCCCCTCAGAGGCGCAGCCCGAACCCAGACTCTCCCCAGGACAAAAAGAGGGGATCCACACAGTCTCCTTCCTGCACAATTTACCCGACAAGGGACTCCATGGTGTGGCCATCTGTACTCAGAAAGCAAAGCAGGGAGCGAACAGTTACTAATTTCTAAGGATGGGGTAGCAAAGCTATGCAAAGTGGCTCCGACTTGAGGTTCCAAATGCAAACTTCAATGGAAACGAACACCCTGACCTTCAGCCACAGTGACATTTCCACTCCCTGGCTGCCTGGCCGTCTTGGAGACGAAAGAAGGGAGAGGGCTGATTAGCCCCCACTGTGCCAGGCATGTGGCTCCACGCCTCTAGTTCACTATCTCGTTAACGACCACAGCAGCCACGTCACCAGTGGGTGGCCCAGGGACAATTCTGGAGGCTGCTGTATCTGAACCCTAAGTCACAGACGCCTTTAGGTTCGGACAGAGGTTCATCAAAGACTAAAAAATATTTTTGTTTTAAAGAGAAAAGAATGGTGAGAATGACAGTGACCAAGGGGGCTCATGGTAGTTCAAGAGGGTGGCCTCTTCTCGACACTAGCCATCTGCTGTCACGTGGGAAGGTCAACCCAGGGCAGTCAGATGTTCAGACATTTCAAAAGAAGCTGAAAGTCCAGCTTTTTATGGGAAAACCCATGGTTGAAGAACACTGGCGACTAACTCAAGGGCACATATGCGGCTTCTGAACCAGACAGTGGTCACCGAGTGGCAGCGAGTGGCCAGGGAGGTCTCTGTGCTCTACCTCCCACTTCTGGCCGCAGCATGGACTCCGGGCAAAGACCGGTGAGCCTCCCCTCGGCCTCTGCCAGGGGCCTGGCCTCCAGCCAAGTGACAGCTCGGCATTCTCAGTGTGCACAGCCTCACAGGACCACAGTTCAGGGGAGCCCAGCAGCTCTGAGCATGGCCCGTTCACGCCGCCTTGCGTCCCTGCCCCAGGAGCGGTGGCTGGTCTGCAGCCAAGTGCTTGTTTCAAAGGCCACAGACAGGCACATGCCCAGGAAGGGGGGGATGTCTGGGTTTAGGGACAGAGCTGAGATGACAGTCAGCGCTGGCATCCCAGAAACAGATGTAGTAGCCCCTCCTTCCCTAGAGAAAGAGCCACCCTCAGCCCCAGCCCAGGAAGGAGAGGTGACTGGGAGGGCCACCAGCACCTGTTCCCTACCTGGCTCACCTGCTTCCTCCCACTTCTAATGAATCAGCCAACCCCCGTGACCCCAGCCTGTGGGAGGAACATCTGACTGAGACAGAAGGCGACTGAGCTCGGCCTGGCCCCCACCGCAGCACAGAGACATCACTCTCTCCCAGCACCCGCCTCCCGGCACCTGCAACACCCCGGGGCTGGAGAACCGACAGGACGAGGGCACCACGGTCCTGAGATCTGCTGAGAAAAGGGGGGCTGGAAAACATAAGGAGGGGGCCCATAGACTGCAGACAGGAGAGAGCACACAGCCTTGGAAATGAACGTGATCTGGTAGGGCCACTACCACCTGTGTGTCCCCAAGGGACTAACTTAACCACTCTGCCTCCCACCTAGAAAGTGGAGATACATACACAGCACACCCTGGCCCTCCTCCGGGGTGTTTAGAAATACAAGTGACTGCCACTCCATCCATGTGCCAGGTCCCTGGTCCAAGGTACCACTGCCTCTAGTCTGGACGACCCAGCAGCCTCCTCACTGGTCCCTGGCCTGCCAGCTCTTCCCACCTTGTTCCCCAACCCAATCCGGCAGCACAGCCCTCTATTCTGCTGCTACAGCCCACCCCGCCACAGGGCCTTTGCACCTGCTACCCACGCTGCCTCGTTGACCCATTTCCTCATCTCCCATCTTCCCAGGCGTGGCTTCTCGTCAGTCAGGTCTCAGCTCAGATGTCCTCCCCTCAGACCTCTCCCTATCCACTCTAGTGCCAGGGGTCCCCAGGTCTAGCCACTTGCCATCACATTCCTCTGGGGTCCACTTTTCAGAGCCCTTACCCTGGTCTAAAACCACCTTGTCTGTGTCCCCTACCTAGAAAGGGAGCTCACTAAGGCTGGAGCCAGGTCTGCCTTAGCACTGTATCCCCACCACGTGGCTCGAAAAACATGTGGCCTGAGGACTGTGTCCAGCGTGTGCATGTGGCTGGAACACGGCTGGTGCTCTGCAGATGGCACGCCAGTGACTGAGAGTCACAGCTAAGGGCACAGACCTGAGAGGGTGGCTTTGAGTCACGCATCCTGGCTCTCTCAGATGAGTGACCTTGTATAAGTCACTCACCCTCTCTGTGCTTCCTTCTTTCCACCTAAAAAAAGAGGTGACAACAACGGTGTTCATTTGTAGGACAATTACGAGAACGAATGGTGCCTGGGTCACCCCAACTGCCCACGCTGCGCGGCCAGGCCTCGAGAAACCCACGGGGAAACACTGGAATCCCGGGCCCTGTGGGTAGGAGAGTCAGCCGAAGAGTTGGCGGAGAGTGCCGGCAGCCCTCCTTCCCACTCCCTGCGGGGTGGCCTGCCTGCTGCCAGCTTCTGAAAACAGCCAGCTTCGCGCCGGAGTCCGGGGACCGAGCTCCTGACAGCCACATCCCCAGGAACAGCTTCGGCTCCCCGAGTGGCCAGGCCCTTCTGTGGCCCATGCCTGCGTCCGGAGAGGTGTGGAGATGGCCAGGAAGCAAAGGTCATTATAAAAGCCCTTCTGCTCCTGGCCCCGAGTGGGGAGGCCGCAGAAAGACTAAAAAGAAAAAAGGAGGTATTGTAGAACCCAAACAGATGTTTGCCAATGAAATCACCAGGAACCAGCAGAAAGGGGAGAAGAAAGGAAGGAAGCAGGGCTGGGCCCAGGGATGGGGAGAGGTGGGCTGGAGGGGGCCGGGGGAGGCTGGGGAGAACACGCTTCCACCCGTAGTCAGCACAATAAAACCCAGTCACGCATCGCCGCATGGGGCCTTATTATAATCAGGCGCAGAATTTAGCGCTCTCCCCCCTTCCCGGCTCTGGGCGGAAGGCTGGCAGCACAGACTGTTATCGGCTGCGAGCAGCTTTGCAGGACCGGCCCCCACTCGGAGCCCTTTATCTGGAGGTGAGGGTCTCGGTGGTGGGGAGATAAAACACAAGGCCCCTCCCTCAGGACTGGTACAGCTCTGCAGAGGGGGAGGGGTGAACAAAAAACGCTCCGTCCACGCCCCTCCTGCTTGCCTTCCTTTGCAGCCAGCAGAGAAAACCCAGGGCGAGGGGCGGGCAGAGTCCTGTGCAGTGGCGATGGGGATCTGCAGGAGCTTTGAGAACAATGTGGAGGCCGGGCGTGGGGGAGGAGCAGGTGACAGGGAACAGCGCAGGGTACAGAGGCGACTGTGTACGTGATACGTGTTAGAAAAGGAACAAAAAGGGCAGAAAGAGTCCCCGCAGATGAGTCCTGGGGGAAGTCACCTGACAACAACATGGGACCAGGCAGGGCTGGACACCAGCACAGACGTGGCAGGAAATCTGGACCCGTGTGCTGGAACTGTGCCCCTCCCTGCCAAACGCTCCAGGACTGCCTGATGGGAGTCATGGCAGGACCCTGGACAGCAGCCCTGAGGTGCAGGGCCTGCTGCGACCAGTCTCTGGGATGCTCTTGACACCACAACCTGGGGACATGGGGCGGGCTGGGCAGCTGTTTAACTTCAGAGCAGGGGACACTATCACTGCAAAGCCTCCAGTCTGTCCCCAGGGCCACCACGTTACTACTGTGACATCTCAGATGTCCCCAAACAACCCTACCTGTCCCCCCACCCTGTGGGAACTTGTGGGGAAGAGGAAATGTGTCATGCCCTCGTGGTGAGGTTGGCTCAGTGGGTGGCAGGAAATAGGTGCTCATGGCAGAGGTAAGGACCCGCCATTCTAGCTGCAGAACTAGCCACAAGGCCAGAGGAAGGGTGGTCGCAGGCAGCCCCTCGCTGGGCAGAGGCAGGTATGGGCACCAGCCCTTTGCACAGAGGCAGAAACTAGGCTTCAGAGAAGGTGGCAGCTGGCCCAGCCACAGAGCAAGGAGAGGATGTCAAGGCAGATGGTGATTCCCCAGGAGCTCTGAGACACAGGTTCTGAGGAAGCCAAAGTGCACGGCACAGGGCCCGGCAGGGAGTAAGTGCCGCTTCTGCCCATGGGCTCGCTCGGCACCCACTTACTGCTCTCCTACTGGGTGCTGGGCACTTTTCCAAGGGCTGGGGTACAGCAGTGAGCAAGCAGGTGGGGCACTGGCCTTGTGGATTTGACATTCTAGCAGGGGAGTCAGGCAGACAGACCCTGAGGAACTGAATCACCCAGCACGCATTTCCAGGAAATGACAAGCGTCTGAAATAGAGTTAAGGGTAAGGGGACGAGGCAGGCACTGGCTGGCACTCACTATGACAATTAGAGGCATTGACAGGGTTACCGTCACGGGTCAAGCTCTGAGCCCGGTCTAACAAAGAAAACCAGCCTTCCAATGTCACTAAGATCCTACCATGTGCTAGAGGCCTGGCCCCCAATTTTCGCAGATGTAGGGAGAGGTGCAAAAACCCGTCTCCCTGCATTCATCTACCCCCTCAACACACAGTTGGGCAGCTCCTCTGTGCCTGGGGCCACATCTCACGGGGGCGACAGCCACTCTCTGCCCTCATAGTTCCCCGTCTGGCAGAGATGGCTGTTACACAAAACAAGGAAATAAAATAGTGTGGCCAAATTGTTACAGAGGAACAGAGAGGAGGGAGGGAGGCAGCAGACACGGGCTGGTGAGTATGGCCCCGTAGCAGCAGCGGCCCGTGGCGGCGCCGTGTCCTGCCAAAGCAGGTAGGCATAGGCCTCCGTGGTGGTGGGGGTCCAGGACCCCCACTCCTGCCAAATCTCTGTGCTTTAAAAGAGCACTGTGCTTTTGGTCAGGTTCAAGTCCAACAAGCGACGTGAACACTGAGGGTGCCGACGGCTTGGGGGTGATGGTTACTTAGAACGAACCACAGTGACATAAAGAGGATTCCTTTTGATGGAAGCAGGTTTAGAGGGAGACCCTAATCCAGCCTGTGGACAAAACTAACCCATAAACAGGCTAGGGAGGGGCTCTGCAAGGTCTCCACCAATAACCGGTCACACCAATGACCAAGGACACTGCCAGAGCCTCAAGGGGCGCAGGCTGAAGCATCTTCCCTGCGATGGGAACCAGAAGTTCAGACCAGGCCCGTCCTGAAGGCTTTACCGACGCAGGGCGAGAGGAGAGAGACAGACAGTAAGGAGGTCTGTGGACAGTGAGACCTACTGAGTTAGAGGTCTGTTCTTTAATCTGGGAATTCTACCCCCCACACTTTTCTTTTTGCTGTTAAATACCTTGTTTAAAATAAGGACAATGGAAATGGTAGATAGAAAACTTACTTTTTAAAAATTCTTTCTTTAATAAACTGGTCACCCTCAGGGGGTACGAGGAAGGGGGATGGACGTTACTGATGGGCAAAATCTTAGCCCCCAGTTAAAAGGACCATGGCAGCCCTTCAAAAAACTTGTCTAAGGTCTCAAATTCTAAGATGCAGTCATGGTCCCCAGACCAAGTGGTTCTCCCCTGGGGGCTGGCCTGTCCCCTACGGGGCTTTCGGGAATGCAGGGGGTGGTTCAGGTTACCACCATCTCTAGGGGCACCCTGACACTTCGGTGGGGTCCAGGAAGGTGAGACGTCTCAGTCTGTGAAACAGTCTCAATGAGAACGAACAGTTCCCAGCGCCCACAGCAACCCCCCCTTCCCTTTCCTGCCTTTGCAGCCACTGGACGCCAGAGGGCGCTGGGCCATGCCCAGGATGCTGCAGAATAACCCCCACCCAGGAGGTATGGGCTGGGGTGTGAAATAAGGCCATTTTTCTTTGCTGTGTTGTGAATCCCTAGTAATAGATTCTAGGTTTTTTCCCCCCATTACTACCGCTAACCCACAAGCTAGAAAGCTGACTGCCTTCTGCTGCACCCGTCGATTTTATGCTGCTTTTTAAGGAACATTTCATCTGCTTGTGAAACCCAGGAGTCTGGCACCCCCTAGTCTCCAGGATGAATAAAGAACTTCAAACCTAATAAATATTTAGTGTGGTCCCACTCCCCCGGTCCCTCCCCTGCTGTCCCAGGACACCCTGATCCCAGACCCGGCTCTCACCGGTCTCTGGCTCCGCGGTGTCCTTTTCCACAGGTTCCATGAGTGCGTCCTGGGCTCCTTTCTTCTGTGGGGCTGAGCTGGAGAAGACGCCCACTGGAGCCCACTCCAGATACAGGGGGACGTGGTGGAACTGCAGGGACGGGGCGGGGAGGACTCAGTGCCTGACACAGACGAAGAGCCCGAGGTTCAGAGAACATGAGTGACTCAGCTGGGACCACAGCCAGCAGGGGGAGCACGGCCCAGACCCTCCCTGCTGCGGCTCAGGGCTCGGGAGAGGCCGGGCACCGGCTGTCACTGGATACATCTGTGACTTGATGGCTTCTCTGACCACAGCATGAGTGAAGAGTGGGTGGTGGGGGGCAGAACCAGTGATGGAATGAAGCTCTCCTGCAGGAAGTGCAGAAGGGCCACCGGAGACCACGCCCCCCCAGGCCATGCAGTGCAAATGCTTGTGCATGCCCCACTGTTCTTTCAAAGGGTAAGGTTGAGTTATGTCTGCACACCGTTCTAGTGCCTGTAAGCAGAAGCCACCTGCAGGGTTGAAAGGTAGCCCCCAAAAGACATGTCCACACCCTGACCCCCAGAACCTGTGAATGGGACCTTATTTGGAGGTGTGAGTGTCTCTGCAAATGTCATTTAGGCGAAGGATCTTAAACGAGATCACCCCAGGTCATGTGGGTGGACCCTACCATCCAGAGACAGAAACAGAGAAAAGGCAAAGGCACACAAGCCAGGCAGAGAGGGCAATGCTGCAGCCACAGGCCGGGGACACCTGGTGCCACCACCCGGAGCTGGAGGAGGCGAGGAAGGAGCCTCCCCGGAGCCCCCGTGCCCGCACCTTGACTTCAGACCTCCAGCCTCCAGAAGAGCGAGAGAAGGCGTTTCTGCTGCCCTGAGCCACAAGTTTGTGGTAGCTTGTGACAGCGTCCACAGGACACTAACACACGGATGTGTGCGTGTATGTGTACACATTTGTTCTCTTTACCCGGAATCAAGGGACAGCCCACCTGCGGCGCTGACTTTCTCATTATTGTAAGCACAAGATACCAAAAGCACCAAGGATGGTGGGTCTACTCACGAGGGCACAGAAAGCCCAGGAAAACTGGAGGCAGGCAGGGCGCCGAGGCTGCTTACCGGGAACGGTTCTGAGGTTTCCTCTCATGCTCTCCCACCCAGGTGTTCTCAGTGGGGGAATAAACCCGCGATGAGGACAGAGAGGATGGTTTTTAGACCAGGCTCCCACGGGCCAGGTCCGCGCTGAGACTGCCGATACACTGGCTCGGTCATACCCTCCGGGAAGCAGGCCTGGGGCAGCCCTACCTTGGAATAGGCCAGCTGCCTGAAGGCCTTGCGGGCCTCCAGGGGCTCCAGGAACTCCACGATGGCGGTGATGCCACCCTCCGGCAGCAGCACGCGGCCCAGGCTGCCGAACCGGCCAAAGATCTCCTGCAGCTCGGCTGCCAAGGTGCCTGCCGGCAGGTTCTTTGCCAAAATCACGGTTTTGCTTCGTTCTGCAGCGGCCTGCAAGCGGGGAGAGGAACACACTTGGAACAACAGGAGGAAGGGTCCCCAGCCTGACACCAGCACTGACCAATGGCCGACTCTAGACCAGGCGCCTCTTTGGGACATCCATCACCACGCACTTCAAAAGCGGGCCCAGGAGACGCCACCATCCCAGGCTCTCGGCTCCACCGGTAAGAGGGGGCTCCATGGAACGGGTAAGGGTGAGGGCTCCACAGTGGACTCCTTGGGTCAAATCCCGGCCCCTCCACCTCGGAGCCGTGGCAAACCCCACTGGTACCCCCTGCAGGCCCTGGTGGGCCTTCCAGAGCACTCCGCCCAGGATGGCACCTGCGACTCAGCACTCAGGGCCCTTTCCAGCCACTGTGGTCCACCTGCTGCCACATGTGGCAAGTGACAGGATCCGGGAGCAGCCCGGGCTCACAGGAGCTGGTGCACCCGGGGCCTTTGGGGGAGTCCCATAGGTGGCCCCATGTGGGGCTTGGGCCGCCACTATACACGAGACTGTCCTAAGCTCTCCCCGCACTCATCTCCCGCCTCCCGCTCAGCCTTTCTCACCGGTAGCCTCTGCCCAGTCCACTACTTACCCTTGCATCTGTCCCAGAGCCTGCTTTTGGAAGAACCCAAACCAAGGCACTAGCTATCTTGCCTGGAGGAAGGTGCTGAGCTGCACCTTGGCCACGCCTGGCCCCAGGGCCTGGTGGCTGTTTCACAGAGCCGTCCCATGGGCGGGTGCGACAGCTGCGCTCACACAGGCAGAGTGCGTGCACTGCACTGCGGAAGCCCTGCATGAGTGTTAGCGATGGTTTTACTGAAAACTAACACTGGTGGGGTAGAAAAGAGCCAAAAAATGGACAAATTCCAGGTAGAAGGATCACCTGGGCATGAGTCTCAGCTTGGCCATAGACCTAAGCTGAAATCCTGAGCCAAATGCTTTCCCTGTGGGCCACGATTTTCTCATCTGCAAAATGGGCTAACAGTAACACCCACCCTGCGGGCCTCACCGGGTGGCCTCGAGGACCCAGTGAGGCCAGTGGGGTGGAAGCGCCTGCAGGTGGGAGGGGCTGGGCACCCTTGGGCATTTTAGGCATCATGATTCGGGGCGCCGACTCTGGGGCCTGCATTCCAACCCAGCTCCAGCCTGCTGGCTGCGTGACCCAGAACATGTAGCTTCACGCTGTGACCATGGTCCCTTCTGGACCATGGGAGCACAGCAGGCTGCCTTCCCACAGCTGTTGTGAGAGTGACATGAGCGAAGGAAACAGACACTCAGAGGGTGTGTTAGTGTGTCTGACTAAATGATGGCTACTGACGCGGTTGCTTACCCACCCACCCACCTTGGATCCATCACCCCCACTTCCCACTCCCCCCTCACCCACCCGTCCATCTCCCCACCCTCTCTCCCATGTATCCTTTCAAGGTGAAGTCTGAGGTTGGTCAGTCTGAGCAGGACGCTGTTTGGGAGCCAGACACCGAGACTGAGACCGAGACCAGGCTCCTGCCACAGACTCTGTGGGACTGTGACGTCACCTCCGCCTCTCTGGGCCTCTGTTTCCTGTCTGTGAGATGAAGGGGAGGGTGGACCCTCTAGGCTTGAACAGCCACAAACCTAGGAGGAACCACCCCCCACCCAGCGGAGAGCGAGCACATGGAGGTGCCAACCTCTCCCCTGCTCGGTTTGGGCAAGGTCTAACGCTCCAGACAGACAACAGGTGCTCTCGGTGAGGAGCTGGGGGGCAAACAACGGCTGTTTGCCCCCCACCCTGGGTCTGTGTGGTGGAACCGTGGGCTACGAGGGAGTCCTCTTGCACGTGGCCCCTGAGACACCATCCAGGTCAGACGGGCCCCTTGTCTCAGCCCACATGACTTCCTTATTTCCTTTAGAGACTAAAGTTAACGATGATCAACTCCCTTGCCAGGTGTGATCCTGAAGCCCAATAGCATATCCCTGCCCTGAAAGCTCTCAGGGGACCCGAGGCCCGAGCAGCTGAGCCGGGCCGTGCGAACCCACCTGGCTGAAAGAATCCAGACTGACCCCGTTGTCGATGAGGAAGCGCCGTACTTCTTGGACCAGCTGGGTCTCCCCCAGGGCCACGCGCACAGCCACGCTGCCCTTGGTCTCCTGTGACAGGAGACAGGAAGAGGCCCCGTTGGCTGTTGGGTAGGCGACCAGCCAGCCCTCCCATCTCCTGGCAGCCTGGGAAGGAGGCTTGGAAGGATCGGGCCTGCCGATGCCCCTCCCCGACCCTGCCGACTTGCCGGCTCTGGCTCCCATGTCTCTCACCGTAAGTCAAGGAGCCGGGCCCTTCTCCAGCCTCCCCTTCCCTCTCCCTCCACTACAGTCACCTGGGCCTCTCTGCTGCTCCTCCCAGATGCTAAGCTCAGCCCCACTCCAGCACGGTGCCCCCTGCAGCTGGCCCAGAGCTGGGGACATTAGATGGGCTGCTCACTCACATGGTCAAACACTTGGCTCTTGGTGGCGCTGTACTTCTGCGCGACGGCATCAGCCACCGCATTGGGGCCCATGAACAGCGTGTTCCAGTTGTGAGAGCTAAGAGGCAGAGGACGAACATCAGACCACGGCTGAGCAACGGGAATAGTGAGCTCGTCCGCCTGCCATTCTAAGCCCCAAAGCCTCCTCCTCCCCACAGCTTGCCTGTGTTGGCCAAGTACTCAGGGCCTGAGGACAAGGACAGTGACAGTGATATTAACAATGCCTGACATTTGTCAAGCACCTACTGTGTGACAGGGCCCAAGTGCTCTGCCTCCATCAACTCGTTTAACCTCAGAACACCGCACAGCTGAGGCTCCACTGTGACGCCCCGGTGTGCAGACGAGGGAGCTGGGCTCAGCAAGGGCAGACAAGAGGCCAACCCCACCCACCACAAGGTGCCAGAGCACCGGGCGGCTGGGAAAGAACGGGGGAGGCAGCGGGAGCCTGGGTCAGGCCCAGAGGCGGGTCGTGGGCAAGCACCTGGAGCTGCTGGCTTTGTCTTTGGCCTCTTTCTTCTTCTTGTAGGAGGATGATCCTGGGGCACTGGCATCCTCACCGGCCTCCTTCTTGATGGTAGATGGTAACACGTGGAGCATCCTGCCCTGGAGTGGGGGGAGAGGGGCGAGCGGGAGGGGTAAAGGGAGGAAGGGGCAGGACGCTGGCCTCTCCAGGAGTAGGCTGCACCCTGTGCTGAAATCCTCGCTGGAAGATGTGGCCTCAGGCCAAACGACCACATGGTTACCCTCGATCCAGAATGGGGACCCGACCCCGTGACACAGGGACCTGACGCTGGGGAGGAGGTCGCCTGTCACAGCCTCACAAAGGAAACTGATCAGTCTGTAAGTGCCGCCTGCAGCACCGCCGCCCCCATCAGGTCTGGGCCCCATCCTGTCCCTGCGCGTCAGGTCTGGCCCAGGGACCAGAGAGGTCGGCAAACCACGAATGCAGGAATGAGAAACGGGGAGGGAGGAGAGGAAGCCTCAGCGGGAGGACGTGTACTAAGCACCTTACTCGGAGACACGAGGCCTTACACTCTATTGTGGCCATTTAGTGGGACTACGCCCAAGTTCCTTCTTTTTTTCTCTTTCAAGTGCTTTCTTTCTCCAGATGGACAACGTATTTATTCATTCAGCAAACACTTTCTGAGTGCCTACTATGTGCCAGGCACTGTCCGAGGTGCTGACAGATCAGTGAAACCTGGGCAGACCCTGCCCTCCGGGAGCTCTACCCTCTATGGGCTTCACACACCGCTGGGCGTGCTTTCTTAGAAACGTGGGGTGTGCACACGCGTGCCCGCATGCACACAGCCTCTCCCCGTCACCTGGGCCCTGCAGCCCCCGCCAGCCCTGAGCAGTCACCTGGAACACCTGCCCGTCTACCTCTGCGTAGGCCTTCACAGCGTGCTCGGGGAACATGAAGGTGACGAAGGCAAAGCCCTTGGGTTTCTTGGTCAGGCTGTCGATGGGGTAGTGCAGCTCAGACAGGGGCCCTGCGGACAGCGAGCGTCAGTGTCCTGCAGGCCAAGATGGGCTGCACGCTAGGCACTCAGCAGGGGCAGGCTGTGATGGTGAGAGTGCCGCGCTGCTGCTCCGGGTCAGTCCGAGGAAGGACGTGGCCAGCGGCGGCAGCGAGACCGCCTCACAAGTCAAGGGTGTCCTTTGACAACCCTTTACACAACTGTCCTGGGAGCAGAGGTGCCGGGGCTGGATCCTGCCCCCACTGCCTCTTTGTACAGCCTCGGGAGGCCACCACCCTCCAGGTGCCTCAGTCTTCCCACCTGTAAAGTGGCATCTCAACAGCCCCTGGCTCATGGGGCAGCTGGGGGGGCTAAACGCATGAATGCGTGAAGCGAACTAAACAGTGTCCTGCTGTTAGTGCCCTAGACATGTTTGCTGAATTCTCTCACTACACTCAAGTTCAAGTTCACCTTTCTGAATCGGTGTCTGCTCTGAACCCAGGAGAGACATGCAGTCTATCAATCCCATCCCTGTGCAGCCAGCCCTGCTATAAACTTGGCACTGGCCTGGGGGGAAGAGTCCAGGACAGCAGTAACCAGAGTCTGGGAGGTCACATCACTTTGCCTGAAGGCAGAGTCCTGTTCAGGGCCACTCTGTCCCCACACCAGGCACTTTCCCACACTCTGATCCTCCACCACCCAGAGCCGGCCTCCGAATAAAAGTGGGAGGCCCTCTGGAGGATGCCGGAAGCACTGAGACCTCACTGTCATTTTAAATCCTAACTTCCTTCCCTTCAACAGCTACGACCATACAAATACACCCTGTGTGACCCAGTTAAGCTATGGGTCTTCAAGTTCATGTCCTGTGAAGTAACAACAGCAACAGTGACTAATACAACCCCCACTACCAAAAGTGTTTTCTCAGTTTGGAGAGCAAAGCTACTTAGACCTAGGAGTACGGTCATATTCGTACCTGCCCAGGTACTGGACTCCTAATACCGAGGCAAGGGCTTGGGAAGCAACGGGCATTGCAGAAAACACACCGGAGCCCGTCAGTCCTGGGTTCAGAGTGAGAGCTCAGGGAGTGGGGGTTCAGGCAGCAGAAGGGGCCTGTGACGTGACCGACTGCTTCGAGCTCTGCTGTGTATGTCACATTGGAATTCTCACAGCCGCTCAGGGACCACAAGCCCCATTTTATGGACGAGAAAACTGAGGTGGGAGAAGGTCATTAACCCAAGGTCAAGGCTGAGGGAGGCAAGGGGCTGTGGGTGTACGTCCTGGCCTGGGGTTGTGCCCTACCGAATTTGGAGAAGAGCTGCTCTAGGTCCTCCTCGGTGCTGGTGTAGGACAGGTTTCGCACAAAGAGCCTCCCGGAGTCCGCCAGGTCCTCTTCCTCCTCGTTCTCCCCAAGCATCCGGCCTTGCCAGGGTTTGGCGCTAGTCTTTGGGGGTCCCTTGGCTATGGGGACATTCTGCTCCCTGAACACCTCAATGTAGCGGCCGCCTGCAAGGGGAGAGTCAGTGCTCCAGGGGCAGGCCCGCAGCTTGCCGGGGACGCCTCGCTGGCTGCTCAGGCGTGGCAGGGGCTGCAGGGGCTGCTGGGCCTCCTCTGAGCCCGAGCCCCTCCTGCTGGGGATTTTTCCATCGCTGGGCCCACGGGATTCCTTCCTGCCTCTCCCCCGTACGTCGGTCTACTCTAACTAAGAGCACAAGGCAGGGACTTTGGTCCGTTCTGCTCGCTGCAGCCTCCCCGGTGGCTGGAGCAGGCCCCGGCACACAGCAGACCAAGACGTATGGAGCACACGACAAAGTAAACGGACCCCTGCCACCACGAGACTGGCATCGGGCCCACTGCCCTCACCCATGTATTCTCTGTTGCATTTCAAAGCTTTCTTCACTTCCTCCTCGCTGCTGAAGTCCACAAAGACGTAACCTGAGGAAGGACAATGACAAAGGTCATATCGTAGGCCCTGTGGACATGCACGGAGTCACCGACGCCGTGCTAGGTGTTCGGGAGAATCTGAGCGGAAAGTGGAGGGAAAATCTTTGCTTCCAGTTCTCCAAATGCAAGGCCTCCCTTCCCTCCGCGCCCCCCCCCCCACATCTCCCTCTGCAGGGAGCGTTCGGACCCCCAGGCTTGGTTTCACAGTGAAGACGCTGGAGTACAGGCGTCAGAAACATGGGGCCTTTGCCTCCCCCGACCCGCACCCGCCCGGACCGGGCCGCTCTAGGGAAGACAGGCCTGCGGTGGCTGCGCTGTGACCCAGCTCAGCACTGGAGGGGCCGTCTCCACTGCCACTCTGCCTCAGAGCCTGAGGCCCTAACACACACAGAGGCAGCACAGGGAGCCACCACCGTCCCCCACCTCCCGGGGCCAGCCCTGTGAGGACGCGTTGCCCCACCTGTCCAGAGCGCAGGGACGTGCCTGCAAGCCCGCCCTCGGCTGGCCGCGGCGGTGCTGCTCCGTGGGCCACCCCGCGGCATCTGGTCTCCATCACAAGGCTGTTCGGGTTCTCTCCCCTGAGTTCCTCCCTGCCCCCCACTCCCGCACACAGACGCCTCTCCTGCCGCATAAGCACCCTTCACTCTCCTCCCTCCTCTTCAAGCCCCTGCAGCCACAGCAGGGTCTCGCCCACTGCTCATCCTCCATGCGGGGGGACTGTAAAAGCTCCCGCCCAGTCCACCTGCCTTCTGTGGGCCCTGTCCTGGCCAGGGCCCACTCTGAATCTGATGGGGGCCTCCCCTTCCTTTAAGCCCCCAGGGGCCCCCTACACCTGGGCTGACGTCCACAGTCATTACCAAGCCCCTGGCCAGGGGGCCGCCCGCCATCTGCCGCCTCTGCAGCTCTTCCGTGGGGACGTTCTGTCACTTCTCTAAAGTGTCCAGCTCCCAGGCCTCCGATACAGTTCCTCAGTCCTGACAACTCCAGAACATTGCCCCTCGCCCTGCCCCAGCCACTCCTGCTCCCCTTTCTGGCCTCTGAAGTGCCATGAAAGTGGGGGTACCACCAACCACCAGCACTAACATTAACAATAGCTCTCAGGGGGTCAGGGAGGGCGCAATGGGTGTCTAGCACTGTTTAAATGCTGTGTGTTAACTCACTGATCCTCACAGCTGAAGCAGACGCGGCCACCCTCCTGCAAAGAGGGGTGGCTGGTCAAGGGCCCTGCCCGGTGGTCAGAGCAAAGTGCTTGGAGGAAAGCCGGGAAGGAGGTGCAGGAACCTAGAGGTGACAGGACCAGGCCTAGAGCAGGAGGCCTTTCTTCTCTGACACTGGCTCCCACCGATCCCAGCTGCCCTGGCCCGTGCCAGCATCTTGGTGCTAAAGCCGGTCTGCGTGCCCAGCGCTGCCCGGAGGGCCTGGGCGTGGTTCTCTGAGCAAAGCCAGCTCTGAGGCTGCGTGTCTTGTAGCCCCTGGTCTGGCCCAGAAGACGCACAGGCAGGCTCCCACCTCTCCAAGCTCAGACCCTTCCTTCCAGTACGTTCCTCGCCCCAGAGCAGCTGGACCCAGGGCTCCAAAGCCCAGGGAGTGAGCAGGCTGACTGCCCCAAGTGGGAACCTGGGAGAGGGCAGTGAGGGGGCGACGGCACACACTCTCGGCAACTCAGAGTGCCGCCTGTCGGCACCGTGGCCCAGGGACTTCGCTCAGCGAGCCCCAGGACCTGGCCGTCTCTCCAAAGCAACAGGTGATCCCGCTGGCATTCGTGTGGGCCGAGGGGGAGGCGGGGAGGCAAGAGAAACGGGGAACTACATGCCAGGCTGCCAGAGGCCAGCACGAGAGGCAGATGTTTGCCCCGGGCAGTCTAACCGGGCCACAGAACCACCACCCTTCCAGTGTCTCCCCGGTTCAGCCGCCCCAGCCCTCCACCGCCCCCTGCTGCCGCGCCAGCCCCCCAACATCCCCGACCTTACCTGTTTTGTTCCCGTGGGCGTTTCTCACTATTCGAATGGCCACCGGTTTCAGAGGTGCCAGGAACTCCAGCACGTTCTTCTGTAAGGAGAAGGAAGGTCCCCCCTTTACCAACCACATAGTGACAGAGCAACTCAAAGAAAGACACGGGCCAAACTTCTGAACTCAGAAGGGTTGCCAGAGTGGTTCGTCCCTTACCATTTCTCGCTTTCCTCTAAATTACACACAGCTTTTCTCCATTGCTAGGTAAGACTACATCGGAAAAAATTTGAAAAGAAATTGGGCTTGAAGAACATAAATATAAAACAGTAATGCCGCCACCAGCATTTGAAAGCATCATGTCTGAACTTTTTTCCCCTAAGTACCTCTTCACACACTGGGTGAGACCTGGCCTTTGCCCACGCTCCTCGGAGCACAGGTGTCCGTCCCCGGTAGGTCACGGTGCCAACGCAGGGGAAGGTGCTGCTGCGGGTGGCCCAGGTCCTGAACCGAGGACACTCCGTTCCGACCACAAATGCGGAGCGCGGCCCCACAGGGAACGCGGAGCTCGGGGCATCTGGGCGGCCCGGCTGGTCCACACCCCGCAGGCCGGTGGGGAAGTCCAGCAAGGCTCTGCGTCCCTCCCCAGGCAGCTTCCTGTTTGTCAACAGCGTCAACAACTCGATTATCCCAGCAAAGGCTTCCCCTCACTTTTAGGTGCCTGTCTGTTGGGAGGTCCCGCACACTAACGGGAGGATACGAGTGTCCATGTCTCTCCCCACGATCCCATGCCTGTGTCTTTTACTTGATTGTACACATCCTGGAGAACCTTCCAGAGCATTCTTTTTAATGACACATCATATTCTACTGTTTCAGAGTGCCACGGCTCAGTTAACCAAGTTAGCTAAACCTCGACTTTTTCAACCTAGGCACTAGAGTGTTAAAGGTAACTTTCTTTCAGTTGATACACAAAAGGAATCTTTTCTTCCATTGTATTTTGTCACTCTTTGTGGAGAGGGAAGAAGTGACTGTTTTTTGTGTCTTAATTTTGCAAAAGGCCATCTAATGTTTATTTTTTAATTAAAGCATGTGACTTTCTGCGTGGTTGGTATTGAAAGGCTTTTGACCCTAAATTACCAGGCAACTCACATGCTCCTGTATAACCCAAATGCATGTGACTCAGAAGTTGCTTAAGTGTTACTTTTTAAAAATTGGTAAACAGATAGACTATCAATAAAGAGGATCCCTTCCAGAGGAAAAAAGGGCAAAACATGATCAAGCGCTTTGCAAAAACAGATATACGTGTGATTTACAAAACGTGAAAGGATGATCCATTCCACCGATAACTTAAAACGAGATGGCGTGCGCTCCCCTCACACTGATGAAGATTCACCTCCAGGGCTCCCGGAAACGGGCCTGCGCACACCCTGCGGAAGGGAGTGTGACTCGGCAGGGCGTCTGGGGGACACCACCGTCGCGCATCAAACCTTAACCACGTCCACACGCCTGCACCAAATGCGGACGCGGAGCGAAGGCTGCTGGAGCGCGCCCATGACCTGCACGCTAACACTGGTTTGTACATTTTAGAAGGATTATTTAAAAAAGAAGAGGAGAAGGAGCAGGAGGAGGAACAGTAATAATAATAATAATAATAATAATAATAACAGCAACAACAACAACAATGTACAACGGAAAGGATGTGGATACGTGGCCCACAAAGTCTAAAACGCAACCTTCACAGAAAGAAACCTGCGAGCCTCTGAGCACAGAACGCCGACTGCATTATTTATCAACAGCACGAGTAGAAGCAACCCCACGCCCCGACTTCGGAGACGGGGCGACTCTGTCCCCGCGAGTCCAGAGTAAGGGCTACGCGCACGTGGAAGACCACTCTGTAGCCCAGCATTCGACACTGAAAGACATTCGTGACCTTAATGATGAGAATGGGTTCAAAACAGTTCCTGCCGCAGGGCTGGTTCTGGAAAACAAAGGGCGGGACTCGCTGTTTGCACACACAGGAAGGAACGGGGAAGGCGAGGAACCCCGGTTCCTGAGTGGCCGTCGCCGAGTGGGACTTGCACGAGGAGGGAGACTTTACCAAGTGTTCTCGGCGGCAGACGCCGAACCAGCTGACTGCGGTACGTACCCCACAGGCCCGCGCCTGTCTCTGTGAACAGGGTGTCACGGTCACACAGCCGTGCCCATGTGGGGCAGTAACGTCCTCCAAGGCCACCTCTGCAACCCAGACTGTGGACCACGAAGCCTCCAATATCTGGCAGCAGAGCCTTTCCTCTCTCCCAACGGCAGAAGCCTGTCCCCCATGCACACGGGATCCGAGAGTGGAACGGGTCTTTCTCAGGCATGGGACAGCCACGCACTTCCTGACCCTGACAATGCCTGACGCCTTACTTT
The DNA here is from genome assembly GCA_028533065.1 of Trachops cirrhosus. NCBI lineage: Eukaryota > Metazoa > Chordata > Mammalia > Chiroptera > Phyllostomidae > Trachops > Trachops cirrhosus. Next base: position 62,569,963 of record CM052546.1, on the reverse strand, counting down.
CCGTCCTTTTCACCCCCAATTCTCTCCAGCTTGAGTCCTCAGCTGGTCCTGAACCCCCAGGCTGCAGAGGCCCCTGGCACCCCACCCTCACGTCTGGCTCCTGCCCTCGTCCCCAGGGCGTGGCACAAACCTCTGTGACGTTGAACGGGGCTCCCCGCAGCTTCACCGTGTGGGGGGTAGTGGGCTCCCTCTGGGCTGCTGGCTTCTCCGTCTGAGGATGGCGAGGAACAAACAGGGGCACGGTGAGCCCCTGGCACAAAGCACATCTCGCTCCTGGACGTCCCAGTGAGTGCAGAGGTGCAGCCACCAGGTCGAGCAGGGATGCCGGTAGGACTGGTCCCAAGGATGTGCAGTCCCGCCGGCGGGCAGACGGAGCGCGCTCACAGGGGCCCCGGCTGCAACGGCGGGGCAGAGGGCGTGGGAAGCAGCCCGCGGTGAGGCCGTGTTTGCCACCACCGATTCAGGGCCCAGCCCACGCAGACACAGTGCAGAGCCCTGCGTTACAGACACCACTGGCCTGCAGAATCTCCAAATGACCTGAGAGAAATGGTGGGTTCAGGGTCTTCTCTGTAATTCTGGAATCCAGACAGCTCTGAAAACCTCAAATTTTTGGTAACTTTTTTTGGCATCAAAACCTGCTCAAACTTGAATTCATCTGCCAGTAAAGCCGCTCTAAGGGAATTTTGAGGTGACATCTTTCCCATGAAGCACGAGCGGTCACTTCCAGATTCACTGCAGGAATGGCCACGTACTTGACTGGGGCGTGAGATCGCACAGGGTACGGGGTGGCTTCCTGAAACCCGAGGCCTTCTGAGCTGCAGTGCACACTCCGGCACAGGGACCCGGACACGAGGGCCTGGGGACCCAGACGACACAGCGCTGTGTCCCATCTCCAAGCAGAGAGGCCCCCGGGGGCAGACGAGGTGGCGGCCATGAGGGTCGCACCCGCGTGTCTAACCTGAACCTCGGAGCCTGGCAGACCTGGGTCTGCATCCTGACTCCTTCACTCCCCAGCCGTGACCTTGGGCAAGTCACTTCCCTGCTCTGGGCAGAGTTCCCTCCTCTGTAAAGCAGGACATGAAGGATACCTGCCCCCCTCCATGACTACTGTGAGAGCCAATAACAAGTGGTATGGCAGGTATTGGACCTAGCATTTAATAAGTGCTCAGTTAACTTTTATTGTTGACTGGGGGCTGACATCTGTCCACACTGCCACTAAACACGAAGTAGAAGATGCTAGTACCCTCCAGCACTTCCCTCTGGAAGGCAGCCAGGCCTCAGGCCTGCAGGGGACATGGGCAGGGGCACTTGGACCTCCTCCTCCACCCCTACCCCCCAGTGCCCAGCATGCCCTGTTCCACACACACCTCGGTTCTGGCCTCCTGCGGCTTCTTGTTCCCAGACGGTGTCCCCTGCTTTGGGCCCAGCCCTGTCCTGTCTTGGTCCTGCTGGGTGGGGGCAGCGCAGGGATCCTCGTCCTCGTCCTCGCTCCCTTCCCCACAGTTCACGGCTTCATCCTCACTCTCCTCCCCGGATGAGGACGGAGAGTTGGCCCTCACCACCTTGGATTTCAGGTACTCCATGTCCGACAGCTCCTTCTGCACAGCAGCCTTTGGTTCAGGGCCACCCTCTTCTGGGAAGACAGCGGGGCTGGGAGTCAGCAAGTCACAAGCACACCAGGGGGCCAGGACAGCAGGGGGCAGGGCGGTGCCACGCCCACCACCACCAGAGGCCCTGTGCTGCACAGCCGGGGTGGGTCCTGTGATACGCGTCCAACTGGGTGAGACTCGGGAGTTTTGACATTTTGCGTGCCACATGTCGAAGACCATGTGGCTCCTCGCACCAGCTTTGCCCTTGTCACCCATTCTTTCAGTTGCGACCCGTGGGACTTTCTGCCACTCCGGGTGAAACCCCTCAGTGGTTTCCAGGGGCTCCAGGAAGAAACTGGAGCTACTGCCCACCCGCCAGCTCCCAGGGCTGCAGCCACCCGGAGCCATGCTGAGCGCCCTACACCCCACTGTGCCCTCCACATGCAACCCCTTCCTGCCCCTCCGCTATGGTGTCCCACCAACTCCCGGCTTTGCACAGAAGCTCAACCACGCACGGCATTCACATCAAATCCATTCTCTCGCTTTAAGCCAAAATTGATTCCCGACCCTCGACCACCCTTATTCTGGATTGTGGCTGCTTACGGAACCCATCCGTCCCTGCCCCACACCGTGAGCGCCTTCTGAGGACGGGGGCTCCTTCCTCACCTCCTTCTACCTGGGTCTCAGGTCATGTCCCCAGGGGCCTTCCCTAGGAACTCCCCTCTCCCCTTTCCTGCCTCTTCTCTGCAGCACCCGGCTTCACGTGACATACTACATAGGGGACTTATTCCTTTGTGGTGTCTTGGAGGCAGGATTCTCCCGTCTTTTGCTCACTGTTGTATCCCCAACGCCTACAGCCGTGCCTGGTATACAGCAAGAGCTTGACATTTGAGTGACTGACTGAATGAATAAGTGACCGAGATCAGTCAAGGCCAGTGTCTTGCCGTTGGGATAACTGACCCCACCGAGGGGCCCCATGCTGGTGTAAGCCCATCAGAGCGCAGGCCCCTAAGCGTTCGGGAACTCACGGATGCACGGCAATGGCCTTACCTTCTGGGCCCTCCCCAGCTCCCTCCTCCTCGCTCTCCTGGCCTGAATCGGAGTCAAAGTTCAGGTAGTCACTGGCTGGCTTGCTCTTCCCTTTTGAGGGCTCCACGTCCAGGGCATCGTTAGCCCAAGTGGCTGCCTGTGTCCGCTTCTGGTGCACCGACAGGAACTCCTGGAACTCAGTGTCCTTCTTCAGCTGGTGGCACCGCGGCGGGGCAGCGGGAGGAAGAGAAGACTCGGGTCAGACTCACCCGTCCTAACTCTCAGGAGGGTAAGAGCATCCGCCAAGTTCATTTCCCCCCATGGCCGGAAGACCCCTGGGGTCAGCTGGGTCAGTCCTGGGAAGGCAGGTGGACTCTCCCCCAGATGAGAAGACTAAGAAGCCCCAGGCATGGCTCTGTGGCCACCTTCTCCCGGCCTCCCACTGCGCTCCCACGACCACGCCTCAATGCCCACTCTCTCGGTCAACAGGACAGACTCACCTTCTCCAGTTCACCTGCTGGCTTTTTCTCCTTGTCCTAAAAACAGAAGGCACAAACCGTGAGGGTCGCAGATGAAGGGCGAGTGAGGGGAGATGAAATTCTACTGTCCCGGAGGGCCCGCCTTCAGGAACCGCCGAGAGGGACTCTCAGGCCATCCCTGTTCCCACCATCCTGAGCCCCCAGGGGTCACTGCCCTGCTGACACCGGGCTTGAGGGCAGGAGTGACCTTCTACGTACTTTCTTAGCTTCTGTGGGGACGGAGTCTTTGTCCTTTGGAGGTGGCTTGGATTGGCTTGGTTTCTGGGCATGCTTGCTCCAGGCTCGGGGCTTTGTCGGGTCCCCAAATGACTTGCAGAACTCCACCTGCATGGGAGAGAGAGATGATGACGGTGACACTTGCCACTACACCCAACCCGGGTGCCCCACTTCAGCACCTCGGAGCTGGGACTTGTTAAAAGGCAATTGCCACTGACTAGCTTAGTTGGCTGAAGCAAATTACCTGTCCTCCCTGGCCTCATCTTTGCCCTCTTTAAAGTCACTGTGGTCACTAACATTTACTGAAGAGCCCCTCACGCCAGGGAGTCTCGGTGCCCTGTGAGTGTAAGTACGCGAGCCGCCCGACAGTGCAGGGGAGGGACCGTGACCTCCCTACTTCTCAGACCAGGGCACTGACGCACGGGGAAGTTCAGGGACTTGACCCAGACACCCGGGCACAAAGCGACAGAATGGAGACTGGGACTCCGGCTCTGAAGCCTGGGTTCTCTGCCACCTAATTCAAAGGGCGGCACAAGGTCATGGCACAAGGCGAGGCAGGGTGAAGGGCTCTCGTGTTACCACACTCACTGTGAAGCACGTTTGACTGGCCCGAGAACAGCTCTCGGGCACTGAGAAGAGCACGGTGCCCCTCGGGCAGGGGAGAGTGCCAAGTGTCACACCTAAGCTGACACGCCTCTCTGGCCCTAACCTCCAACACACCCTGAGGTGACTTTTGAGAGAGGCGGCCCTGCTGGGGGCCCTGGTGGGCACTTCCTGCCACAGGCTAGGGGATGCTGTCAACCAGCCACTCCCTCCGAGGAGCTGCCACTGTGTCACAGCCCTTCACGTGAGGTTCTCAAAGTAGTTCTGTTGTTCCAGTGACAATGATGTGTGCTCAACGTATAAAATTCAAACAATAGCGGAAAGTACAAGAAAGTAAAAAAATTTTTTTTACCCAATTCCTTCCTATCACCCAGAGAGAAATTACTATTCTGGTGGAAATCCTTCCACATGGCTCTATGCACCATCACACACACAGGGACGGAGGGAAACGATTCTACAAATGCAGTCACGTGATGGATGCTGATCAGTAATTGGTTTTGTCCTTCTCCATAAAGTGTTACAAAGATTTTTACCAAGTCATTAAATGTACATGAGTGACACGAGTAGGACTTCCTCCTCCAGGAAGCTCTCCTGACTCACCACTCACCCCCAGGACGGAAAGGGGCCCCTTTTGTTCTTCAGCACTGACCACACTGATTGAAAGCAGCCTCTTTACTTGGCGCCCTGCCTTCCCCCCACCTGTCTGTAGGCTGTTGGCTCCATGAGGATGGGGCCAGGGGTACCACACTCTCTCTAAATTCCCGGTACCCAGTGAACACTCCCTGAGTGCCTGCCAAACAGGTTAATGAATGAATGATGCACACAGGTGATATCACATCACCTGTGAGCTTGTCAGACATGCAAATTCTTGGGTCCTCAACATACTGAATGAGAAACTCTGAAAATGGGCCACAGGAAACTGTTTTAACAAGCTCCCCAGGGGGCCCGTAGGCACAAAAGATTGAGAACACGTGAGGAACACCGATGACATCACAGCCTGAAAAGGGACAGGAGGGTGAAGGGAAAGATCATTTTTGACAGACAGGCAGGGGCAAGGCTCACGCCAACTCACCGTGATCCGGGAAGTGTCGACAAAACTCCTGTTGAAATGGTTCAGGGCCTTCTGGGCCTCTTCCTCGGACTTGAAGCCAATGAAGCCGAACTTGCGGAACTTGCCATCTTTGGTGAACTTCAGGCTGCAGTCTGTCAGCGTGCCGAAGGCGGCGAACAGCTGCTTGAAACGCTCCTCCTTCATCTAGGGCAGAAGGGGCGCCGTGAGGGAGGAGCTGGGAGGCCTCTGAGCCAAGAGGGGGACAGAATGGGCTGGAGATTGGAGGCTGCGGCTTCCCCAAGAAGTGTGCTTTACAAGTAGACCTGGTTCCAGCTCTCGCTTGAGCACTTACGGGCCATGTGGCCCTGAGCAAGTCCCCTACTCATTTCACCAACGAGGAAATCAAGACTCGGAGTGGCTGCAATGAAATCCTCCTACCCTGGGAGCTGTTATGATGGAAGAAACTTTGCTCCTCCTTTTACACACTACTGTACTACCGTTTGAATTTTTAAAATTGTATCATAGTGCCCCCCATCCCCAACCCAGGGTGGGGAGGTAAAGTTAAAAAATCACAACAATGATACAGAAATGGCTTTGTGTCCTTACACTTTCTAAGGAGAGTCCCAAGAGGTAGAGTCAAGAGTATAGATCTGTTGTAGCATCCAAATGGCACGTTTTGGGTTTCAGGAATGAGTTTATTAGCAGCAGCGGTGCAGAAAGTTTTCCATGCATGAAAAGGTGTAGGGAGAGAGATAAGGATGGTCCACTGCACCCAGTCATCTGACATCTCACACATTCATCTACTTCTTCACTCATTTACTGGGCATGTGTTACTGACTGCCTATCACCGGTTCTGTGCTGGATTCTAAGGGAACGGAGACAAGTACAGGATAATGGTTTAAAGCCCTTCCCACCCACTCAGCTGTCGTAGGGTAATCAGTCATGCCCTAGAAACGGCATTGGGAATTGGAACGCAGGCCCTAAGTCTATTTACTCCCCACGCACCTCCCCAACAGTCCCGAGTGCGAAAAGGCTATAGGAACAGTGTGAGACCCAGTCAAAAGTCGGTAACATAACGGGTTCGGAGGAGAGGGGTTGTGGGAGCAGACATTCGGCACGAGACAGACTGGCATCTGTCTGGGAAAAGTTGTCCAGCTGCAGGTCAGGTCCCCACAGGCTAGCTGCGAAGCCTTGAGCAGTCACTATCTGCCCCTCCCACTATCAAGTGAAGATTAGCCGAAGATCCTGCCCTGCTGGTTTTCGAATCCACCCGGAGTCCTGCCCCAGAGCGAAAACCCCTCAATTCTCCCCAGCCACCTCCCTACCAAGCCCTGGGGCTCCTGACTGGTCCTGATTTCAGATCCCCGGGTCAGGTCCTGCACTCACCCCATTCGGGAGGTTCTTCACAATCAATCGCGACATGGCGCACGGTGCCACTGATTTGATTCCAGCACGGAGGGACAACGTCTTCCACCAACCACTTTCACGCTGCAACGATGGGCGCCGCCATCTTCAGCGAGCCGGAATACAGTCACGTGCTCCAGACCTAGACCAGCGCCGGAAGTGGGCGTGGCCAAACTCAGTGCGACCTAAGGAAATCACACCCACCAGGGGCGGGCCTGACGCTTGCATTTTGCGCAGGCACAGGCTGTTTGGCTGTTCCCGATGAGAACCAATGCGAAGTCGGCAGGGGGCGCTGGTGCCTAACACAGGCGGGGGATTGCGGAGGATTGCAAGGGATTCTACGGCTGTGTAGACGAAGAAATCATTTTAGCCTTCTTTACTATTTTATGTTATTGAGTCCTAAACTTGAGAACGCGGACAGAATTGGGGATTCTTGCTTTCCTTTAGAAATGGGGAAACTGAGGCCTATAGAAGTTGCCAAGTGCCATGAATCAATTACTGAGCATCACCTGCAAATATTGGAATGTGTGCATTGGAAATAAACCGCCCCCATTTTGCCAGCGAGGAAGCTGGGAACCAGAGGAGTAAAGCAGCGTGCTCTAAATTGTGTGGCCATTAAGCATTAGGTAGCATTAGGGATTAGTAGTTTTAAATGATAGGATTACAGGGTGTGTTGGTTTCTGGAGCTGCTGTAACAAATTACCAGCAATTTAGAGGCTGAAAACAACAGAAATCTTTTTTGTCTCAGTTCTGGAGGCCAGAAATCTGAAATCAGCTGGGCAGCGCTGCCTGGGCAGGCCCTAGGGGAGAATCCTTCCCCGCCCTTCTCAGCCTCTGGTGGCTCCAGGTGTTCCTCAGCTTGTAACTTACATCCCTCCACTCTCCCTCCATCTTCACACGCGCTTCTCGCCTCTAGTGTTTGAGCCAAATCTATCCCCTCTTTTCTCTTATTAGGCCACTGCCATTGGGTTTAGGGGCCATCTGAAACTAGAATGATCTCACCTCGAAATCCTTCTTTATTTATGCTTATAAGGTCACTCCTAGGTTCCAGGGATTAGAATGTGGTCATATCTTCTTGGGGGGACACTATTCAATCCGCCATTAGAGGATTTACTTGCTCTCTAGTAAGTTACTCTGAAGATCAAATTTCACTCTCTGCAGGTCTTATATTGACTGTTCATTCAGTTCAAACACGCAGACAGATGCAGAAATGTACCCTGGAGCCTAGGGCCCATGCCCAGGGGTTTCTGTGTTTGAAAGTCACTTATTTATTTAACAGATATGTGTTGATACGTGTAAAAGTACTTTTTAGTTAAATGACAATTTGGGTGTTTTGTGTTTTTTTTTCCCCTGCAATTTGTGACGTGTCAGGACTAGCTAGAGCAGGCTTTATGAAGCTGCTCCGGGACCTTAGCCTTTTATGAGAGGTCAAGTGTGGGTTGCCCAGTCAGTCCTGGTTTTGTGTTTTTATTTTATTATTTTCATGAACTGCCTTTATTAAAACGCACAACTCCACGTAGCCTCCCCTCAAGAAATTCACAAATCAGAAGGTATTAAAAGAAAATGAAATGCTCTTTGCCAATCCACACGTTTCAACGCCGGGCCAGGAAAATATGGTCGCCACATGTCGCGGTCGGAGGGACCGTTCCTGGGCCGTATACTCCTGGCCATTTAATAAACAGCCACGTTGTATGGTTATTATTAGTCTCCTTGCTCTCCTGGCTTCCTGTTTTGTCTTCTTTCTCCTTTTCTCCCCCAGCAAATATGATCGGGGGCACCTGGACCCCATGGGGCTGGCCTCTCTGATTGCACTTGGGAATTAAAAAAAAGCAACAAATCAGCCAGGTGTGAGCCAGTCCCACTCACGGCTGCCTTCACCAGTGGAGCTGCACCTGAGGGAATTAACTTCCTGTCAAGGAAAGGCCAAAATGGGGAGGGAGGTTGGGAGGGGCTGAGAGAGGCAGGATGGAGAGCGAACACTGAGCTCCATATTCTCCACAGGAGAAGTCTAATTAGGGGAGAATGTCAGGCAAACCCAAGTAGAGGGACAGCCTACAAAATCCCTAACCGGAATGCTTCCAAAACTCCAGGCTCACCCTGGCCTAGCAGCTCGGGTGGCTGGAGCATTGTCCCGATTCACCGAGGTTGTGGGTTCGATCTCCAGTCAGGGCACCTGCAAGAATCACCTAATGAAGGCACAAGAATGTGGAGAGACAAATTGTCTCTCTCTTCCTTCTTCTCTCTCTCCAAACAAACAGGGAAAAAAACCGAGATCATCACAAACGAGGAAAATCTGAAACACTGTCACAGCCAAGAGGAGCCCAAAGGGATGTGACAACTAAAGGGGACATGGGGTCCTGGGTGGGGTCCTAGGACAGCCAGTGGATGTGGGGAGAAACTGGGACATCAAAACAAAGCCTGGCCTTTAGTTAACAAGGTGTGTCTATGGGTTAATTGTGACAAGTGCAATGCAGTACACTGACAACAGGGGGCGTTGGGTGCAGCCTATGTGAAAACTCGAATATTCTCACAACTGTTTTGTAAACCTAAATGGATTCTAAACTAAGGAGTGCTTTAGATGTTTTTTAAAAGACATTGACAATTAAAAGGATGGAAGACCTCATTATTTACCAATGTGGAATAATTGTCAAGGTCCATTATTAAAGGCGGCAAGCGAGCTGCGGACGCACGCTTCCTTTGTGAAAAAGAAAAAAGTTTCTCTCTGCGTGCTTGCAGCTCCGTGTGGGTCAGCAAACTCTGTCCTAGGCCACGTTTGGCCTGCCGCCCATTTTTCTATGGCTGCACCCAGCTAATAAGAATGCTTTCGACATTTTTATTTTTATTTTTAATTTAATCTTTATTGTATTTTTTCCATTGCCATTAAGTCCCCTTATCCACCGGCCCCCCGGCCCCCCCTGCCCCCCAGCAATCACCACACTGTTGTCCATGTCCAGGAATCCTTATTCCTTTGTGCTCAATCCCTCCACCCCTTAACCTCCCCCACATCTTCAAATGGTTGGAGGAAAAAGTCCAAAGAAAAGTGATGCTTTGTGACTCATAAAAATGATAGGAAATTCAAATGGCAGTGTCCCTCAATAAAGTTTTATTGGCACAGAGCCACACCTGCTCATGCATGCCTGTCTACCGTTGCTCTTTTGTTGTTGACAAAGGAGCAGAGTTGGGTAGTTGCAACAGAGACCATTGCGAAGCTGAACATTTTTGCTGCCTGGCTCTTCGTAGACAATGCTTGATTTTTCTCTGCACTTGGCTGTCTCTGGGGGAGCGAAGGAGAAATTGGTAATAGGGTTTTCTCTAGAAAGAACAGGACTACTGTGAGGAGAGGGGTAGTTGCTGTTGGGTGTGTGTATTGAATTTTTTTTTTAGAATCTAATTCATTTTTTTTCTCCTGGCCTATAATTCACAATGCTATTCCTTGTCCTATTTCTTTAGACTCCTTTAGAATCTGCTGTATGTCCTTGGTCTTTCTTCTTCTTTCACAAGCCGGATGCTTTTGAAGGCTCCCAGCCAGCTGCGTTAGAGAATGCCTCTCGGTGTGGGTTAATCTGATGTTTCTGCACAATTCCATTCAGTTATGATGTGAATTTGTCCCCAGGTGGCCGATGGGAACTCTGCTTGCCTGGATAAGGTGCTGTCTGCCAGTTTCCTGCTCTGGAAAGCTGTCCCCTTTGTCACCAACAAAGACCCTGTGCGGGTCTAAGAAATATCACCCATATTCAGAAAGAGTCAGAGACAGCCACGGTCTGCCTATCTGTTGACACACAGGGAAACAGAGGCCCAGAAAGAAGAATATACATGCTCACGGTCACACAGTGGAGACCAAGGTCAGGTTCAAGGGGGCTCCTTTTGTTCCTCTCTTCCTGTGGTCACTCTTGGGGATCAGGAAGTTGGGGCAGCTGCGGGGTGCTGAAGACCACTGCCCTGGGTGTCACCACCTGACACCTCAAATGTGGCCCCAGCATTTCACAGCGCGTCACCCCAGAAGCCCCTCAGAAGAGCAGCCCCTTACTCTAAGGCATCTAAAGAGCCTCGAGGGATCGAGGTGGCCAGAGTGACTTGAGACAGGAGACCAGGTGTGCACCAGCCTCGGCCACACCTGCACGGACATCAGAAAGCTCGCCGGGGGCAGATGGTGGCTGAACCTTGCCCCTCCCTTCCAGGCCCTGCTGGGGACTGAACATCAGAGATGTGGGGGCCCCCTGCTTTTGGCGGCGAACCATAAATATTCGCAACAGAAGTCGCAAATCATTCATCAAACGGATCGGGGCTGGGTAAAGCTCAGCCCGTTCTGAGGAGACAAGCAGATGGGGGTCTTACCCGGGACTCTGGAGGCCCCAAATTCCCATGCCTGTTTCATCCTGCTGGCCTCCATGCTGGCCCCCGGGCCCGAGGCAGGGCGTTCTGGGGAGGAACTGCAAATAAAACCAGAATCATCCTTCATTTTCTAATTTTTTCAGCTGTGCCAGGGGAAGATGCCTCCTACGCATGAAAGGACCACCAAGGTCCAGTTTGGAAAGAAAGTTTATTCCCTCACTTTGACCTTAAGGTCCTTTGAGGTGCAGCCACGACCACCACTCCCCACCCCTCAGCCCCAGCCAGGCTGGCTACTTTCTGCTTTTCCAACGGGCAGCTCTTGTTCTCACCTGCTGTGGCTTGAATGGTGTCCCGAGAACCTGTGTTGAAGTCCCGGGAATCTGTGGGTGTGGCCTCATCCGGAAACAGGGTCTTTGCCGATATAATTAGTTAAGGATGTTGAGAGGAGATCAATCTGGATGTAGGGTGGGCCTCAAAGTCAATGTCTGGTGTCCTTATAAGGAGGCCACGTGGAGACACAGACACACAGGGAGACCTCCAGGCAATCACGGAGGCAGACCTTCAGCGATGCAGCCACAAGCCAAGGGTTGCTGGCAGCCACCGGAGGCTGGCAGAGCCTTCAGAGCCAGCACAGCCCTATGAGCGCCATGGTTTCAGCCCTCCGAGCCCCGGCACTGTGCGAGGACACCTTTCCGTCAGTTAGCCACCCAGATTGTGGTCATGTGTTGCAGGGGCCCTGTGGGAGACTCACACACCGCCTCAGGGCCTTTGCAAGTCCTGAGCTCATCCTTCCATTCTTATTCTGACCACGTCTAGCTCATCCCTGGGGCCTCAGCTTAAATGCCTCATCCTCGGAGAGAACACCCCAGTCTATCTCAGGGCCATGCTGAATCTGCCTCTGAACACACCTTCCATTTCCCCAGCCACTTGCAATCCCATAGGTATTTGCTTGTCCACATGTTGAATGACCGTTGACCCCCGAGCAGGGAAGGCTCACTACTGGGCAAGGGCTGGGTCTGCCTGTGCTCACTATGGTGGATGGTGGGACATGCCACCCAGCGCCCCCTTCCATGGAGTTCAGTTTGCAGACTCCTCAGCGGCAGAGAGCCACCTCGACCCAGGCCATGACCCTTCCTGCAGGGCCACAGTCCAGTGATGCTTGACCTGGGGAGTTATAAAGGCCCAGCCTCCCTGCCATACCAGGGGCACCCCCAAAGTCTCAGCCTGGGTTCAGAACTTTCCAAAAGGTCAGCTCAGGCCTCTTTTGTCACAGCTCAAGGTGACCACCCCTGCCCACTTCTGCTCCTTTCCCTTTCCCTCCCTTCCCTCCCCCAGGTGCTCCCTGATGCCATGGGTGCCCCCAAAGAAACCTCCTGTGTGCTAAACCCCACCTATGAGTCAACTTCCTGGGAACCGCACCTGAGACACGCCCAAGAATGTCCCAACGCCAAAAGCACGGCCGGCGTGCAATACAAGTTGTGTAAAACAGTCACTCACAGCAAATGCATGAACTTGAATTGCTCTGGGCTCCCCCGCTCCATCCAGATGCCTGTCCCCACAGGGTCTCAGGCCTGACACTCTTTGTCTGCCTCGAACAGCGTTCAGGGAAAAATGTACCTAGTGTGTGTGGTTTTTTAAAGGATCTAAATCAACAGTCAGCAAATTTTTCTGCAGGGCATGAGCCATCCAGTTGTTCATCTGTCACAACGACTTGATCCTGCCACTCTGAGTGGCCAGACGAATACATGTGATGAATGTATTCTAATAAAACTTTATTGATAAAATCAGGAAGTGGGCCAGATCATGAACCCCTGGCTTCAACTTACCTTTAATGGTTCTCAGGCGTCATTGTGGTGGTCACTTCCACTGAGGGTGGCATGCTGAGTGGCTGGGAAAGCAAGGCGAGGCCCCGTTGTGATCCAACGTCAGAGCCCTGCTCTTGCAGTTGATTTAAGAAAACACTTCCAAAATTGTTCTGTGCACAGCGTCTGGTGAGACGTCTCTGAGTCTTCTGTGGAGAAGGGGAGGAGAAGGGTGCCTGGGTAGGCTGAGAAGAAACCGTGTAATGTAACGTAACTCAGCCCTGCAAACTCTCAGCGCACCTCGGGACACTAATGTCTGGGAAAGTCCTTCAGTCAAGACCCCTGCTTTTCACGGTGGGTCCCACGTCTATCTGAGCCGCACATTCTTTATCAAAAACATCGACTAGTGGGAAATACAGCCCTATGACAGTCTCTCAGTTGGGCTGTGGCCCAGCTAGGTGGATGGTTCAACTAGACAGACGTGAGCATGTTCATTCGCTCACTTGCTCACCCACTCACTCACTCTGATACTAATGGGCACTGAGACAGCGATGATGATCGGCGCCCACCGCCTCCCTGCTCCAACGGGGCTCGCGGGCGAGTGAGAGAGGCAGACACTGCACGGCAGGCTTGCACCCACATCGCCCTGTGGGTGGCGCAGTCACTGAGCGACATGCTTTGCACCCTCAAAGACACCATCTCGGAGGGGCAGGGGGCTTCATTGCTCCAGGGTCAAAGGTCTAAGACTGATTTCTGCCCTTCTGTGTGAGGAGAGCATCCCCAGCCAAACCAAACGCCGGGCCTGCCTGCCCCTCCTGGATTTCCTTTTGGAGTCCACAGGGTCACCATCTACCCCACTCTCCTCTTCCCTTCTGCAGCTGAGGGGAGTGGGCCCTGGAAAACCACAGCATGAAGTAGCCCATCCTGAGACGGAGACATAGAGCCGGTGCATAGGGGTGAGCACACCTGGGTTCTAGTTCTACCTCTGGCACTTCCTGCTGTGTGATCTTGGGTAAGTCAATATCCCTCTCTGAACGTCATCTTTTATTTATAAAGCAGGACCAATGATGCCCCTCTCCAGGGTGGTGGTGGATACTTGAGATAACATGTTCATGATGCCTAGCAAGGGGCCAATAACACCAACATCATATTTTGATGTCCCAGGCAGTGGGATTAAGAGGGTTAGACAGGGAGCTCACTTAAATCGCATCGTTTCTTAGCTGATCTTTGTGCTGCCCAGTTAGAATGGCTCCCTGCAATTCTAAATACAGACCACAAGGCGGCGATAGAGGACCGCGTATCAATCGGAGCAGAGCAGCAGAACTGCACTTAGGGACTCGAATCCTCAGGACAGGATATTTGGAGGACGCTGTCCACAGGTCCGCACCAAAACTGGCTTGGTGTACAACGGATGGGGCTTATTCTTGATTCTGTCCATGTGGGGAGACAGAACCCTGCCTCCTTGCTAGCAGAACTCAACTCAGCATACTGCCTGACTATAGATGGGCAATAAATTATTTCTAGATAAATGGACTGACTCTGGAGGAAGTTAAAGAAAGCCAGAGGGGCCGATGTGCTGAGAGCAAGAGGGGGAGCTCTGTCGGGGGAGAGAGGTGGGGATACGGTGCGGAGGTTTTGAAGATACTTCAGCGAGGCAATGACCTGAAGGGAAAGGGGAAGGGGAAGGGGAAGGAGATGCCAGGACCCAAGGCAGTGGGAGCTCATGATAGAGACGGCGAAATAGCCCCCACTAGAGCGATGTCCACACCCCAATCCCTGCCACCTGAGAATGCCACCTTATGTGGTACCAAAAAAGGGGAACAAGTGTCTTTGCGCATGTGATTGGGTTGAAGATTTTGAGATGAGAGTACCTTGAATTTTCCAGGTGGACTCTAAATGCCACCACTTGCGTCCTTAGAAAAGGAAGGCAGAGGGACATTAGGGCACCCCCAGAGGAGAAGGCGATGGGAAACGGAGCGGAGGGACTTCTCGAGTCCAGCCTTCATGCAGCTGCCAGCCAGGAACCCTGGCAGCCCCCAGAAGCTAACGAAGGGAAGAAGCCGCAGTCTCCCTCGGAGCCTCAGGCTTCTGGGGAGTGGGGGGGTCACAGCTCCCTGCTGCGGCTGTGGTCCCTGGTGCTTTACCATTTCTTCTCTGCAGGGGTCGCTGGAGGAAACCTGCTGGGCCGCCTGCAGCCTGGAAGGCTTGTGAGAAGCTGGGAAACTCGAAGTGGCCCTCTGCCCCTTCCTGCCTCACACACAGGACGGGAGCCATGTTAAAGTGCTAGAGCTCCCCACACACCTCTCAGCTTTGCTTGTGAGGACTTCTCCCTAGATGCCGTGACTGCTCTCATTTAAGTCCAGACAACTCCAGCCAGAGGACAGTCTCGGGGGCCAGGCACTCTGGGACCTGAGCCCCAGTGGCAGCTGTGCCCTCCTGTAAGTGTGAAGGGTTTGGGGTGTGGGGGAGAGAGTGATGTAGCCGCTGTGGAGGTGAGCCACTCAGTAACTCCCATGAGAGCCTGTTACAGGGACTCGGGCTGTGTGACAGGCTGCAGGTCCCGCACCTCTGGGTCCATGTTAAGGCCACACTCGCCCCAGGCTGCTCCCCACCGATCACTGAGCTGGCGGGGTCCTGGAGCCAGACCATTTCTGCCGCTCTGGGACTCCTCTAATGGGTGGTCTTTGCTCTGAGCCAAGCTGTTCTCAGAGCCGTGTCCTTCCTTCCCCTTCTCCTTTCCCAGGTGTCAGGCCTGTATCCTGATCTGATGGGTCTCCCTGCCTCCTCCTCCTCCCTCTTCTTTATCCTTTTCAGCAGAACCAGATATTCTTAAAGGGCCTCCTGACAGAAGATCCTCCCAACCTCTTCTGCCTACCTACCATTAGCCAGAACTCAAGCACACTGCTCTTGCTAGCTGCAAGGGATGCTAGGAAATGTAGTCCTTCAGGTGCACAGATTGGCACCCCCGACCAACTCAGAGTCCTATTAATGGGGCAGATGAGAAGGCTGTTGGGTCTTTTCTGAACAAGGAGGCCTTGGGAGGCTGCCATTGTCATCCAGTGAGAGGGGATGGTGGCCATGGACTGGGATGGTGGCCATGAGGATGGAGAGGCACATGGAGGGATTCTTCCTTGTGTTTGTCTCTGAGCCACCCTGGGGGACCTGCCCTGGCTGGCTGCCCCCGATGCTGAAGCTACAGGAACACCTCCGTGCCCCCCTGCTTGGCCAGAGGGAGCACTCCACTCAGCGAAAGGGGGACAATCTCAACAACGCTGGAGAAAAGAGGTGCCTCTTCCACCTGCCACAGGGAGGGCCACACACACTGCCACGTCTGAATGATCGGATGGGGGAAAGCTTCCTCCTTTCCAGGTTGGAGAAACTGAGGAAGTGTTGCGATAAATGACCCCATGACCCATCACGTCACCTGTCCACATTCAGTGCTCTTCCCCACATGGCCTCGGTGCCTCCCCTGCTCTGTGAGTTCTTTCTTGTTCTGGTTGTTGTTACCATTCCTCTTTCCTGATAGTGATCTGCTCAGAGTGGTGAGGGCCATGCTCCTCTGCCACTCATGATGGTGACAAAGGTCGTTTTTATTGAGTGGGTGCCAAGGGCTGTTCTAAGCATATTGAAGTACTGCCTTCGTTAAGTTTCATATTCATTTCCCCATTAGGGAGGCGCTATTGTGATTTCCATTTTATGGATGAGGAGACTGAGGTTCACAAGGAGGAAGTGACTTGCCCAGGGTCACACAGCAGGACAGTAGGAGCGTGACATCATCTGGCACCTGACCCTGCTGGTGCTTTTAATTACAAGGATGTGGTGCCCTTTCTTGCAAATGGAACCAAAACATTTGCTCACTCAGACACTTGTTAACTTCCTACCTTGCCCCAAGTGCTTCTTGTGCACGATCTTATTTATTCCTATTGAAACTGCTAGCTTCAAGAACTATTCTAACGCCCTTTTAACCCATGAGGAAAGTGATGCGCAGAGAGGTTGAGTGACTTGCCCAAGGTCACACAGCTGGAAAAGGAGAGAGTCCAATTTGAACCCAGGCCTCTGTGACTTTGGAGCATGGGCTTTTGCTCTTGATTCTGCCTTCAAGGGCAGCATGCTGGGGTGGGGCTTGGGAGGGGAAGGGCCAAACCCAGAGGGCATCAGAAAGGCGAGTCCAGCCCGCCTCCTTCCCAGGCTCTGCCTGCCCCTGGGACTCTGCCTCACTCACACGTACACAGCTGCCAGGGATCAAAGTCCTCTCCAAGATGTATTTGCTGTGAGCTCCAAACAAATGGGTGTTAGCACGCAGCTAAGAGAAACATTGGGCGGACACGACGTATGAAAGCCGAGCGACCTTTAAAGTCCTGGTGATTGATCGGCCCCCTCTTTGGTCTCATGCTCTTAAGGGGCCGGGACGAAGAGGCGAGGAGACTCCAGCTCCCGGAGCACCGAGGCACAGCCGTGGGCTACCTAGCTCGACTCTCCTTTCTCCCTGGGGAGAGCTCCCCTTTCAGGCAACGAGCCCGTAAAACCCACCCCCACAAAATAATAATAAACAACTCCCACTTAATGAGTGACCGTGGGAATCAAGCTAAGTACTTTCCATCATTGTCCCCTCAAAGCCAAACCACAAGGCAGATCTTGCTCCGGGCCCATTTTACAGGTGAGCCGAAGAACACTGTGCTAGTAACCAGTGAAGTTCAATTCCATTTGGCACTCAGCAAATATTGATTGGTTGAGAGAGTGGGACCTGGTTTTTACCCTCCAGCAGGGCATGGCTCCCATCTTTAAGGGGCTATCACTGGAGAAAGAAACCCGTGACCCAGTGTGATGAGGGTAAGCAGAGATGATGCTCAGCCATGCTCGGCAGCAGGGGTAGACCAGTTGTTTCCTAGACACAATCCCTCTGTTCGAGTTCAGCTCCGTGTTGATGGGTTGCTACCCCAGCCTTACTGCTTGTTACATATGTTCAATGTTGCTCACTCTGGCAGTTTCCATGTGAGCCTGAAGGCCAAAGAAGAGGCCTTTACCTGCCCAGTTTGGTCTGTGAGGAGAAACCCAGAGAAAGTGAAAAGGAGGCAGCAGAGTGGCGGCTGGGAGGAGGAGGAGGAGATTCCAGGGGAAAGAGCATCCTGTGTGTGCAGGGCAGAGGGGCCGGGGGGCTTGGTGTTCTGGGGTCACGAGGACAACACAGAGACCCACAAAAGGTTAAACTGAAGACATTTACGTGGGTCTGACCATCTTGGGCCTTGACCTTGATGGGGAGTCTGGGTTGCCGAGTCCAGATTCTGGGCGGGGGAGGGACATGGTTGACCTAACTTCGAACCCCCTGGCTGTGCACCGTCCCCAGGCCCGTGTGAAGTCAGCTGCTGCCACCAGGACGTGGCTCTCGAATCCCAAGCTATTTGCTGGTGACTTCTCTACCTCTGCTCTTATGTCTCAGGGGAATGCACGTGCGGGGACTGAGGACAGGTGCTTCCAGGTGAGGAGGAGCCCCCCGGGGCACCTGCTAGCTGGGTGTCAGTTTACCCTCCCATGCCCAGGGGGCGCGGCTTCTGCACTGTTGGGACCCTGACTGGGGGAAGCAGAAATACGACGTGCGTGGGTTTTCCTGAACGTATTCAAATGCCCAAACACCTGTTGTGGGGACAGATGAGAAAATTTTCTTACCCCGGAATACAGTAAGCGCTCAAAAAAGGGCCGTGCTTCTCCCCAGCACCACATACTTCTCAACTGCCTGCCCAGGGAAGCCACCGTCCACCTCGAAGTCAGGGATACAGCGAGGACCGGGACCTCGTTTGAGGCTTCTAGCATCGTCAATAGAAAAGAGTTCGATTGCGTGCTTTACATTCCCAATAGGATGACTCATTTCTGCTTACATGAAACTTGCATTTTCTTTCTTTCTTTTTTTTTAAAGATTGTATTTATTTAGAGAGGGGAAGGGAGGGAGAGGGAGAAAAACATGGATGTGAGAGAGAAACATCGATCAGTTGCCTCTCATATGGGGACTGAACCTGCAACCGGGCATGTGCCCTGACTGGGAATCGAACCGGTGACCTTTTGCTTTGCAGGGCCAACACCCAACTCACTGAGCCACACTGGTCAGGGTGCATTTTTATTTCTTTATGTACCTGGAAGACTTGGTCCCTTGGCTGTGAGGCATTTGCCCATTTCCATGGTGTAAAGGCCCCCACCGTGGCTGATTTCTATAAAGGCAAGGTAGCACCCCCTTAACGTCCTATCCCCACTATCCAGGAGCACAGATGAGAGTACAATGCAGGAAGACAATGAGAAGGTGGTGAGCTGAGCATTTCCTTGGTTTTTCATATAATCTATTTAAATGTGAGCTTGCCTAAGTTCATTGTTCACAATGGCCGTGTTTAACAACTGGTTCACAAAATCCCTGAAAACTTAATCAGCTTGGTGTGAGGCAGCCCCTGAGCCCCTCTGTCTCCCGCTAGTCTGCATCCCCGCTTCCACAGCTGGTAAAATCAGGGGGTGGTATTTGCTGCATCGGTTCTTGAGAGTGCTAGAGAAAAATGCATTCGGAGTGCTGGGCACAGGTCGCACTCTCAGAACAGGGGAACTGCCCTCACCTCAGCTCCGGTGAGAGTCTGTGATCTTGGGGTTTCTGAGGGTGGGAACTGGAGCCATTCTAGCACACCATACACCTCTGTTTCTCCCATGGGAAATGGGAACTGAGACAGGGAGGGAGGTGGGGTTAGCCACCTGCCAATCAAGTAGCAGGTGCTGGGGTTCCTTGGGTATTTCTACTCATTTTTTTAGCCTTATATGTGTCCCTATCTATCTATCTATCTATCTAATCTCTGTCATCTATCCTTTAGAGTTATGTGTTTTAGAGAATTAATATCCACTCTATATACCATTTAATACTTTGCTTAAATTAAAAAAACTTTATTACAAAAATAGCATAATCTTAGGCACTGTTATTTGAGAATATGCCCCTAAGTTCTGTTGAATCAATGGATGAGACGGAAAGTGAAAGGATTTCTCTCTGCTCAGATCCGATCACCGTAGGTTTTCTGGTGGATGACTTTTCCAGTTTTTTCACCCTATTCCTATAACTATAACTGAAAAAGAAACCTAGAAAATTGTGTGTGCACGCTGTTTCATCTGTGGTTTTTAAATTAATTGTAAATATAACATTCAGCTCTTGGCGACGTGCCAGAAAAAAATGGAGTCAGTGGTGGGAGTCCCGTCCCTGAAGAGAATTGTGGTCATTTCTAAAGTTACTGGCAACCTCGAGTTTTAATCTCTGAGATTTTGCTTCTGAGCCGGTTTGGAGGGTCCCTGCAGCCAGCGCCAGCATTTCCGAAGTCAAGCCCATGGCGTATCTGTCTGTCCCAAGCATCGGTTTCTCTGCCCAGCGCTGGTGGAACCTGATCCTGCTTCAACCTGCGGCGACAGGGCCCGGGGACCCCTGGTCAGCAGGCTCCGCCCTCGCCCAGCCTGGCCCCGCCCCCAGCGGCGCGCCCCGTCAGGCGCCCGCCCCGCCCACCGCCCGCCCCTCTACTGCCTGCGTCTCTAATCTTGTGCACTAGGGAGGGTCCGGGCAACAGCTGCCTTTGATCAGCCTAACATCTGGGAGACTCGGCACTTCAAGAACGCTGACTGGTGATCAAAGGTGGGAACGCTGTGACAGCTGAGACTTGGCAAGGACCCAGCCCGGCTAAATGCTAGGGTGGGGGAGGGGAAAGACATGGGTTGGGAGGGTGGGAGCTAGGAGCAACCCACCCAGCTGCAGGGGCCTGGCGCTACGGGGCGGGTAGGAGCGTGAGCTTCGCTTCTGTGGACTTCGCCTCGCTGTGCCTTCGCTTCCTCCTCTATGCAATGGGAATGATAAAGTGAGGATGGAACGAGCTAAGAAATGAACATTCTAGAACAGTGCCTGGTTCCCAGGGAGAGGTCATGCGTGCCAGTTGGTGTGCTGTTGGGGCCATTCTTACTCTTAGAGCCAGCTCTGGAGCCCCCTAATTCGTAATGCGCTGTTGGGAGCCCCAGTTTTCCCACGAGTAAAATGGAGAATCGTGACAAGACGGTGGAATCAGGCGAAGGTGATGGGTCACGTAGAGGAACTGAGGTCTGGAGATGGGGAGGCACGCAACCAGGAACCGGCCCAGTATTTACCCACCTGGGAGGTGCCAGGAAAGGTTTGGGCCACCGCTTAATGGGTGTTTCCCTGCGGCCAATGATTCTTCCACTTTCCTACAGCCTGGGGGTGCCATGCTGCCACCACTAGCAGTGACAGGTGATTTGATTTGATTTTAGTTTTTGGCCTTCAAACTTCTTATTGAAGTATAACACACATACAGGAGGAGGCACGTCATGAGTGTACTGATTTGTCACAAACTGAACACAGCCAGATGGGGAAGCAGTAGATTCTCAGCCCTTCCCCCTGTCCCCGCCAAAGTCTTCACACTCCTTCCGGTCATCAGCCCCCCTCCCCCACACGGTTCCATGGAAACGGCTGGCTTTGTTTGTGTTTGCTGCGTGCTGTGCTCTCAGGGAAGGAGGGCAGGCAGGAAGCAGCTTTGCAAGGACACCCTGAAGCCAGCACTGTTGTGACCCCACTTTACAGATGAGAAACCAGAGGTGCGGGCCGTCTAAAGGAGTTGCCCAAAGTTATGTGTTGGCAGGGTAGGCTTTTCAAAAGCTTTGAGCCCTTGCTGGGGTGGGGAGTGGGTGGGTAGAGAGAACATTTTTAATTTTTGGAAAAAATGGGGTGTTAGGGAAGCAAGCTTACCAACAACAGTGTGTCCCATTCCTGAGTTTTTAGGAAATGCGGTCATTCAGTGGTACGGGGGTGTCTACAGATGCCCCTGAGCTCCTGACAAGCAGTGGCTAGTGGCTCGTCCTTGGGGACTTGCTGCCCTGCACCTCCCTTCCGTCACCCTCCCAACTCTCCCTCCCCAGAGCTTTGTCAGGCCACAAGAGGGACTGCTGAAGGTGCTGGGGAGAAGGCCACTCCTGTCTCCCCGTGGTCTTAGCCCGCATAATTATCTTAGCTCAGCTCTGGAAGCAGCTCAGCTGAGGCGAGGGTTCATGTGCAGACAGGTGCCCCCAGGGAACATGAGTGGGGGACTGGGAAGAAGCTGACATAGATACGCATTACTTTCTTGGCAACTGGTGTGAGTCCTGCAGGACCTCGGAAGCCGTAGAAAATGCATTGCAGAAGCCTCTGCTCAGGGGAGGGGAGGCTTCTCTGTTGGCTCCCATTCCCCCATTGTCAAGGCCACCCAGTGACTTAACTCCCACCCACTTCTAGATTGTGCATTGGTGAGCTGGCCCCCACAAAAGTGTCAGGGGTGGGCTCGAGTGGGCAGAAGAGGGCTACAAAAGGGTCAGAAACACTGGAGGCCACTAGGAGGGCTTCTCAGAGGCGGTGGGCTGGGGCTGGCTCGCTCTTGACATAGCCAGCTAGTCACCCCCCACCTGCATCATTCCTTTCCCCTTCCCAGCCCCTACCCTTGGCGGGGGACACCACCCCTGACAACACAAGATGGTGCCTGCCCTACATTAAGACGTTCTAAAATTGAGTTCCCCAAATATTTTTATCTTGAAGTCCAACCTCTAGTGCATCCGCATGTGACCTTATTTGGGAATAGGGTCATTGCAGATGTAATTAAAGTGAGGTCATACTGGAATAGGGCGGCCCCTCAGCCAATATGACTGGTGTACTTCTAAAAAGAGGACCTTTGGATACAGAATGGCACATGGGGAGAACACGACGCCGTGTGAAGGTGAAGGCAGAGATCGGGTGAAACACCGAAGCCTGTCAGCAAACCTCCCAAAGCCAGGGACAGGCAGGGCGCGAACATTCTCGCTCCTGACCTTGGAAGGAACCACTCCTGCCAGCCTTGATCTGGGGCTTCCCGTCTCCAGAACTGGAAGAGTAAATTTCTGTTACATAAGTTACCCACTTTGTGGCACTTTGTTATGGCAGCCTGAGCAAACTAATAAATGTCATAAAGGAGGAAATTCAGTGCTGCAAAAAGGGGGACTTCTGTGTCCTATCTTTGGATGTGTTTTGGGTCCCGGGCCCCCTGGATACCAACATGTCCTCGCTATAAACACTCATATCCACGTAGAATTTCGGGAACAACTTCCGGGGAATTCTCAAGCGTCCCCAGACTCGCCCATGGCTAAGGAGACGTTCTGGAGATGGTTAACGACTCAAAGAGGCAGAGCAATTTCATGCGGGAGCGAAGAAGCCTCTCTGAGCTGATTAAGTCGAGTGAATTTGACATACAGATGTGCTTTTTATGAGCAACCTTTGTAGAAACATAAATCACGAGAAGGGAGCGAAGTCTATAACCTTTTATGATGGGAGGGGCATGAGTGGCAAAGACCCTGGGCAAGGGTTTGGTGCCGATGACGCCCGCTGTTGTGTCCCAGCTCCCGGGTCACAGGCGGTGCCCACCGATGCTCGTCCCCTTCCTCTGGCCCCTAGGAAAGAGGCCCCACTGACAGCATCTGCCGCTTGGCAGAGCAGAAGCAGTCGCACGAGGCCGCCCATTTTCGCCGGATCGCCCAGGTTTTCTGCAGATTTCCCTGGTCAGTTCGCCATCCGGATCCCCCAGGTGTATCCGTGCGAACATTCTCTGGCTTCCGGGAGCTTTAGCTCCTGGTCGCTACACCTGTGGCTGTTCTGGGCGGCTGCTCCCAGCGCCCAGCTGCTCTGCCTGCCAGCCGGGAGGGCCGATGGGGCTTGGACACAGAATACGCCCTGGTGCCCCCCTGGAGTGACCGGCACAGGGTATGAAAGCTCAGCTGCTTTGCCTCGAGTGTGCTGGGCCAGTCCCTGAACTGTGACTTACACGCCTGGGTCCCCGCAGGGTCAGGCGGAGCTGAGGCTTGGCTGAAACCTCACCCTGCCTGGGCTCTCCCTGTTCCTCCTCTGCATCACTTCATCGCCTTCTCGTTTCTCTAGAGCACTTCCTTAATAAATCACTTGCGTGGAACTCTTTTGTGTGAGTTCCTGCTTCTGCGATCCTGACTCTGGGGTGATGTGGTTTGTTCTGAGCTCCCTGGGTGTCTTCTCGAGGGCCCTGGGACGTCTGCTGTGGGTCTCGTCCAAATTGTGCTTAAATGATATGAGAAGGAATAACAGGGAAAACCTCCTTCAGTGACTAAGGTGATCTGGGCGGGCGCTCCGAAATGAAGCCAGAGTTTCTCCATCTTGGCACTGTTGACATTCGGGACTGGATAATTCTTTGTTGGTGGGGGTAGCGTGGAGGCGGCTGTCCTGGGCATTGTAAGATGTTGAGAAGAATCCTAGGCTGCTGCTACTCACTGGATGCTGGTAGTTTCCCTCCCATTTCGGCCACCAGAATAATCTCCAGACACTGGCAAATGCCCCCCATTTTGAGAACCTCTCCATTAAACGAAGACTGAGTGATAAGATCCAGCCAAGTGAAGGCAGCGCTCTGGGAGAGGGCACAGCACATGCAAAGGCCCTGAGGTGGTTGGATCACTGGAGGAACAGAAGGAAGCATGTTGTGGCTGAGTGCAGGGAGGGAGAAGGGACTGTAGGAAGAAGACGGAAAGGTGGGCAGACAGGGACCCAATCACACAGGGCCTTGGATGCCACAGGGAAGATTTTAGATTTTAACTTGCAGCAACGGGAAGTCACCGAGACATTGTTTGCGCCCCCCAGTTTGGTGTATCTTTATTAAATGTGCCAGACACTGTGCTTGTGGAAGTCAGAGAAGGGCTTTTGGAGAAAGAATCATCCTGAGGGGTGAGGTCCCCTCTGTTTCCGTAACTGTAATTCCTGGGGCCGATTGGCACAGGGACAGCAAGGTGATGTCATAAAATCAGCAAATGCTACAAATCAGGACTTCACTGTTTGTGTGCCCCAGAAGACCACAGTATCTGCAAGGAGAGACAGTTGTACTTCTTCCTTTCTAATCTGGTTGCCTTTTATGTCTTTTTCTTGCCTAATCTTGGGGCTGTAACCTTGGGGACGCTGTGGAATGGACGTGGCAAGAGTGGCCATCCTCCCCTGGACCCTGATCTTTGGGGGAAGGCCTTCAGTCTCTCATCGTGCAGGCTCCTGCTTGCTGGGGGTTCCTTGTGCTCAGCCTGAGCGAGTTCCCTTCCAGTGCTATTTTGTTGAGTGTCTTTTTCTTTCTTTTCACAAAAGGAACTTTGTTCAGTCTGTAGAAGGATTTGCAGAAGAGCTGAGTTTTAAGAGCTGCCTCTGGCTGTTGTGAGGAGAGTGACCTGCAGGGGGCGGGATGGAGGCAGGGAGGCCAGGACGGAGCCTGCGTGGGCATCCAGGAGAGATGATGTGGCTGTGACTCTGGTGGTGGCCATAGCAAAAAGGTCACAGCTAGAAGAGAGACAGTGGTGGGAAAATGACAACAGATCGCTGCTAAATTCCATTCAAAGGAGAGTGACTACCTACTGAGAGTCTTATGGAGGGGAGCGGGTAAACTGGCATCTTCCCAGATGTAGAGACCTGGAGATCTCTGCAGTGGCTCTGGCGAACACTCTTCCCTAGAGTTGAGAACAGAACAGAACACCAAGTTGTCGTCGGCTTCTTAAAGCGCTGGGCAGAAAGGGCGAGGGGGATGTCTCTTCATCAGCTTGCCTGTGCAGGGGCGTTCCCCAACCCACATGCATTTCCTCTGGCTGTAAGATTATTTTATGAAATGTTTTTGGAACAGAAGTAAAATAAGGTTTTTGAAAACCATCATCAGACTCTTCCAAAACAACCGGACCTCTGACCAGAGTGGGTAGGCTGATGTGCCTTCCCCGCGCATGCGCTGCCCAGGAGCGCTGGGGAGCGTGGCCAGCTGGCCAGGGCTGCCTGAGGCCAGGGCAGGGGAGGCCAGGCTCAGGGACCTGCCAGGGGACCACCCTGGGCAGGGCTGCCTGCAGGCCTCACAAAGTGGCTCATTCTCTCGAGACAGCTGGGCTCCGGGCTTGGGTGGAGAGGTGGAAAGTGTGTATCTTGGCAAAGCAGGGAAGGGGGTCTGGGAGATAGTCATTTCAACACCAGAGGGCACTGGCACCTCCTAGGGGAAGGAGCTGATTCAGGCTGAGCAGCCGGGCATCGTTGCTGGATCAGAAAGTTGGAGCCTTCAGGATCTAAGTTGGTCAGTCTCTCTTTTTAGAGAGAGATTGTTAAACAACACATCGCATAGCACAGATGAGCAAGGTGAGGAGGGTCAAGGCCATGAGTCTGCACGAGCTCAGACCCAGGCAGCTCCGACCTGCGTTCCATGACGTCAAGAACTACAGGTGCTTTGCCTGTTTGAGATGGGACAGGAGCGAGTCAGGTTGCCTCTGCTGCGGACTAGAGTTCCATCTGGGCCGCTCTGATACAGCCTGGACCACCGTCCTCTGCTAATACTAGCTGCCGTGGCTGAGGCAAGCCCAGCCAACCAAGCAAGTCACACACCTAAACCTGACCTCAGCCCCGAGTCAGGACAGGTCAAAGACACAAATCCCCAGGTTGGGCACCCCCAGAAGCAACCCTGAGCCCAGGAACTGAGTGAAAGCAGCTTGTTGGGAGGTGCTGCCAGGAGGGTGGCGGGGTGGAGGAGGGAGGGAGGCTCAGAGATGGGGGAGATTGACCAGAATGTGTGGTTCCAGGTAGGCCTGGGCAGGTGTCCCTGGTGGTACCCAGCTCAGTCACATAACTGAGTCAACTTTCTCTCATTCCTGTTTTACCCATCTGGTCCCTCCCATGCCATCACCCCACTTACCTCTCCAACAACCTGGGACCCCGCTCCACCGCTGCCCCCCACCCCCACAGCTAGCCAGGTAAGCTACATTCTGACTGTAAGACGCACCCCCATTTTCCTCCCAAATTTGGGGATGGAATGTGTCTTACAGTCCAAAAAATACGGTAGTTCTTCTGGTCCCCTTGGTACTGATGACAAAGTGGAGGCTCAGCTTGGTTAAGCCACTTGTTTATTTGGTGTCACTGACTTCATGGGGGTGGTGTGAAGGGTCTGGAAATTGACACTCACTGTTTGCTGGACATGTGCCCCCCGACCCTGTGAATTCTAGTTAACTCACTAAAGAGCACAACTGTCAGAAGCAGGGCCCTACTGTACTTGAGAATTCTGTAAATCAGTGTTCTTGGGAACAGTTGACAATATCTAAGGACATATCTGGCTGTCACAACTCAGGAGGTGGGGCACTAACAGCACAGCAGGCAGAATAATGTCCCTCGCCAAAGATGCCCATCTCTTAATCCCCAGACACCTGGGGACTTGTTTTGTCACATGTCAAATGGGAAGGAAGGTGGCAGATGGAATTAAGGTTCCTGGGTGGTTTACCTCAAAATAGGGAGATTGTTCTGGATCATCTGGGGTGGGGGGCAAGTGGAAGCACAAGGTCCCTAAGTGGGGAGAGGGTCAGAGGACCCGTGACTGTGGGCTAAGAGCCGGGAGTGTGCTGTGTGGGTGGCTTTGAAGATGGAGGAAGAGACCACGAGCCAACGACCTCGGGTGACCTGTAAAACAAGAAAGGGCAAGACAGCGGACTCCCCTTTAGCTTCCAGAAGGAAGCGCAGGCCTGCCGACACCTCAATCTCGGCCAGTGAGACACGGGTCGGACTTCTGATCTACAGAGCCGTGGAGGATACATCTGTGTTGTTTAAGCTGTGCAACGTGGCCATTTGTCACAGCGACATCAGAAACGATGGCCGGTGTTGAGTGGGTAGAGGCCAGGGAGGCTGTGAAATACCCTCCCGTGCACAGGAAGGCCCCCCACCCGAGAACATCATCCAGCCCCCGATGTCCACAGTTCCAGAGCAGAGAAGTGTACTGATTCCAAACCTGGCTGGGGGTGGAGGGAATCTCAGGTCCCTTTGGGTCTCGAATAAAAAAGTCAGGGGTCTCTTCTTGGATCAGCATCTCATGGACACACGCACACGAAAGTTTGCCTTCAGTGCCAGGGGCTCGGAGGACCCACTTGGGGTCCCCGTGTTCGGAACTTCTGTCCTAGTGCTCATTCCAGGTGCCAGGTACAGAGAGAGCCAGATCCAACCGTGGGACACTGTGATGTTTGGGAAGTTGTAGCAGGGGCCTCTGGGTTTCTATCCCAGCTTGCCCCCACCCCCAGAGTTTCTGATTCAGGGGACCTAGAACGGGGGCCTAAGAATTTGCATTTCTGGCAAGTTCCCAGGTGCTGCTGCTGCTGCCAGCCCACAGATCACACATCGGGAACCACACCTGGGAGCTCCGCACACCCAGGTGTCCTCAGGAGGTAATGCAGTGGCACCAGAGTCGCAGACCGGGCGCTAGAAAGTGTGTGAGTTTGAGTCCTGGCTTTGCTGGTTCCTGTGCAGTATTTGGACCAGCTACTAAATAAATTACATGTGCTTTGACCTCCTTATCAGGAAATGAGGACAATAACACCCCCTTCTTCAGAGGGCTGGAGCATGTGATGTGAGGCACCCAGAGCCCTAAGCACAGTGCCTTGTGCACAGTAAGTGCTCAATAAATGGAAGTTCCAGAAGGTGAGAGCCTGGCCCAATAATAATAATAATAATAATAATAATAATAATAATAATATCTGGTTTAATTTAGGGATGCCTCATAGTCCCCCATCCCCATCCCACCGAGAAGTCAAGAGACCATCCGTTTCTATGAGATACCTGAGGGGTGGGGGTGGGGAAAAGGATTACAGCTGCAATTCGTGGAGTCTCTCGCCAGTGCACAGGAGCCCCCCGGGGTCTCAGTGACATCTGGATTGGGGGGTTTTGGCATGACTGGGCTGGGGCCCGGGATTCTGCCCAGAGGTCCACACACCAGCCTTTGCATACCCAGGGCTTAGACAGCGTCTCACATCTGGGGCTCACTGCCAGGGCACAACTGTTGGTGGAGGTTGGGGAGGGGGTAGGACCAGGACTCCCCTGTACCTCTGAAATTATGCCTGGGCTCTGCCACCCAGTGAGCCCAACATAATGGGGAATGCTTCCTTTTTACATTTAAGGGGTGGTCTGGGGTTAAGATGCTGAGTGGAGGTGACAGAGTAGGTGGGAAGTAGGCTTTGCATTTGGCAGACCTGGGTTCTAACCTCTATTCTGCCACTTAGCCGCTGTGTGACCTTGGGTGAGTTATTGCCCCTCTCTGAGCCTCTGTTTCTTCCCAGGTAAGACGAGGAGAGGGAAGTGCCCAAGCTCTCTCAAATAGCAAGTGGCAGAGCCAGGGTCAGGGCCAAGCTTCCAACACCCACTCACAACCTTTACCCAGCTCCTCATGTCCTAGGAAATGACAGTTGATGGATTGATTTTAAATGCTCTGCAGGAAGAGGCGGCAAACTATAGCAGCCAAAAGCCTACCCACTGATCTAGGAAGGCCAATCCTTCAGGGGAGAGGAAGATCCCAGAGCTGGGGGGGACGGTGCTTCCTGGCTAGAGGGGTGGACTGGCCCCAAGCCTGAGGATGGGGCTGGTGGAGCGTGAGGCAGGCTGGATTCCTGTAAACACCTGCAGGACATCTGCCAAGTGCCAGGCAGTGGGTGTGACACCATTCCGCAACAAGGGGACATTCTAACATGCATACAAGTGTTTCTCCTAGGTGCCTTCACACTTTCCGCCCCTTCCCTAGACTTCACCCTGACCTCGCTCTCCACATGCCCCATCATCCCTCCATAAGGACAGGCTTCGGGGAAGGACCGGTCCTCGCTGACCCACAGCCAGCACAGCTCCTGCCAGTCCCCCCCACCTCATGGCAGGAAGGGTTCCAGGTGCAAGTGGTTGCCCCGTTTAGCAGAAAGCAACATGGAGGCATACCGTGTCCACAAGAGACATCCTTGTCACGTGGGCAGCCCCTGACCGGGGTCAGAGAAGGACTGAAACCCCTGATGGGGCGTCCTCGAACCGCCATGTCTTTCCACGTCCAACAGAGGCTGCAAAGCTTTGGGGTTTGGGGGATTTTTAGCAGCAGCTTATGAACGGAGTTTGGAGAACTGGAAACACATATACTGGCGACTTGCTCTCCTGTCAAATGGGCAGAATCGGCCACCCCACCTTCCCCGGTGGGGGCCAAGGGGCTGACGTGGGCTGTGGACGACACGACCCTCCTCTCCCACTAGAAGAGCTCTTTGGGTGCGCCCCGATGTCAAGAACATTCCACAACATGAGCAGTATGCCCAGGGATGGAGCTCAATAGGGTCGTTTGAAGGTCATGCAGGTGAACCTCCCTTATAGGTGGGTAGACTGAGGCCCCATGGCGGGACTCAAAGTGTGATAAGTTCTCTCATAGTGTGATAAGAAGAATTTGTCATCTTTTTTATAGGACAGTGCTTTTTATCCAGAGGGAAAAATAAAGCAGTTAGGTTTATCAAATTCAGAGAATACAAATAAGAATAAAGAATATTTTAAAAAATTGCCTATAATTAATCTTACCATTCAGGTACGAGCACGCGACATTTATTTAATAGATGACCGAGAGGATGTGACACGCAGATTATTCTTTTACAAGATGGATCCGTCGTACATGATTGCTTCCAGCCCGCCTCACCACGAGCCTTTTGAACATTTTCTTTCCAAATTACTCACTGTTCCGTGACACCCGCTACGCCGCCTCTCGCGTTGCATCATATAAATGAATCGGTTTAACCGATCTCTTGTTGTTGCGCATTGGGGTTGTTTCTCATTTTTCACCCTCTTACCAACGCTGAGATGAAATAATTCAGTCGCTTTCAGGAGACTCTCCCTTTCTCTCCCCACAGAGGCAGGGCAGGGGGGCGGGCATCCCTCTTGCCAACGTCCCCACCTGCTCCCAGCAAGCCTTCTGTGGAGATTGTTTTCAGGCTGAGAAACTTGGCCACAAGGGGTCCTCCGCCCCCTTCGAGCGAAGCAATCTTTTCCAGAGGAGAAAGGCGTTTGGAGCTGGAGAAGCCCCTGGTTTGCATCCCAGCTCTGCTACTCGAGCTCTGTGAGGCTTTGGACCAGTGATTGGACCTCCCTGCACCTCTGTGTTCCCACCTGAGAAGGGGACAGCGGTCCTTCTACCCAGTCATCCAATGTCATGCCACCTTGCAAGAAAAGTGTTTTCTTAGCTTGGTGCCTGCTGGGCCCTCAGTAAGTGACAGCTTTTCGTGCTATCAGTTTTGCTGCTATCTTGCTGAAAAATGGGGACCTAGCCAAGGGTCTCAGTTGATCTAATTGTAACGTTTTAACCACTCATACACAATTGTGTTGTTTTTGTTATTCTGAGGTCCTGGTCTGCTCATGTTCCTCTTTTACAGGAAACTCTGGTAGATGAGTTAGGCTCAACCTTTGACAGGAGGTCAGAAGGGACAGTGAGCTGTCTCCAGGCCTAGGAGTGGGTCCCCTCTCCTCAGCACACATCCCAGTGTCATTGGCTGAGCAAGTCCCGATGGGGACACCAGAATACACACCTCAGCAACAGCTGTTCACACAGACCACCCAGAGTGCTGGGTGCAGAGTGCTGGGTGCAGAGTGCTGGGTGAGGGTGCAGGGCACCCCTTCTGTTCTGCAGCAGAACAAGCCAGCGCCTCACCATCCCCTCAGAAGACCAAGGACCAACCCTGCAGGGTGGACACTCCTCCAACCTCCAGCCCAGCTGGGCCTCTCTCCTTGGAGAAATTCATCCAAGTGGCTCCTAACTTTCAGGGCTGTGTCCCATCTGACACCAACTCTCCAAGGGGCAGCAATAGGGAACACTTTCCCTGCCTCCTCCTGTCAATCATCTCGAGAGACTTAATTATTATCCACAGAAATAGGATTAGAAACCAAGTCCAGTCGATGAGTTCAATGGCAGAGCTCTTATCTACCGTTCTCAAGACAAATTATAGGAGTAAGTGCTTGGTAAATACCGGCTGTGTTCTTATCTATCTGCCTGCCTATTATACATAATTAATATTTATGCATATACAAATAAGAGAGTCTATCTAGAAAAGAGAATATGTAGCTAGGAGGATTTAGATTACAGGATATGTAGATAAGAGATATATGAATACCTACATCTCCTCACATATGTAATTTTGTACACAAACATATAGAATCACTGAATCGTCTCAACAACCCTGTAAGGAAGGAAGGTACTGTTGTCACCCCATTTCACAGATGAGCACACTGAGGCCCAGGGATATCAGGTGCCTTGCTCAGAGCCCGTGCTCCTCACTGAGCGCTGCCGTGTGGCTGAACCTCGGTAAAGCATGAAGGGACCCAGCACAGAGCCTGGCACGTAGGAAGCGCTCAGTACCTTGTGGCTGTTATCACAGGAGACTCTGAAGAGACCCTACAGGGGGTCTTTAGGGGGTTCCTCTGCATTGATGCTTTTTAACTGACCTTCTGTGGGGTGGGAGCACGGAGCTGGGTTATCTCACAGTGGCCTTTCAACCCCTCGGAGAGCTGGGGTCAGGGCCGGGGCAGCAGGCCTGCAGTGAGCGCATGGGCTGGGCAGCATGGGCCCTGTCAACGTGAGACAGCCCAGGAGGGCTGCTGGGAGGGCCAGGGGTGGCGGGGAGCGGGCGGGGCGCTCTGCAATCCACGATCTAGCCTGGGAGATCCCACTGGGGGCAGAGGGGCAAAGGGGAGGCCGATGTGGCCCCTCCCACTCTCCTCCTTCAACCAGCTGCTTTTAGGGGTGTTGGTTTCCATACTTGTAGCACTGGATAGTGGCTGTGAAATGAGGGAAAATAAGAAACGCAGGGGGGTGGGCTCTCCTATCACCCTCAGCTAACGGGCTGTAATTGTCAGATATGTGGCTTGCCCTGCCCTTCTCCTTAACCCACGTCACAAAGGGACACACGTGGGACTTTTCCCCTCCTGTAAAATCTGGGTCCCCAAAATGCACTATCCTATAACGTGCATTTTTTACTAATATGTCCTGACATCTTTTCAAGTTAAAATCCAGGGGTGTACCCCACTCTTTGTAAGAGCTGCATACTATTCCCCACAGTGGCTGCATCGTCCTTACCCAGCTCTCCCTGCGGATGGACTTGTGGGTCGTGCCACTGTTTTCGATGTCACAAAATGTGCTACAGTCAAAACCCTTGTCCGTGTCCCTTTGGTTTGGCTAGGGGGACAGTTCCAGATGTGGGTTGAAGACCATGTAGTTTTGAAATTTTAGTAGGATTTTATCAGGTTGTTTTCCAAAAGATTTGTGATTCACACTGCCACCACCAGCCTCCTGCAGTGCCCGTGAGCGTGAGAATATCCAGGGTCAGGGGCCCTGGGAGCAGGGAGCTGCCAGCCCTGCTTCTAGTTTCATACTGAAGGCGTCTGTGTAATAGGCCATTGGGAGAGGAGCTTCTGCCATGTTTTATTTTATTTTTTAAAAGAGATTATTTTTGAGAGAGGGGAAGGGAGGGAGAAAGAGCGGGAGAGAAGCATCGGTCAGTTGCCCCTCACATACACCTTGATTGGGGACCGAACCCTAAACCCAGCTTTGTGCCCTGACTGGGAATCAAACCGGTGACCTTTCGCTTTGCAGGATGAGGCCCGACCCACTGAGCCACAACCAGCCAGGGTGGTTCAGCCATGTTTTAAAGGGAGAAGGGAATAAACAGCATGGCGCTTCCATCGAACCACCAGCTCCTTTCCCAGGGAGGAGACTGAGGGTCGGACAGGAAAGCCCTAGAACTAGGACAGTGGGGGCCAGAGAAGGGAGGGGACCTGAAGGGCTCTGGCGCCCATGGCAGTCAACTCGATGATCCCAGGGCAGGCGAGGCGCCTAGGACGGGAGTCGTGAGAACTGTCCCAGGGTGGCCCTCCACCCGGGTCCCTGAGATCCCGCCACCCTGCCTGTGCCCCTGATCTCAGGTGTCTGAGCTCCCTGTGGCCTGAAGCTCTGGCTCTCCAGGGGAGATTGCCCACGGGCACTGGAGTTGCTCAGCCCTCACAGGCAGACACAGGGAAGTGTCTGGGCCTCCACGTTCTCCAGGGGCAGCCCTTGGTAGCTGACTGGTGGGTGTACAGAGGACCACGTCCCCTGCCTGGAGCCAGGACAAATTCAGAGACAGTATTCCTGCTCCTGAGCACTCCGCAGGATCAGGCTGGGGCTTGGCCTGAAGTTGCAGCCTCACTGGATGCCCCCTCCCTTACAGGTTTCTCTTGGGGACAGTCCAGATAATAATGAATAAGTCCCCTGCACACAAGCCTTGTCTGGGGGTGGGCTGAAGGCAGCCTGGGGCACCCTGACGACAGCGAAACCATGGAGGGCTCTGTTGGGAGCTACGTCTTCACCTAGCAACCTTCCGTGCGAGGCCCCGGGAGCCTCAAGCTCTTACCCGCGGCCTCGCACAGGGCAGGGTCAGCCTTCCAGAGCGAGCTGAGCATGTGGATCGGAAAACACGAAGTCTGGATACTTCTTGCTCTTGTCATCCCCTATACATCTAAGAGTGTGGCCTGAGAAAGAAGCGGACCCCCACTCCACCGTTTACCAGCTGGGCAGTCTTGCATGGTTTGCCCGTTCTCTGAACCCTCGGTTTCCTCATCTGTGAAACGGAACAGCCCTGCACCAAGATCACAAGCGGGTGTGGACTCAGTGAGACCACACCTCTCAGGGCTCCAGTCCCAGGGCCTGAGGGAAGAGTAGACGCTCAGGCGATTCTGCTGTGTGTCCTGCTCACAGCCTTGTGGGAGTTCGTGTTTCTAAAACATGGGGATTAATAAATTGTCACAGTCACGTGATGGTATATTATGAAGTAGATTTTTTTTTCCTGGAAGAATATAAGGGGCTCTTCACTTCGTTTATTTTGGTGAAACAGGATAGGTGGGGGTGGTGGGTTGGGAGGACTTTTACTCTGAATGTCCTTCCTTACTGTACCGATACTCTTAAAAATGAAAAGAGCATCAAAAAATGTAAAGACAGGGGCTCCCTGGGCCATGGTACACGGCCTGGCTCCTGGTAGCTGTTCTGAGGACTTTGGACAGGCTGGCTCAGCTCATCTTTGCAGTAACTCCGAGGAGGTTCCCGTCAGCATCCCCATCTCTTCAAAGATGGGGCGGAGGCACAGAGAGGTTCAACGACTGCTCTGGGTCACACAGCTGGCAAGTGGTGGGTCTGGGATTTGAACCCTGGCAGGCTGGCTCTAGAGCCCATGCTCTTCACCACTAATGACGCCGAGGTTGAGAAGCACTGATTTTGGGGGTGCACAATACAGAAGGCACTGGTCCTCCCGTTCATGAAGCCTCGCTCACCCTCACGGTAGACTGAAGGCACCTAGCTGAACATTCCAGGGCTCGGGACCCAGCGTTTGATTCGGAGGCTGATGAGCTGTGTGATCTGAATCTCGGGGAAAGGCTCTGGGCCTGCTCCCGGGGCAGTCCCTCAATTAACCCCCCAGGGTCTGTTGGCCAGGATGTGCCTGGCCAGGTGATATCCCTGCAGGCACTGCTTGCTCACACACAACACAGCCACGGCGGGGGCCCTGGGGGAGAGGCTGTTAGATCCAGCCCTCCTCTCAGGTGGCTCAACACCAAGCGCTCCGAGGCTGCCTCTTCTGGTGCCACTGTTAGCAGGAAGTGGGTTCTGACCAGGTCGTGTGGTCCTCAGAGCCCTGGCCGGGACCTCCGTTCAGCGATGCAGTGGAATCTGCAGCCCCCTTGCCTGGCCCCAAGCCCTGAACTAGACCCTCAGCTGGGCTCCAGGAGATGTTTTACCACATTTGTCTCCACATCATCTCCAAGATGCTGGAGTCATCATTAGTCAGATGGGGCGCTATGTGCAGGGGCCTGCGTGGGGATGTGACCAGGGTAACCTTGGAGTGACCTTGGGGCTTTCTCAGGCCTGAGCTCAGCTGTGGTGTGGGCTGGGGGTTCACACCTGTCTCCATAATAAAATACACCCATTGACTCCCCCCAAGCCCCCAGAGAAAACGAAAGGTCGAGAACGCTTGCTGATTAGTAAACTTAGTGAGCAGGACAGGAGAGCCCCTCCCTGCCAAAATTCACGGTGTTTCACTCTTGTTTTAAAATTCCTTACAGTCAGTGTATCTTCTTGTGGGTCTGGGCATCCGTGCTCACTGTGCCCCTCTCTCCAGCGCCCCACAGGATGCCACCAATGGTCACAGGGGTGCTTTGGAGAGCTGGCAGGAAACAGTAAAATGTAAATCAACATTGCTTTTAAAATGACTGCTTTCTGCCTTCGCAGACACTCCCATCCCCACCCCTTGGTGCGACACTGGTTCCAAGTTGTACTCCTGCCTATAGTGTAAGGGGCTGATTGCTTTCTTGAAAAAAATAACTTTAGAGGCTGGAATAATTTTAGATGTACAAAACAGTGGTGAAGATAATACAGGGAGTTTTCATAGACCCTCGTCCCGAATGCTAACAGCTTCCAATATCACGGAACAGTCATCGAAATGAAGAAGCCACCTTGGTACGTAAGTATCAACGAGACTTCGCGCAGACTGTAGATTTCACCACCCTCTATACGATCGTGTTTCTGTCTTTGTTTCACTGTCTCATCTTGGGTCGCACATTGCATTTACTCCTCACGTCTCCCTCAGTCTCTGAGTTTCTCAGTCTTCCCTCGCTGGTTTATGACCTTGACCAATTTGAGGAGGACTGGCCCGGTGTTTTATAGGGTGTCTCTGAACTGGGGCTTGTCTGATTTTCTCATAACACGACCGGGGGGAGGGGTCTTCTGGGAAGGAGACCACAGAAGGGAAGTGCCTTTCTCAGGGCATGGTCACCTGGCCTCCCAGGGGGTGGTGACCTTGATCACTTGGTCAAGGTGATGTTTGCCAGGTTTCTTCACACTAAAGCTACCATTTTCCTCCCTTCTTACTCTTTTTATTTGTTGGGAGGAGGGAGAAGGGTGTTTGTCTCCGCCTCCTGGTTGGGGATGTATCAACTTATATTGTTTGGGTTTCTTCTGTAATGAAGGCTTGTCCTCTTTCCCCCAATTACTTTTGTAAAAAGAGAACTTGTTCAATTCCACTTAAATTCCCATCTTTCTCCAAGGTGGTCAAGGTCATGCTTGACTGAAGACCACACCCCACATTCTAATTACATTCAAGTCATAGTGATGCAGTTCCCCCAAAAGTTTGCAGGCTAGATCCCGCACAGCATCCAAGTTCCTTCTCAGAGTCCTCTGACATCCTCCTGGGGTCGGGCATCAGAGGGGGGACTGGGTGGCGTCTTAGATGTGGCTTCTTAAACTGTGGGCCCTGGACCAGCAGCATCCACGCTACCTGGGAGGTGGGCAGACATGCAGAGGCCTGGTTCCCAGCTGGATCTCCTGATTCAGGCTCTGCATTTTACAAGACACCACCAGATGACTGGTGCACAGGTGCATTGTTTCAGAAGCTCCGTCTTAGAAGCCCAAAGATGGGACAGGGCCATCAGCTCCAAGCACGGTGGTCCCGTCTCTGTCACCATAGCACCTGCTTCAGTTCTGGCTCCCATGTCTTGCTCAGTTGGAAGGTGATTAGGAAGGGCAGCCATGAGGGTCCTGCAGGTGAGGGAAGAGAGGCAGGTGGAGCAGAAAGACAGCTCACAGACAAGCCTGATGCTGGAGGAGGGCTGGTGGGCTGGGGAAGGTGGGCAAGAGGAGGGTGGTATCGGCATAGCTGATAGAGGAGCGTGGTGCCTGGGAGGTCTTGGGAGACGGATGAGGGCAGGGACCGAGTGTTGGAAGAGCTGTGGTAGGGGGGCTGCTTGACAGCTGCAAGGAGCAAAGGGCTCAGGGTTCAAGAGTCTGCTGCGGGTGGCAGCAAAGCCCAACAGCCATGAGCAAGAAGGCACTCCTCTTTCTGTGGAGGACTTCATAAAACCTTCCCTCTCCATTATGTCTCTTTAAAAAAAATTAAGGGTGCAGCTCAGGGACATGAGGTACACTCACAATGCTGTGTGGCCGTCACCACCTTCCCTCCCCAGAGCTTTGTCATCTTGCAAAACTGAAACTTCATACCCATGGAACAGCTCCCACCGTTCCCTAGGTTCCAGCAACCCCGTTTCTCCTTTCTGCCTCTGAATGGGGCTCCTCGTGGTAAGAACAAGTTGGCTGTGAATTCAGAAGGCGTCTTGTGCTTTGTGGGCTCACCCACGCTTGCCACCTAGCACCCAGGGCTGCATCTGTGCACACACAAGTTGATGGCGGGATCATACGGGCCTTGCTTGTGTGGCCGTTCCCTGCTTGCCTCTTCAGGTAGTAGCTCTGCAATGCGTGTGCACGCTCTCTCCTGCGAGACAGCGTCCCGTGAGGGCTTACTGCTCTGCTTTGGCTAATCAGGACACTGAATATTTATTAATCACCAATCACAGACTTACCTTTAAAAGTAGGGACATTTAATTTCTACCTGCCCCTGGCCTCCAAAAAGGCTTAAACTTATTTTACTAACTGTTTTTTCCCACTAGACCAGGGGTTGACTTTTTTTGTTTTCTCTGAAGGGCTGGATCACCAATATTTTATGTGTTGAGAGCCACGGGTCTCTATTGCTACGACTGGACTCTGCTGTTGTAGTATGAAAGCAGCCATAGACAAGATGTAAAGGAATGAGCTTGGTTGAGTTCTAATAAAACTTTATTTATAGAAACAGGTGGTGGGCCAGATTTAGGCCTCAAGATGTAGTTTGCTGACGGCTGTGCTAGACCATGAGCTAGGCTGCGTTGGCCTTTGGACCTCCAGGACCCTTAGAACTAAGAAGGTGTTCCAGTGTTTGGAAGCAGAAAGCAGGTTCTCCCTTCAGGTAAAGAGTAGCCCTGGCCACTTTCTGGCTTGAATGACTGGAATACACTCTCTCAGCCCCCAGATCCACACGTACCTCTTTGGAGAGGCTGACAGTGGGGACTGGTCAAGGGCTCCCTTGCTCTCTGCCCACTGCGGTGCTCTGCTAGTAGAAGGTGGGGACAGAGGTCAGGGCATTTCCCTGAGGGGCCTATGGCTCTGGGCAGGCAGCCGTCTCCACGCAGCTCTGCCCTCCAAGTCCCGAGAGCCACACCGTCCCTCTCATCCTGCTCACACTGCCTGCTGATGAAGCCACTGGTCTGTGCTATCTTCATCTTTTGTAGCTCTGAAGGCTGGGAAGTCTCAAGATGGAGGTATCAGAAGATTTGGTGTCTGGTGACAACTTGATTCCCGGTCACAGATCGCCATCTTCTTGTTGTGTCCTCACATGACCGAAGGGACCAGGGGGTTCTGTGGGGTCTCTTTTATGAGGTCACTAATCCTACTCATGAGGGCTCCATCCCCATGAGCTAATCACCTCCCAAAGGCCCCACCTCCAACATAGGAGTCTGGGGGGCACAATGAGTCTTTAGCACTTCCCTTGCTTCTTCAGGTACAGGAAGGTCAGCAGTGTTTGCCCTTGTGAGCCCCAGGGTACTTCATCACCCTCTTTTTTGTTTCCCTGCTCCCTTTCCACACCTTGGAAAAGGTTTAATGAAGGGACCTCCTTTGAATGTGCCATCTATGTCCTGCTGAGACTCCAAATGCTGAGAGAATCAAGCAGACAATCCAGGCCGCATACCCAGTGCTTCACATATACTAGCTCCTTCAGTCTCACCTGCGAGTTAGGTTCACCTGGAAGGCAGGCTCTAAGATGGTCCCCCTGACCACACCTCACGGTGTCATGCCCTTGAGCGTAAGTGGAACCTGTGACTTGCTTCTGTCCAATAGCACTTGGCAAGGAGGACGGGAGGATTCTTCTGTGATGTGTTACGTAAGATTAGAACTTCCATGTTGCTAGCAGACTCTGTCCCTTGCCGGCTTTGATGAGGTGCATAGCCACACTGGGGAGGCCCACGTAGCACAGAACCATGGGCAGTCTCCCGCCAACAGCTGGCAAGGAAATATCCTACAACCTTTAAGAAACTAGATCCTGCCAACAACAGGAGCCTGGGAGTGGATCCTTCCTCGGTCCAGCCTTTGGATGAGACCCCAGCCCCAGCTGACACCTTGATTGTGATCTTGTGAGACCTTGTGCCAGAGCACTCAGCCAAGCGATGCACTGATTCCCCACAGAGCCTGAGAGAGGAAACACAGGCTGTTGTAAGCCGAGTTTGTGGCAATCTGTTAACCAGGAACAGATAACTGCACTACAGATAATTGCCTCTATCGTACAGGTGAGCACCATGAAGTTCAGGGAAGTGAGCTAACTTGCCTAAGGGACACGGGTGGGCCACTGGCAGCGTGGGGACTGCCAGGCCCCAGAGCTCACGGCCTCTTCCTTCTCTGGGTGCACATACTTCTGCCAAGTAGACGCCCTCTCAAGTGTCACTGTCCCTGGAGAATGACTCGCCTCTGAGCCCCTTCCTGCTCTACCCAGCCCCCACCCCTGCCGCCCGGGGAGCAGCAGGAGGCCAGGGTTTGTAAAACAGCGTCCAGCTGTCAGCACTGGCATTTGTCAAAGGAAGTGACTGCTCTTGGGCCCCAACACCATTCCCAAAGTGGACACTGCCTATGAAGAGTGCTAGCGTACAAGCTTGTCAGGCCCAGCCCAGGGAGGGGCTGAAGCAGTGATTGATGCTGGGGGACAGAGAAGGGGGGGCAGCTGCCATAGCAAGCTGGGCATCTCTTTCCCTTGCCCAGCTCTTGGCCACAGCCAGAAGCATCCACTTTCTCCAAAGCACTCGTGGGGGTGGGGGGAGGGGGAGCAGAAGCCACCTGTCTTCAGATCTTCCTATTCTTAGGACCCAGACCTGATAGACACCCTCTCTCTAGTGGAAACTGGCACCAAGAAACAGAAATGAAAGCTACATCAGCTCAGCACTGGTTGGGAGCTGGAGGGTCCCTTTCTGTCCCAGGGTAGGAGAGGCATGGGGGTGCAGTCCACAAATGGAAAGCAGCAGGTCCAGAATTTGGTGAGAAGTGCACCCTTTGGAAAGAGGACGTGCACATCCGGCTGACTAGCCGGATGTTAAGTGTGAAGACAAGCCCAGGTCACCCTGCCTCATGGTCCTGCTTTATGTCACTATTGTCTGTCTGTCTGCCCTTATGAAACAGGAATAGGTAATTTCAGATAATGAATGTACACACTTGACCCTAATCAACAAGAGGGCAGGGACTTCATAGCATAGGAACTAAAACAAGATACCATCTCTATTTGAAAGAATGGCTTCAGCCATCTATTGGAATATTTAAGCAATTACCAAGTGCCAGGTACCCTGCTAGACCCAGGGATACAAGGGAAACAAAAAATCCTAGTATTTGGGCTTATGTCCTGGTGAAAGGAAGCTAATGACTGCAGACTAACAAACACCCCCAAACTGAGTAGCATGAAACAACACTGATTTTTCATTATATTGTGGGTCTGACTTTTGGACAGGGCTCAGCTGGGTGGTTCTTCTGCCTTATGTGATGGCAGCTGAGGTCATTCATGTGCTTGTGTCTACCTGGTGGTTTGGGTGGAATGTCGAGATAGCCTCCTGTCCTCCAGGGTCTCTCATCACTGAGTGGTCCAGCTTGGACTTCCTTAGAACATGGAAGGAAGGGCTGGGCTTCGAGAAGGGAAAGCAACAACTCAAGTCCTCTTGAGGGCTCCAAACTCCCAGAAAATCACTTCCTCCATGCTCTATTGGTTAAAGCAAGTCCCAGAGTCAGCCCACACTCAAGAAGAGGAGAAAAGAACTCCATACCTCTTGCTTTGAGGAGCGGCGGGTGCACCCAGGGAGGAGAGGAATGATTGGAGGCCATTTTTGGAAACCATCTTTCCTGACACATAATTTCAGATGGTGACACACTCAGCAATGGATATTAAACACAGTAAAGAGGTAGGAAGTAACTAGGAGAGTGAGAAATGGTACTGATGAGGCATGGATACGCTCTCATGCCCCGATAGGAATTGGTAGTTTGAGTCGACCCATATTAAGGCTAACATAATCATATAAACTTAAAGTATTGAGTGGTGGGTGTTATCTTCCTTATCTATGTGAGAACATTGAGGCTGAGGGAGATGAAATGACTTAAGACAACACAGTGAGTGAGTGTGTGGGGGGTGCCTGGGGCCACAGCAGGACTCCACAGCCTGTGTTCTCTGTGCAGCAGTATCCCAGCTGCACATATGTAACTCGACCATTGGGGCCTTCCTCTTTGCCTGAACTGACCCAAGTAGCCAAAGGGACAGACTCTTGCCACCACCTTCATCCAATCCCTTTGCTCCCAATTTGTAGGCAAAAGTTTGACTCAACAGATGGCAGGTGAGAAACATCACTCGTTTGCCTCCTTTCCTATTAATACAAATACGAACAGAAGATGGCGGGACCACAGAGGAAGATGGAGCCTCCGTGGGAGAGGGGCTCTCCAGCTCGCCTGCGCGTTTCCTGCTGGCGAAGCCACACCTTGTGTCTTCACCACGTACAAAGTCCTATCACACTGAGCCGGGAGCCGTGGAGAAATAGGTTTTGTAGCATCGCACTTGATTAAGGCAATCTGTATCATTCATCCATCTGTTCACATATATGCATGTATCTACATGTACTCATATATGTATACATATTCGTTCATATATATACATGTCAGTATGTATGACTGAATGTGTATATATGGGTGTAGTATATTTATTATGTATTGTGTAATATAAAATACATGCATAACTGAATGTAACAGGACATGTGTCATGTGTACGCATCACCCCTACATATGGTTTGTGCACGTGGGAAAGGGCAGGGGGTGACTGCACTCGGCCATTTCCATGTCCATTTCCAGAGGACTTTCAGGAGTCCATGTCCCCTGTGGTTCTCTGGCCCACTGGGTGCACAGGGAAGATTTGTGTCCTTCTCATAAAGGAGGAAGTGAAACCCCCCAAATCCATGATGAGGGTGGGGTGAGCTGGCACTGGGGGGTTAAGGTTCTTCAAGTCTCTAGTCCGTGAAAGGAGAATGTTCTGCCTTCTTTCTCTCCTGGATTTTGGGGTTGTTGGTAGTGGCAGTGTAGAGGAATGGGGCCCCCAACCAGTGCATACAATGCCATGGGCTGAGAGGTGGGGACACACTAATGTATCGCCGTTAGGAGCAGGGACTTCTAGGCTACACAGCTAGGGATGGACAGAGCCAGGATCCAGAGCCTCTGCTGGGCCATTTGTCAAATGGGGACCATGGAAGAACCTATTACTCGCACAGCGCTGCCAGGC
Organism: Trachops cirrhosus; assembly: GCA_028533065.1. NCBI lineage: Eukaryota > Metazoa > Chordata > Mammalia > Chiroptera > Phyllostomidae > Trachops > Trachops cirrhosus. Next base: position 62,527,371 of record CM052546.1, on the reverse strand, counting down.
AGCATGCCAGCTGTGCGGTTCCAGCCACATGACGGTGGGAAGTTTTCGGTACATTGGAGCCAAGAGTTGGGCTTCCTCCCTCCGCTCTCTCCTGGTGTGGCCCTGTCCCCCCTCTTACCTGGCACAACAGGGCCCAGGGTGGACCTTCTCCCCCCTGTACACAGATGCAAGCTGCTGGAAAACGTAGTGCAGCCCAAACCCCTCATCCAATGCCAGGGCAGTGGCAGGCGTGGTGAGTCTCACACAGATCGCTGTAGATGGGGCAGCCACATGCAGTGAGGTCAGCAGGACCCCCAGCACCATCCTGTTCCTCCTGCATTGCCGCTGAGAGAGCAGACGCCCACACTCCAGAGATTGCACCCTAGTCTTCTGCAGGGCGAGAGAGAAATGCTAACTTTTCCTTTGAAAGTGACTTCTTCCAGGTAGGGGTAGGAATTCCTCCACTCTGGGCGCTCTGTAGATGCTCCAGGTCTCTTGCAAATGGCCAGCTTCATAGGAGATCACTCCAACATCTTGTCAGCTGTCTACCTACTGGCTGTGACTGCCTGGGACTCACTCTCTGGCCACCCAGACATGAGTTCTATCTGCTCCTGAGGCTCCCTTCTTCCTGCTGGCCGGCCCTGCCATCTATCACAGACAGGATGGCCAACCTCAGAGCCGGGTGACCTTTTAAAGGCACCAGGATTTGTTTAATTTTCACAATTCACCTCTCTTCAGCCTTATCAGAGGCGGCGAGGCCCCAGCAGGGGAGGCAGTTTGGCATCCTTCCCTGAGTTTTGAAGCAGACAGGCTGGGTGCTTCTCTGCTGGGAGTCCTTTCTTCTCCCAGGAGGGGGATGGAGAGAAAGGGAAGACATGATAGTGTGGGGTTTGGGTGGGGAGAGGGTGCCCAGAGAAAAGAGGAAGCTGCCAGGTGCACATTTAATTATAACACCCGACTCATCGTGAGATCTTGTTCTTTTATCCCTGCATTTTCTATCTTAAAAACATCTTTCATACACATAATTGCAGCTTATGTTTGCAGAGGTTTTATCACGGGCCAAGCTTGGTCTCATCTAATGCATGGTCTCAGCTAACCCTTCCGGCAGCACCTCGAGGTCCTGTTATCCCCATTTTCCAGGTAAAGAAACTGGGGCATAGCCCAGCCAGGGAGGTCATTGCCCAAAGCCACATACTGTGTGAAGGGTCCAGAGTTTAAGTCCAGCTTCGTGGCCTCCGAAGTCCAGGCATGTGGCAATACTGAGCCTGAATAAACCTCATCTGATCCTCGCTATAGCCTCCGGGGAGAAATGTCTACTCTCCGTTTGATTTGATTCAGAGGATTTCACTTCAATTTTCAAGTCACACAAGCCAGCAAACATCAAGCAATGGAGGAATAGTGTAATAAAAAATACTACTCCGTGTCTGGCACATGGGGGTCAAAGTGCTTTACCATCTATGAATTTGTTTAATTCCAACAGCTACGTGAAATACTATTTCATGGTCCTGTGATTGCCATTTTACAGGAGAGAAAAAGAAGGCTTGGGGAGACAATGAGGGTCCGTTAGTTAGGACAAGGGTCTCAAGGCCTGGGCCGTTCTTACTAAATGCTGCTCTTGCTACATGTGTAGATGTAGCACCATATTGTGCAACAGATAGGTGAGCCTGACCGGAAACAAAGGGATAAATGTAGGCAACTGCAGAGAAGAAATCAACGTGTAATTGACCAGGCAGCGTATCTCTAAGCAATGGTTTAGCCTCCCTTCGGGGAGACAGAGCTTTGGGTATGAATCCTCTGTTCCTTAACTTGCTGTAAGTGAATAAAACTACCTTGTGACAGCCATGTCTCGTTCTTGAATGGGGCGCTCCAAGTGGTGAACTGGCTGAGTCTGGTAGCAGGTCCCCAAGTTCAAACTGCTGGTGAGTGGTAAGAACCAGCTGAAATCCCGGCCACCTGACCTTTGCAGCTTGTTGCGTCCTTGGCCACTACACTGTCCCCTTTCCCATTCACACCACAGCCGGCTGGACCCCCCTGCTGAGGTCTTTCTCCCGTGGGGTCACCTGGCGCTTTACAGATGAAGGATTCCAGGCGCTCAAGTGCAACTGACCTTATGCAACCACATGCCAACGCACCTGCCTTCCTTTCCTGCCCTGACCAGTCCAGACGCTCCCCCGCCTCCATTCCCCTAGAAACTGCAGGGCCTTCTGAGGCCAGTGCGAACTGGTTGGGGTAGAAAACATCTCATAAATAGGGAGTCACTGTAGCAGGTTCTACCACCCATGCCAGGAAAGGAGAGAGATATTCTAGAAGAGAAGCTGCAATTGTGTACATACACATACACACACATACACACACACAGACTTGGGAATTATGGGCACACATCTGTTTTAATTTTTCTGATGGAGGGAGATTTGCCAAGAGAAGCTGAGTCTGAGAGCTTGGTGCCCAGGGTCCCTCCGGAGGCATGAGATGACCATGCAGAAGGGTCCTGTTCCTTTGAAGTCAGGAGAAAGTGACCTCTAGTTGATAACTCAAACCTGGGGGAAACAGACATGCAGAAGTCTCTTCCTTCTGGAGTCAAGCTACCTTAGTCTGAGGATGTCTGGGACTCTGAACCTAGAAGGTCACATAGGAGCTTAAAAATGCAAAGGAATAAGAAACTGAGACTGATACCCTACTTCGCTTTGGCTGATTCAGTTTTTCGTTTCTCAGCTTGACTTTATAATTGTGCCACCTCCCTCCTCCTCATTTCCTACCTGATGACATCACTTGCCATCTTAGCTTACGCCTTAGGACAGGTTCTCAGCTTTGTGCCATCCTTTCACTGGAGACATTTGGATTTAGGAGCCTCACTGAGTAACATTGCAAGCAGCAGAAGAGGCTCCGTGAGCACGTGCTGTGTGCTGGAACCCAGCCCTGAGAAGGCAGATGTGGTCTCTGCACGCTGCCCCTCCCGTGCACCCCAGGTGGGGGTAGGGTTAGGAAACACGTCAATCCCAACTGGGAGAAGTTCTAGCAGGGGAGTGTGGGGTGCTTTGAGAGCATGCAGCGAGGGGTCTTAACCTAGTCGAGGGAGTTGTTTTACACTAATTCTGTTATTTTAACCTTTTCTACTTTTATCCGTCTCTTTAATTGGGTTTATTTTATCCTTTGTTTGGAATATTATCCATTTAGAATTTGATTCTTAGTTGATGGACTAGCAGGCAGGACATGTGGACATGGGGTGACTGTCACAAGAACAGACCACACTCGAATCAAGGTGGCCCTTCGGCTGCCCCTTCCAGCCACTCTCAGCAACTCGCCCAAACACTCTCTCTCTCTCTCTCTCTCCCTCTCTCTCCCTCCCTTCATAATTCCGGCTGGGGGATCTGTGAGTTATCAAGAATAAAAATTGCTCAACATTGACACCTTAACCGCTAGAATTAGGTTACTTCCTCGAATACATCCTCTTTTCTTTTTGAAGTGCTGGTGCTGTGTTGCCTGTTCCAAAGGCCCTAATAAAAGCGTCTGACCATGTGCTATAATTTTATCTAATCCTCACCATGACTAGCGGCAAGGTGCTATTGTTTCCATTTTCAGATGGAGGCAGCCGAGGCTCAGCCAGGTTGAGAGACTCAGCCCAGGTCATGTGACTTTCTGTGAATGGAGTCGGCCCTTGAACCACGAAGTCTCATTCTCAAGTGTCAACTTCTCACAGTCCTGACACGGACGGCCACCCTGTCTCCCCAAGTATGGGACCAGCTTTGGAATAGCCTGGAATTATCGAAGCCACAAAACCACACCACCTCCAACTTTCAGAATTGAGTCAAATGCCTCCAAGGAAAGTCGCTCCCCACCTGTGGAAGGTGCCACTCTGCTGCCCACTCTAGGAGACACAGGGGATGCTCATTCACAGTTGGGGGACCGTGATTCTCGAAGGAGTGATGGTTACTGGGGGAGGGTGGCCATGAGATCTGGATCTGCCCCTTCCATTGGTGTGACCTGGGGTGAGCCCTCAGTTTGCTTATCCATGAAATGGGGATCCTGCCTCTCCCTCCTTGGAGAAGTTGGAAGAGCAAGTGAAGACCACAGAAGGAATGATGGTGCAGAGAGAGAGGGAGGAGCACAAGGAGTGGGGGACATGTCGGAACGTGGAAGCCGGTCACTGCCAGGTAGACGAGCTTCGGCAGAAGTGGGGCTCAGCAGTTCCCAAGCACCGCTGGTGGCAGGAGGATCCAGTCTGCTTTGGAAACCAGGTTGGCCTTATTCACAAAGTCAAGGTGAAGATCTCTATGCTTTGTGGTCCAGCAATCCCACTCTTAGCACAAGGAGACATGGCCCATTCTAGAGCAGGGGAGGGCCACAACACAGCCAAAATCCCGAGGCCAGCCTAGCAAGTGTAGGGTGCCTGCGACAGACCGGAGACCCTGGTAGCACAACGTCTTTGACCGCCCTAACACCCAACCATAAAACTGAAGTGTTAAGGATTGAGAGGTCATTTAGGCAAAATCCATACCAGGGGCATGACTTCCTTTGACGATGTTGACAACAAACAGTTGCTAAATCCAACATCTCTTCCTTGGATGCCACCAACCAAGTGTCTCTCGCCACCAAACCCAGGCAGCCCGTGTGAGACCAAACAAGGAGGAACTTAGACTTTGCACCAGCTCTGATAGCGAAGACCCCTTCTGGGGCCTTCCCATGTCCACTCTTAGTGCTGAATCCCTGGGGCCCCGTGAGAACTCTGGAGGGATTTCTAAGGTGGCGTTCTTCAAACACTGCTGGCCCGCCTCCTTCGGTCGCAGAGTGGGAAGGCTGTGTCAGGCAGCGGTTATGAGCCCATTGCATGGAGCCAGACGACTCAAGTTCAAACATGACCTGCCTATCAGATGTGTCATTTTGGGTAATTATTTCACCTTTAAAAGTAGTCACTCCCATCTCTCCTGGACAGATGAAGAAATGCCTTTCGAGAGGTTGTCACAGCGATGCAAGTTGGGGCATGTCATCTATTTAGCACAATATTTGGCCCAAACCTAATGTGTGAGATTTTATTGCAGTGGTTCCCAGATTTCGCTCCACGTTAGAATCACCTGGGAGCTTTAAAATAAAAACCCGAGGCCAAGTCACATCTCATACTAATTAAGTCAATGTCTGGGGGTGGGAGCCAGGCGTGAATACTTTTTAAAAATCCCATCATGCAGTAGAGTTTGGCCATCATCACTATCATTTCCTGAAGTCAGGCTTCAGCTGCCCGGAGTTTCTCTGGCTCGGAGAGTACGGCCACCTGCTCGGGTAGACTCCGAACAGTTTCGTTCGCTCTGGCCCCACAGCTCTCCTGCTTGGGTGTGTCCCAGATGAACTCAGCTGCTCCACGGTCTTCTTTGCCACTTGGTAAGTCAAACAGAAAACACACCGTTGGTCTTCCCTCAGTGCAGTCCATGCCACCACCAATTTCAGTTGCTCCCAAACCCTTTCGCCCCAACTCTGTTCAGTTAACTCCGCTTGAGTTCCGTTGACACTGCCCCATCGCTCTCTTTCAAGAAGAGTGACAGAAGCTACTGTCCTCCTTTGAGCCACCAGCTCACCCTCCCTTTCATCCAGACAACTCCAATAACGTATCTGCTTTCCTGACCTCCACTTGAGCCCCCACTTCCAGGCACCAGCCACAGGAGACTTTTAAACATGTGTCTCATCACTCACCTTGCTTTATGCTACCTGGGTGAAAACCAGGCTCCCGGTCCTGTCCTGTGAGACTGCTACCAGCTCCTCTGATGTCAGCACTCTTCCACCCCATTAGATTTCCAGGTTTGAATGGCACTGGTTTTTAATTCCTTATATGCATCAACCCCAGGACCTTTGTATATGCTGTTCTATCCTACTTTTATTCCAAACAGCTTTCCCTGAAGCCTCCAGCTAGTGTGTGTCTCTGTTAGCTACGCCTAGGGATCCTCATTTTCCCCTGATGTTTGCCCCACTAGTAGGTGATAGAAATGTGCTTGGCATCCTCATGGCTGCTGTTAAATGTTTTTTATATTAACTCATTTAATTCTATGATACGAACCCTGTTACCCTATTTTATGTGTGAGGAAACTGGAGCACAGAAGGGTTGGGCAGTTTTCTTAAATGAATGTCACGTAGCTAGTGAGTTGCAGAGCTTGAACTTGAACGTGGGCAGCTCCAAAGCCTGAGACCTGGGCATGATCTTGCCCTGATTGAGACCGAGAGCCTCTCCCATGGGCTGCTCTAAGTTGTGACTGCACTCACCCCCCGATTCCTTGAGCCTGGAACACAGTGAGCACTTAATGGTTTCTGAATGAATACCCCTCAGAGGAGGGAGGGGCATCAGAAAAGCATCCTTCTCTCTATGCCTAGGTTGACTCACGAGGAAAGTGGGAGCAGAGGCTGGCCCAGCTCAAGGTGGCTGGGTGTGCCCGGTGTCTCTGCAGTGCCCCTCACTGGAGTCAGGTCTCTCCCTATTTGGAAGGAACCATCCAGCCCTTCCCCGGCCCCCTCCCAGCTGCCTGCTCAGGGTCTCAGAACAGAACAACCCCACCAATTCATCAGAAGACGTCAACCTCGTGGAACGGTTTGGGGCATAAATCAAAGTACGAGGAAAGGTTTAAAAAAAAGAGGTAGTGGGGAGAGAAAAATCAGGGAAGGGGGCAGGGAGAAAGAGCAATGGAAGGAGAATGGGGGGAATGAGATCAAAGGCAAAAATTCATCAGAGATAACGGAATTATTTATTTTTCCTGCTCTCATTCTCTGGGCCTTTGAGGCCTCCACGCTGATGTATTTGGACATCTTGGGGCCGTCTGTTACCGGAGGCCACCCCAGCCCCTCTGCCTAAGCCCAGCCCCCCAAAGGCACGTCGGTTCCATCAGCAGCAGCTGCCCCCTCGGCGGCTGCCCAAGGAGCCTTTTGAAGTGGGTCTGGGTGGTGTTTACTCACCCTCGTGTAAGAAACGCGCACACGGTGCTGGTGGCAGCAGCTGCCCTGGGTGGGGGTAGGGGTGGGAGGCAAGGGGGTGCCCTCATCACTCACGAGCCTGTTTATTTGGGAACCAGAGCGGGCCTTTCTCCGGTTATTACTCAACGTCTTCTACAGACCAAGCCACACTCACTCCCGAAGGCGGGGCAGGAATAACAAACATACTGCCCGCTGCCAGACGTGCCCACCTTGCCTGGGCCCCACGGTGCACTTGGCTCTCACACAAGGCTTGGAAATGAAGGGCCAGGAGGGGGTTTTGCTGGTCCCAAGATGAACCCAGAAGCCAGAATGGCAGGCCTCACATTCTAGTTCCATCTCTTACTATGTGACCCTCTTGGGCAAGAAAGAGAACTCAGTCCTCAAAGCGACTCCCCTTTCTCCCATCCCAGCCGGGGACACTGAGCCCTGGAGACGTTAACATCAGCAGAGAACTTGGAGACGTGCTCGGGACACAGTGAGTCCGGAAGCAATGCTCTTCGAAGACAAGAGCTACACAAGTTCCACAAGGCTAAGAGCTACACAGATTTCACGTGGTGCCTCTTCCTGGTTTTTTAATTAGCTGGTAGATTATCAAATAATGTCTTAAGCTATTTTACAGGACAATAGACTGACTGAGGAGCTGTGGAGAAAAAAATACCAGTAGTCTGAACGATAGCGTTGAGCTTGATGGATAGTGTTCCTGCAGAATGCGGAAGGATCAAGAGGCAAGATGGTTTTTCTCTTTGAACAAGTCAAACCAGCGAGGCACTGAATTAACCTGGGTATGTGGGCAAAGACTTGCGTCGGACAACTGAGCCTCAGATATCCGGGGCTGCCTCTTGCTGGCTGTGTGACCCATGAACGCAGAGCCCCGAGCTTGCTTCTTTCTCCGTCAGTGACAGGGAGACAATAGCTCCTTCCTGTATGAGGGTTTTGGAAAGGTTCCGTGAGGTTTTATAAAACAGTCTTTTTGTAGCACAGTGTGCCAGGCACTGTTCTCAGTGCCTGACAGCGCATTTGCTTATTTCAGACTCAGAGGAAGCCTTCGAGATGGGTACTATCACCCCCATTTCACAGATGAGGAAACTGAGGCTCAGAGAAGCGAATAAGGTTACAGAGACTAGCATGGCCAGGGGCCCACGAGAGGGACACACACAGAGGTAGAGCAGTTACATTTTATCTCATGTTCGTGTCTTCAGAACGGTGCATAATTACAACACGTGGGCTGTTGTGTCCTGTGACCTTGGGGGCAGGGCACTTCAGAGACACAAACAGGCAGATGGGAGGAGACAGCTCTTCTGGAAGAGACAGAGAGAGCTGGGTGCTCGAGCTGCGGACTGGAGGTGGGGTGGTGGGGGTTAGGATCTCTTGAGTCTCAGTGAGAGAAGGTGACCCAGCCTGTCCCCTCACTTCTCCCCTGGAGGTAGTGACCGATGTCCTGCTGGAGGGGCTGTGGGCCAGCCAGATCCAGGCTGTAGGACCTCAGGGACCATCAGGAGTCAGGAAATTGGGGCCCTTCTGGAAAGGCACAGGTGGGCCAGGCTGCTCCTTGGGCGAGAAGGAGGTCTAATGCTGGCTTCTTGTCCCTTGGAGTCAGCAGAGAAGGACTCCGCAGGCTCTCCGCTGGCTGGGGTGAGGGGTTGCTAGGATTTCTGGTGTGAGTGACTGGAGCCTGCTTCACACCATCCTGGCTGTTCCTACAAGTCTTGCCACAAATACCAGGAATGTATGATCAGTTGGCATTAACCCAGCTGGGTTGAACATCGCTTAGTTAATTGTTTTTTTTTTTTACAACAGAAAGTGGGCCTTTTTACTTGTCTGCCAACAAGGGTGTTCCAGAAAGCCTGGAAGCTCATGCTTCTCAAATGTCTCTACGGAATCTGAGCTTTGGAACAACCCTGCAGAAGGAGCAGGGTCAGGGCCAGCCAGTAGCCCACTTGCAAAGTCATGGCAAACAGGTGAGTCTCAGCAACCTGCCTTCCCATTCTGGCCTTCAGACAGGCGGGATTGGCTTGTGCTGAGAGGCAAACTCAGAGAGAAGGTGACATTCTGAAGGAGCCGCTTTTAGAACATGTAGACAAAGACCCCCTGGACCCCCGACACAAAAGCTCGCAGGCACAGGGGAAGGCTTGTGCTGGCGAGGTGCTCGCTGGGCGCGGTCTGGTTTTGATTAAAGAGCCATTATTTACTCACGGCAGGAACGATGCTCGGGAAGGCAGATGTGGTCACGTGACCGAGGGCTGGTGTGGGAGCCGTCAGCCCTGCCAACCCCGAGAGCCACCACGCACTCCTGTGCGATGGCCCTGACGTGGCTGGAAGGCCTCATTAAATTCCCATGATGCTCCGACCGAAACAGACATATCTATTTATCACAAGATTTCCTTCTTCTTCCCAGGAAAATACCGAGCTCTAGGCTTTCAGACTGGGCAGGCTACTCAGAAGACTTATGAACCTTTTACCCGGGACATGGGAGATTTCAGACTTTTCCCAGGTCTGGGTTTACTATTGCTACATAATTTCTGACCTGCTCCTCAAAATAAAGTCATCAAGAGTTGCAACCTTTTTCCTCCACTTTTCCTAGCTCAACCAGGGAACTTTCTAGAAAAGTATATGCTTCAAGACTCTTTTCCACTGGGGGGAATAATGGTGAATGTCGGAAAACGATAGTTGTCATGATGTAACAGGTCTCAAGAACTGATGCTATCATTTTTAAGAACACGTAATTCTTATCCTGATGCGGTAACAATCATCATCCCCCTTTTACAGATGAGAAAACAGGGCTTCACATGAGCTCATGAGGCAGGTTTTCCCAAAATCCTTACAGCTGGGACACAGTACAGATGAACTACCTTCCTGTATTGTATTTCTGCCATCGGAGCCAGACCTTACAGCGGACTTCCTGGAATCTCGTTTCAGTCAGTAGGACTGAGGTTTGTGGGTCCAGTGGGAGCTGCCCAGCTACAGTCCCATCAACGTCTTCACTGACCAATCAGAGCAACTCCATACCAACCAATAAAGACAGTGTTTTTTGGACCAACCAAAGTGCAAGAATTTGGAGCCCTCATTGGGAGGAGGACAAACCAATCAGGGATCAGGGGCAGGGACTTCTGTCTACATAAATCAGCTCCCCTCTGGCTCAGCTTGGGGAGTCCACTTTCCCTCTCCTCCAAAGGTTGTAGGCCATTTTCCTGGCTGGAGCATTAAAGACATGTCACTGGAGCACAGCAGACTGGCACAGAAGCAGGGGGAGGCTGAAGCAGCCTGAGGCAGACCAGTGCAGAGCGGAGTAAGCGGCTGGAGTGGAGCAGAGCTGCACTGGCCTGAGGGGCCTCACCCCAGGACCCCTCGATCCAGGGTCGCCTTATAGCTGTGCTGTTTCATGACGAGCTACAACACTACTGAGCTGCCCCACAGCCTTGCCGTATTGAAACCGGAAAAGACACCCGAGTTCGGGCTGCCTGTCACTACCAAACCCAATAAGCAGAGACAGGGACTGAATCTTCATGGGCGCTTTATTCAGATGGTCGGTGATCTGAGAAGATGGCGGGTTGATGCCCTAACAGACCATCTTAAATTCCCTTTTAAAATGGCCCTTTTTATAAAGAGAACAAAGTGTAGGTAAGGGGTTTGGAATTCAGGGAAAAGCCAATTAGATTCGGCATTCTCGCCCTGGGCGGTGGGCATCTCACCCCGGAGCACAGTGGCTCGGATACCATCTTGAATGGCTTGCAGTCCTCCTGAAGGTGGAACTGCTTATGGTCTCCTGGAGTCAGGGTGGGTCATACCTTCAGTTCCAGGAACCAAAGCTTTTACACGTGTTGATTATTAAGCTTATTAGCTATTACCTAAAGTAAAATTTTCCAACTCTGGAGTCCCCTATCAGTTTCACTGTTGAGCTGTTCTGCACCGAATCAAGTTTTTGTCTTCACTGCACCCTCAATTCGGGATTCCTGTGGGCACTGAACTGGTGCCAAAGACCATCGGTTGACAACATGTTTATCAAAACTAAGAAATTAGCTCTGGTATATCACTACAAACTAAACTCCAGACGCTATTTGGATTTTAGCAATGTTTCCTCTCCTGTCCTTGTCACTACCCAGCACAGCGGGCCACCCCATGTCCCCAGCCTCCATCCCATCCCTTCTAAAGTGGAGCTGGGTTCTCCAATCCAGGCCTGTCTGAAGTCAGACTGAGGCTGGTTGCACTTGAGTTTGTATTCTCATTTGCTAACGCAATCATGTGCTCATAATTAGGGTTGTAGGAATTAGGCAAAGCTTCTCTGTGGAGACTAGAATCGGGCTTTAGGGCATGGGTGGGATTTGGTGGGGTGGAGACTAGACAGCAGGGAAGGGATTTGGCGGGGTGAAGAGAGGAAGTCATCACAGGCTTTGAGTGGACCTCAAAGGTGTGCTAATACTTCAGCCCTCCCTCCCCCAGGCAGCACCAGTTAGGCACAGAGAACTTAGTACTTAATGGCCAAGAAATCCCAGGCCTGGAGAGGCTCAAAAACCCCAGATCTTAATGTTTCTGATCAAATTCAGTTGTCAGTTCAAGCTCAGGGGTCAGATACTGCATCCGTAACCCCTCCAGAAATGTTGTTGCTGGCTGCATAGCACGTCTGGGAGGCCCCTAACATGGTGTCTAACATGCAGGGACTCTAAACCTAGATCCATCTTCCCACATAGCCCAAGTCACAGGCCTGATACAGAGAGATCTGATCAGATCACTGGGGAGAAGTAGGAGGGGCTGTAGGAGGAGTTTGCTCGGGTGATGGCAAGCCTGGGTGGTCAGCCTGGACAGTAGCGCTGCAGCTGCCTGCATTTCCCCAATGAACAGTATTTTGTACGGAAAGGAACTCCGGGCAAAGCCTAGGGTTGGGCTGGCCTGGCAGAGGGTGGCAGGGTTATTCTTCTTTGGGTGTTCTAGTCAAGGTGACCTCTGAGGCAGAAGCCTGCCATTCTTCCAGAATTGTGTAGCTTTTGTGCATTATGTTGTTTTAGTTTGTAAACTACCCCTATAGAAACGAACAAGGGAAAAGCTAGGAGAACTCAGTTTTTTAGAGTTTAGCCTTAATTGATAGGCTTAAGTGATTAAAGCTGTGACTTGATAGGCTTAAGTAACTGCTTTTAAATAAAGATCTTAAGATTTTATTTATTTACATTTAGAGAGAGGGGAAGGGAGGGAGAAAGAGAGAGAAACATCACTGTGTAAGAGATACATACATCAGTTGCCTTACTTGTGGTCCCAGCGGGGAACCTGGGCCACACCCCAGGCATGCACCCTGGCTGGGAACCGAACCGGTGACTTTTTGGTTCACAGGCTGGCTCTCAATCCACTGAGCCAAACCAGACAGGGCATGAATAAAGATTTTTCCTTTATCACCAAACCGTTGCCTCTGGAATTTTGCCTCCAGGGTGACAGTGGGCAGCGGGACCCCAACTTACTGTTCCATACCAGTGATTTTCCCCACTCTCATACAAAAACCTTTAATAAAAAACAGCTCTTTACAGAACCAGTCATAAAACAGAAGTAACTGAGCAGGCCACAGAGCACTGTGCCAGGCCCCAAAGGGACAGCTCTGGCTGGCTATTGCCACGTGGGATGTGAGCTCAGGGTTGACACATTTCATTTTTCAGGAGGAGTTGCAAATAATGTCTTTTTAAGAAAAACTGTATTTTTTTCATGGTAGTCAGTAACTGATCACCCTCCCCACCAAATGACACTAGAAGGCTACATAAAACACAGGCAGCCAGTTAGCAGCCTGTTTTACACACTCAAGATAAAAATAAGTGGGCTCATACGGTAGCACAACATTTTTACAAAGGTAACAGCTAAGCTGTTAGCATGCAGGGAGCCTGCCAGGGAAGGATGGGGCAGGGAGCCTGCCAGGGAAGGATGGGGCAGGCTCCTGGCATGACATCAGCAGAGGAGGCAAGAAAAGGTAAGAGGAGCAGCAGGAAGCCTCACGGCAACTCATCTGCCAGTCTGCAACCCCAGGACCGGAGAGCCCTGTGGGTTAACGCAAGGGCCAGGTGGGCTGAAGACCTCCCAACAGATTTCCAGACCCCAAGGAGAACCCCCACTCAGCCCCAGGATCCCATGAGCCTTTTGGCCTCTGCTCTCTGGGCCTGCAGGGTCTCACTTGCATACTTCTGTGGCAGTTCCAACTTCTTCCTCTGCCCAAGCCTCCTCCTTGAGCTCCTGCTGCGATGGTGCAGAGACAGGAACCCGGAGCTTCCCCTGCCTGTCTTCCCCTCCATTCTCCTGGCTGCCTTCTTCATCACACTCCTCCTCGGTGACAACTCCTCTTGAAAAAGGAAATGTGTCAACCCTGAGCCCACGTCCCACGTGGAAATAGCCAGCCAGAGCTGTCCCTTTGGGGCCTGGCACAGCGCTCTGTGGCCTGCTCAGTTACTTGTTTTATGACTGGTTCTGTGCCATAGATGTTGACCTCTTCCTCCTCTTCTTCCTTTTCTCCTCTCACCAGCCCAGCTTCTCTGCTTTCCAACTTCCCACCAGTTGGGCTCTGCATTTCTTTTCACATTCCTGTTCCGAAGGCACAGTGACGCCACCTTCTCCATCTAGGTGACCATAGTGTTCAAGATTGATTGCCTTCAGGAGCTCAGCACATGTTTTTCTTGGAGGAAGAGGAGGTTCTTTTTCAAATAACTCCCTAAGACCAGGCACATTTTTTGCTGCTCGGAAGTACAGGGTCCGGCACAAATAACACCCTTTTTTTTATTACAAAATCTTTTATTACAAAATTATAAGCATGTAATTCTGTAACATAACTATCACACTCAAACAAACCATATGACATTTCAGGTGAAATGCTCGAATCAAAACTATAATTATTACACCCGTGTTATTACCCTACCAACCACACTCATGCAGAAATTACTTCTGCCAGACCCTGTATTTGTAAACTCCATTTCCTGGGACTTCTTTTCCTTGGTGATCCAGCATTGTAGGGGCAACTTTACATAATCAGGCCCACCCAGATCCTTTTGTCCGGATCTCCCAGTGTCCTTTCTCCCTTAGCAGTTCGTTAATTTCATCATTCAGGTCAGGAATTCGGAATTCACCTAAGCCTCCAGCATTCTGAATCTGAGCTTATTTATTTATTTATTTATTTTTTAGCCATCTCTCCAATGATCTGTCATCTCCACTTCTCGGCTTTGGGCAGCTCCCCATCATCGGAGGCAAGGAAGGGTCTTCATTCCTTCAATCTTCCCCCCTCCCCCCATTTGAGCTTGGCGAAATTTTGCTAAGGCTGGCATGAACTTTTCTGCATTTCCCGCTATCCTGCAAGGAAGGGTGCAGCCCTCGGACCTTGGCCAGGAAACTTTCTAGCCTCAGGGGAGGCCAGTCCTGATGGGGACTGAAAGATTCTGTGATACAGAAGATGTGACTGGATCACTGGGAAGAAGTAGGCGGGGCCGTAGGAGGAGTTTGCTGGGAGACAATGGAAAGCAGTCTAGGACGGGATTGGCTGAGAAGCTGAATGCCAAAGGAGATTAAAAGAGGGCCGGCCCTCTTTGGCTCCAGAGCTTTTCAGGCTCCTGAGCTGGTTCACTCTCAGGCTCTTCTTCCTCCAGGGTGGCTGTGTGATTGTCCTGCAAGGTGCCTGCGCTTTCCAGCTGACGACAGGTATTTTGCATGGGAAGGAACTCCGGGCACAGCCTAGGTTTGGGCCGGCCTGGCAGAGGGTGGCAGGGTTATTCTTTGGGAGTTCTGGAGAGAACAGGCTCTGAGACAGAAGCGTGCCCTTTTCCCGGAATTGTGCAGCTTTTGTGTATTACACTGTTTTATTTTGTAAACTAAGGCGGAGTTGCTGAGCGGCCCGGACGAAACTGAAGAAGGCGGCAAGATGGCGGATGTGCTGGCTCTTCACGAGGCTGGGGGTGACGATTTCGCCGTGGATGAGGATGGGGACGAGAGGATCCACAAGCTGAAACAAAAAATGAAGACCCGGAAGGGCCGCGGCTTTGGCTCCAAAGAGGGGTCCCGAGCACGGCTGCGTGCTCGGGATTATGACAATGTGGAGCAGGATGGAGATGAACCCGGCCCTCAACACTCTGTTGAAGGCTGGATTCTCTTTGTCACTGGAGTCCATGAGGAAGCCACGGAAGAAGACGTCCGTGATAAATTTGCGGACTATGGGGAAATAAACATCCACCTCAACCTGGACAGGCGTACAGGATACCTGAAGGGGTATACTCTACTGGAGTATGAAACCTACAAGGAGGCCCAGGCTGCTATGGAGGGACTCAACGGCCAGGATTTGATGGGACAGCCCATCAGTGTGGACTGGTGTTTTGTTCGGGGTCCACCCAAGGGCAAGAGGAGAGGTTGCTGAAGACGCAGCACGAGTCCAGACCGGAGGCGCGCTGAGAGGTCCTCTGCTGTCTAGGTGTTCTCTCCAGAGATTCCACTGGACCATGCAGCCTTGGAGAAATAGGACTGGGGTGGAACTCACTGTTTATAAGTAATCTCTTACCCTATTGATTAGTGTGGGGTGGTTTTTTTTTGAGTTATGAATAAATGTCCCTTTTTTTTTTTTAGAAAACAATGGGAAAAGCTAGAACTCTTTTTGGTATTAGAGTTTTGCCTTAATTGATAGGCTTAAGTGATTAAAGCTGTGACATGTAGGCTTAAGTAACTGCTTTTGAATAAAGACTCTTCCTTTTATCACCAATTTTTTGCCTCTGGAATTTTGCCTAGAGCAAGGGTGTCAAACTCATTTTCACCGGGGGCCACATCAGCCTTGAGGTTGCCCTTCAAAGGGCTGAATGTCGAGCTCCTTGCCCCTAGTTAAGGAGTAGTTACATTTATACAGTCCTAAAATTACATTTGGCCCTTTGAAGGCAACCGTGAGGCTGATGTGGCACCTGGTGAAAAAGTTTGACACCCCTGTCCTAGAGGGTAGAAGGTGGTGGCGGGCAGTGGGACCTCAACTTACTGTTCGGTACCAGCAATGGCACTTCAGATGGGACCCGAGCTGCCTGTGGCTGGTTGGCCCCAGGAGTGGGACTATGGGTTTCCCGGTGTCCGGGAGTCCCTCTGCATGCCCACGCGAGATGCCAGCCACCTAAACATGCCTAGCTGGTGGAAGGCAATGAGGTCCAGGCGAGGACTGCTTTGGGAAAGTCATTGTGTGGGAGCCAGGTTTGTGAAAGTGGTTAACAGCAAATTGGCTTGTGAGTACCCTTGGAACAACGGAATTGTGGATACCAGTTTGTTTATCCATTCTCAGGATTTTTTCCTTTATTATTTTTCTGATTACAGCTTTCGGCCTGTACATCGGGGCCAATAAGTATAGTTCTGGGCTGGCTCCTCGAGGGACCCCACTGGGCAGGATTTGGGAGGACTGGAACATTTACTGCTATTATCCAGTGACCAAGGAGGTGTTGATTAATTATTGTAACACTGTGTGGCCCACGTATGTTTTGGATTGTGAGGAAAGGCAGCCCGTGCATGGCTCCCTAAGTGATTATGCCATCAATTGAAACAATATCGCCAACAGGCAGATGGGGTGAAATCAGTTAGAGCAATACATTCATGCCCTTGGTGTGTAATAGGCTTTCACCAGGGATAGAGAATCGCTTGATGGGGGAGAAGGCTTCAAAATCTCTTCCCGATAGTAAGACACTGGAAGAGAGAATGAGATAAACCTCATCAATATTCTGAACCCAGGGGACCCAAGGTTGGTGGTAGGAGAAGCTTCCTCGCTACCACCCCCTTCCCCTAAAGTAGAGACCCCAGGGCCATGGGCTCCACCCCTGTATGACAAGGGATGGGTCTCCCCCTCAAGGACCTGGCAGGGCACCCAATTTGGCCAGGAGCATCCCTTTCCAGAGCTGGGCAGTTTCCTTTGAGGTGGTACCCTGCAGGTGGAGTGAATTAGCAAGGCCAGCCTGCTGGCTGCGATTGGGTCCAGACTCTGTTCTCCACTTCAGACTTACTGAATTGGAAGAATTCCAACCCCTCCTATGAGGAGGATCCTCAGAGAATGGCAGATCTTATCACCTCCATTTTTGCCACTTATCATCCAAACTAAGCAGATGTCCAGACTCTCCTAAATATCCTGTTAACTGCAGGTGAGAGAGGGCTGGTTATAAACAGGGCTAATGAAGAGACCCAGTGTCTCCACCAAGAGAATCCTGATGGGACCCCCAAACCAGCAGAGGCAAATCCCTTGACAGAGCCCAACTGGAACCCAAGGGGTGGGGGCAAGCCTTCCTGGAACATTACAGAAAGTGTATACTGGAAGGGCTTAAGAAGAGGGTGCCCAAGCAAAAGAGCCTGAATCTGATACTTGCTATTCAGCAATGACCAGATGAGGACCCTTCTGAATTTTTAGAGAGGGACTACAGGCCCATAGAAAGCACTCCGATGCCGAGCCACAGGCACCAGAGAATGTGTGAATGGTGAACATGACTTTCATAGGGCAAAGTGCCCTGGATATTAGAAGGAAACTCCAGCAGTTAGATGCAGCATTAGGAATGAATCCCTCCCAGCTTTAAGGTTTACAATGCCTAGGAAGCAAGGAAGGTAAGGCAGGCCACGGTGTTCTTAGAAACAGAGAGGCAAGGCCGGAGGAGAAGCAGGACCCTAAAGGAGGAAGAGAGACCCAGTAGGTACAATCAGCGTGCCCATTGCAAGGAGGAGGGCCAATGGAGAAAGGACGTTCCCCGATGAGAAAGGGAAAATAGAGCACCCATGTAACCACCACTTCAGTCAAGATATAAAACATTTCTCCCATGTTCCTCTGTAGTCAAGCACACCTCCTTCCTCAGCTCTAGGCAACCAGGCCACCACTGATCTGCTTTCTATTGCTACAGATAAGGTTTGAATTTTCTAGAGTTTTGTAAATAGAATCATTTGGCTTATTTGGTCAGTAAAATATTTGTTGAGATTTATTCACATCATGGTATCAGTTGTATGAATGTGAGACAAGCCAGTATCCCAGGCACAAGCTTGCTCATTGCAGGTTTGCCTACCCATCTGATGGGCCCCTGTACCCGTTCCGGCCAGGAGACCGGGTCCTACTAAAGACCTGGAAGACTCCAGGCCCTAACAGCAGCTGGCTGAGCAATGGACTGGTCCCTCTAGTGTCCTGTTAACAACACATTCTTCCCTTAAGCTGATGGGAATCAAGCCCTGGATCCACCACACACGGATAGAATGGGCACCGCCTGAGGAGGGCACAGACCCTGCTGCTGTGGTTGGTGCCGAAAGGGAAGGCTGGACCTGCACTCCGGAAGATTTTAAATTCCTCTTCTGGAAGAGGACAGTGACCCCCAACACAGGGTGACAATATTTCTTTTACTTTATTCACTTTAAACCTGGAGAAAAGGAAATCTCACTTTTGGGTATGATGGATCTTTGCTTGCTTGGTTTCTTTGCTTGTTTTCTGATCTTATGGGGATGTGGTTTGAACCTGACTGCTTTAGGTACATCGGGAATCCTCTGTCTTTGTTGTTTGGCCATTGCGACCTAGGCGAGGCCAACTGTGAAGCTGGTTGGAGAATATGGCTTTGCCATTGGGACCCAGGAATGGTCATTAGGTGCCCCTGGAATCCAGTTTGGGGCAAGAGAGTACCCCTTTGCCATGAGACTGGGTGGTAAAGAGATCATGTCTGGTCAGCAGACCACTGGATGCACTGGTAGGCGAGAGTGTGCCTCTACCAGTGAGGCTTTGGCTGTGTGACTGGATACTAGGACTGGTGGGAGATGAGACAGGATTCTATGGCTAGTTCCAGTCCCCCTTCTTCTTTTGGAACTGTATCTTTGATTTGGATTTTGCTTTGTTTCTGTTCCGGAAAAAATTTCGAGTTTTCCCAGGAAGAGTTAAGAACGTCACATCGAGTGGGAAAGGAAACGATGAAAGGTGTAAGGCAGAAGTGCAATCTTGGTGGATATTGGAAGGCTAAGGATTTCCCTTCATGCTTTGCATTTTTCTCCCTACTCGATTCCTCCAGAATTTGGCATTCTGGAGATGGCATAAAGTTTCTTTGCATGAAGCCAGTAAGTCCAGTTCCCGATGGTGGTTTTGTGAAGACTTTGACTGGAATGTCCTGCCTGAAGGGGACAGGACTGGGTTCTGCTTGTTACCAGAAAGCCTTGAGGAACTGAGATTGACTTTCAAAGCTAACCAAAGCCCACTGGAGAAAAGGCCTGGCACCTTGTCTGGTTGCATGGTTCATGGCAGTCTTTCTAGGGAAGGAACGAAGGTTGCCTTCCTGAAAGATGGCACAAAGGAACCTTAAAACGTGACAGAAACCTCAGGGACTTGTGGAAGATGGGTACTGTGGGAAAAGCCAGGTGGCAGGGGTGTGGCTTGGCTTCTGTGCCCTCAAGGGCAGACTAAAGCTCCGTCTTTAAGTTCCTTGTGTGAGTTCCAGCAAAGCAGACTTAAAAATCATTTGTGATCACTTGTTGCTTTTGTGTTTACTCAAAGGAACTGGCAAAACTAAAACTGGACTTAATGCAGTCCCTTTGAGGACAGTGAGGGTGATTGTAAGGAGAAAAATCACGATTCAAGGAAAATCACAATGCTCAGTCTAGTGCTGGACATTGGTCTAGTGCAGCTAACTGTCTTCAAAGTTTTGTTTCCACTTGGATTCAGCTGGGTTTGTGACATCAGAGATGTTCAATTTATGCTCAAGAAGGATTTGTCAGATTGTCACTGTTTAATATTCCAGCAAAAGCCTTGCAACTGATGTCTTCTCAAAAGGTAGTCTCGTGGACCCTGAGACTGGTTTGTGATTGCTGTGTGAATTAACCTGTGTTCTCACTTCTGTTTTCATAGGGCACCTGCCTATGACCTCATTACCTGGGTGGCTGTTTATACCACATAGGCCTCCCTCAAGCCCATATGCACTGCTGCCTCCTGGGACTATGTGGTTTGGCTGGACTAAATGGTTGAGTTGGTGAAGTATGGGGCGGCCTATTGGCTTTGCATTAAAACTGGTTTTCTTTTCTGCCCTAATGGTTTGGACAGAAAGAGCCCAGAGGTGTTAAATGGGTGGGAATCCTACAATATTTCTCCCCTCACCCTGAGTTAAGTATAATGGGTAAGTGGACTTTGGACCGGTGTGACATGCTTTGCACGCCCTTCCTCCAAGAAAGCCACTTTTTCTTATTCAGAGGTGTTGTAGAATTAGTCCCTGCCTTTGTTATTTAGCTGTTAGAGTTCTGATTGTGCCTTCTAACTCTCTTGCCAAATTTGTCACCTCCAGAATACAACAAAGGTGCCAACTGGTCCAGCATCGCACACGCTGCTTCCAGGCATAACCAACTGACCTGGACTTTGCTAGATCCTTCTCTCTCACATGAAGGCCTCCCTCCACTCCAGACCCCCTTTCTCTTATGGATCTCTGGGCCAGGGGACAGGTAGGACTACATCCATGGCCAGCAGGAAGTAGAACGAGACCTTCAGCCATTTGCCTTTGTAAGAATACAAAGGTCCAGAAGTGTTACACGGGAGAGCTGATACAGCCAGATCTGGTCAAGACCACTGGGGACCACTGGGGAGAGGCAGGAGGGGCTTATGGGAGGAGTTTGCTGAGGCAATGGAAAGCAGTCTAGGACGGGATTGGCTGAGAAGCTGAATGCCTCCAGAGCCAATGGAAATGATAGGAGGGCTGGCTCCGGCCCTCAGGCTCACTCCCAGGCCCTTCTTCCCCAAGGGTGGCTGGGTGATGTGCTGCAACGGACAGTAATTTGTATGGGAAGGAACTCTGGGCATAACCTAGGGTCAGGCTGGCTTGGCAGAGGGTAGCTAATGGGGGGAAAAGCTAGGAGAACTCAGGTGTTAATAGTGTAGCCCTAACTGATAGGTTTAAGTGATTAAAGTTGTGACTTGATAGGCTTAAGTAACTGCTTTTGAATAATAAAGACTCTTTATCACCAATCCTTTGCCTCTGGAATCTTGCCTGGAGGGTGGTGGTGGGCAGCAGGACCCCAGCTTACTGTTGGGTACCAGGCCCACCTGTAAAACTTCCACCCCAGGCATCCTCAGGGTGGTTCATCATCGTGGAAAAGGATTTTATTGTGGTTTCAATTCCACTCCTGGTTTCTCACGGAAGGCCTCTAACCGTGGACTCTGGCAGAGAGTGGTCCACAAGAAATGGGGTAAGGTTACATTTGAATCCCCCAGGGCTTCCAAAGCATCCAGAGGCCTGGCCCCAGTCTAGACACCCTGAAATCACAGTCCCAGGAATGGATTTTTACAATCTCCTGGAGGACCGGATGAAAGCCAGTTTGAGCTATGATTGTGAATATATTCCCCCCAAATTACTTTACAGGCACCTCTTCAAGGAGTAGTTTGTGAAGAGAGGCATCCCGAAAGATACCTTGGGTGTGATGTGCAAACTGGGCCTTGGCTCAAAGGGTTACTCCTGTACCATCTGAATCAAGCCCCTCCCCTTTCCTCCCACC
Organism: Trachops cirrhosus; assembly: GCA_028533065.1. Classification (NCBI taxonomy): domain Eukaryota; kingdom Metazoa; phylum Chordata; class Mammalia; order Chiroptera; family Phyllostomidae; genus Trachops; species Trachops cirrhosus. Next base: position 62,506,002 of record CM052546.1, on the reverse strand, counting down.
GAGGGGCATGCTACTGGCGGCTAAGCAGGCACATTTCCCTCCCTTACTGTCCTGATGGAAAACTGCATCCCGTGAGTGGATCGGACAATGCTGAGTCAATGATACTTTGAAGAAGCTCTCCCACCGAAGCTGAGCTCTTGTTAAGCACGCAGTGTGACTTCGAGAGAGCTGTGCTCACTTTGTCTTATATTTGGGACACTTGTGCCCTAAAGATGCATGGTCAGGTTCCCAGTAGGTAAGGAATGCGTAATGTTTGTATACTAACAGTGTCATGCAGAAACTCTAAAATCGGAAAGTCCTTGTACTTAAATACCTGACCTTTAGTTTATACATTACATTTGGTTATTAAATCAGGGTCCTTAAATTTTGTCTCACATTAGCATATTCCCCTGCCCTAAAGCAAAACAAATTAATTTTTTAATTAATAAAATTCCCTACTTATATTCACTCCCCAGTTTTGCTATTCAAAAGAATCGGTATTTTTGTTATCTTTGTATAATGGTGATTCTGAACTGGGAGTGATTTTGCTCTGGAGACACACTTGGAAATTGCTACTGGCATTAGTGGGTAGGAGTTAGGGATTGTGCTAAACATTCTACAATGCACAGGACAGCTCCCTACCATCATAATTATCCAGGCCCAAATGTCACGGGGGCTGAGATTACAAAACCTTGTTTTAGATATTAGTGCACATATACACGGGCAGACTGCAACTGTTCTGAATTTTGTGCTTTGCATTGAGGACATCTGTGTATTGCTCTGTTGAGCGCACGTCCCATGGAGTGCTCACACAAAACTGGAAACAATCTAACCCTATTACCTACATCTTTGCGCATTTATCCAATGAGTTTTCAATTCAACTCATCGGAGCTATTGCCGCTGTGTCTCCCGTATGGAGGAGAGAGGACTCTGGGATACCAGGAACGGACTGCCAGCCCAGGTTGGCAGGACTGCACTGTGGGGTTGTTTCAGTGCCCACATGCGTACTCCTGTGAATCCCGGAGCCACTGGGCCCTCGGAGAACCACCTCTCAGAAAGCCAGACCTGTGCTGAAAGCTTGCTGAAGGAGGCTGCTCTCAGGGTCCGAAGCCCCGAAGCCCACATGAGTCATGGCTTTGAAATCCACCTCAGATGCCAGCTGAACACAGAGGCTTTGCATAATCAAGTTGACAGATGAAGCTGGGGCTGCCCTGCTAGGGACAGGCTCATCCATATCCTGGGTTTAAAAGAAATATTGCGTTTTTAAAGAGGAAAGAAACATATTTAAGAGATAAAGGGGAAAAAAAAGAGGAGAGTTTTCTGGTCATTAATTATAATAAAATGCAGGGGGAAAAATCACTTTAAAGGCATGCTAAAGCCATGTAATCTTCAAAGAGATAGAGGAGGCTTGGCTGCCTGGGAACAGACACTGCACCAGCAGTCCACCGCTTCCAGCCAATTGCAAACAGCCAAGGTGAGGGCTGCAGTTGCTGCAAGAACATGCTAGGTGGGAAACACATTATGTTCCTGCCCATCTAGGGTCCGCTCTTGCCCCTTAGGTGCCCCTGAGATCAAGCCACATGCAGTAGAGAGGGTACAGGTTTCCAACTCTGCCCTGGGGCCCGTGATGCCCAACACCCACCCCTGCACTTTTGGGGTCTCAGACTCTTGCTGCTTATCAGAACCCTGCATCTTCCAGGCAGAATTTCGGCTTAACTCCATCAGATCATTGCCATGCAAGGCTGTGGGTCCAGTGTTACCAGACATTGGCCACAGGAAGCCTCAGCTCCAGGGGAAGTCCAGTTTTCCTGTTTGCGCAAGCCAAACGATGTGCCTGCGCCTGAATCGAGCCCTGCAGGAGCTAGTTGGCCAAAAGTTGGAGGTCCTGAAAGCCTAGGCCATCTTAGGGAAAGCAAGGTCAGTTAATACCAGACCTTATTTATCCAATGAAATCCTGGCTTAATTGTGGGATCTGTGGTATCAGAAGGAGGGGGGTGGTAGCCGTGGGGGAGGTGATTGGATTAGGGAAGGACTTTGCTGTCCTTGGTGTAAGCCCCGGTTGCAAAGTGGTTCCTGTTGAGCAACCTAATTCTTTCCACTTCCCAGGACATCATGAGAAAACTGAAATGGAGTACAAATCTACAAAGAGGCTTCGAGAGCTTTTTAATGTTAACAGTAACAAAATATACCTTCCTCTCACCCTTCTCTCCCCACCCCCTGACTTAAATCTTAGACCACCTGGACAGGATAGTGGGGGTCCTGCCCCAAACGCCCTGCTTCCTGCATTCAGCTGCCATTGCTCTTCCAAGCTGGACCCACTCCTAATACACACATTGCAAACTGCAGGTCATTTATTAGAGGCCTTACATTCAGTGACTCGAGATGGGCTTTTAAAAAAGAGAAAACCAGAGTTCACAATTTACAGTAAGGGCAAGTATTGCTTCATGATAAGATAATTTTGTTTCAGTTCCACATGCACACGGGTGGGCATGCTGTGTTGGGGTCAGTGGTGTCCTGGAGCTCGCTTCAGCTGAACTGTGAGCCCATTTGGCATGTGTCTTCCCACTTCCACATGCGATGACTTCAAAATGATGGTTTGAATTGGGTCCTGGTGGGAGTTATTTACACCATGGAAATTGGCAGACACACAAATGACAACTTTTTCCCCTCGAGAGCCCGTTGTTGACATGTCACTAATGGTATGCTGGTGAATATTCAAGATGTGAGTCAAATTCTTCTTCAACCGGCAGTAAGAAAGTTACATGTTGTAGGTGAGTTTCCCAGGATTTGCCTGCAGGTGGGTTTACCAGGGAGGGGCTTCAGAAACAGCATCTGTGGGAAATAGGGAAGGAGGATTGGGCTTCCAGGAGAAATCAAACTGCGATGCAGCTGAAACAGAGGCCTCAGCTGACCCCATGGAGAGCCTCAAGACAACGCTCCAAGGCCATCCCAGCTCCACAGTGGAGTAAGGAGAAACGAGCTTCCCACCCTTCAAAGACTAAGCATTGAATGCAGGTTGCCCCTGAGAAGAAAGCATGGTGTTGGGTGAGGTAGTTATCTTCAGCAGAGAGCAGTTCTCAGAGAACACTTGATTTGGGAGTCATCAGCAGCTGAAACTCACTGCACCTGGGGGAATGAAGTTTCGGTCCAGAAAGATCTAGGTGGTACCCCTATGGCATCTACTACTTTCCTCTAGCTAGAGTCTAAAGCAGAGTATAAAGAGTGCAGAAAGCACGCTACCATCACGTGAATGAGCCCAAGCTGGCCTGCTAGAGAACCGTCCATGCAGCCCAGCTGTCCCAGCTGAGGCCACTCTAGACTAGTTGATTCCCCAATACATGAGAAAGCCCAAAGCTACATACACCCAACACCAGCTGGCTGGAGAGATATGAATGAGCCCAGCTGAGGCCAGAATACCCACCAAGCTAAGTCCTAAACTCAGCAGCTTATCTTTTCAAGTCACTGAGTTCTGGAGTAATTGTTACACAGCAATGGCTAACTGATACAAGGTCTGAGATTACTTGGGCTGGAGCCACATTGAGTAAAAGTGACAGAGGATATAAGTATGTAGTTGAATCTCTATAGCCTATATGAGGCTTTTTAGGAATCAAAGCTGAACAAGAGTATCCTACTCTAAGCCATGCCTTTCTAAATCAAAGGCTGTTCTAATTAAGACTCTTTTGGCCACTAGAAACAAGTCAACCCAAACTCAACTCAGCTAATGATTTAAAAGAAGGCGAGTCCTTATTTTAAGGATGCAGATTTCACAAAAGTCTATGGGAGTGAAATGGCTGGGCCTGCTAGGAGTCCGAAGACCATCAGGAACAGAGGCTCCTTCCCATGTCCCTGGGCCAGATGGTCTCTCCTACCCCTATATGTTCTTCCATTCTGTTTATCCTTGAATTAGAGAACAGAAGATGCCAGTCTTCAAATATTTGAATACCTACTGTGTACAAGGCCAGGGCTGCTTTGGAAGTCATGGCCTATTTCCCTTTATATCAATTTCATGTCCTTCCCCTCTGCTCAGCTCTGCATATAAAGACCACTGCTGATGGTTTCCTAGGCTTCTTGCCAGCTGCCTTTGGTTTGGAGATAGGAGAGAAGGAGAACCAGGCTATTTCTCCCCTTTCTTCTCTTCTTTATGTGTTGCTTCATCCTTACTTCCGGGTCCTGTTGCTAGCCCCACCCCTCAGTCACCCATGAACACTGGGAAAATCCAAAGCTTTTCCAGGTGCATCCTGATGGCTCCAACTAAAGCGGGAGGGGGTGCCACCTCTTCCTTCAGCCCTCCATCCTCTGCAGCAGTGCTTGCCAGCTGCTGCTAACTTCTGGGCCGTCGTCTCACCTTACCCCGTTTGATCTAGCAATGCTCTCAGGCCTTTGAAATGGACTTTCAATATTAAATTCCCTTGATTGAATTTTCTGGCATTTTCCTTCTGCCTGAGACCTTACCAATGGAGCCACCATATTGAGCCATACACATATACGCTGCATAAAGCCAGGGCAACTTTCACATACCATCTCCTTCGAACTACGCCATGCAACAGTTCCACACAACCTAACCTTCTAGGGGCTGGGGATGTAGCTGTGGGAACATATAATGAAATCCTGGTCCTCATGGAGCTCACATTCCAAGCATGTGAGCCAAATGATTTCAGTCAGTGATAAGCACTATGGAGAAAAAGAAAGCAGGAACATGGGTGGATAGAGGGAGGGAGGGTAGTGTGGCAATTTTATATAGGCTAGAAAGTGTCTCATAAGGAAGGGAGTGTGAATGAAGACCTGAAGGAAGCAAGCAGTGAACCATGCTGGCATCTGGGGCAAAATCTCTGTAGAGGGTATAGCAGGTATAAGGTTCTGTGGTTGGACTAAAATAACCCGGCCTCCCTCCTCTTACTGTTTCACCTCCTACTTCTGCCTCCGCTGGCTAAACCCAACTGGCTGCCAGAAAGCAAAAATGGACAGGAAGTGAAACAGTCTGTCTCGGATAGGACGTGGGGGATGCGGAAATGGGGCTCAACACTGATTTGTCTTGCAGCAGAACCTAGACAGTGCGCCTGTGTGTCTCCCTCAGAGAGACTGGTTTCCCCTTCCACCTATGCAGAGGGGAGCAGCCACAAAAACACCGCTCACTGATCTCTCTTAAAAAAAGCTTGCCATTCACCTGCAGAAATGGGGTCACTAACAAAGTCGGGGTCAGCCTCAGCTTTCCAGCCATGATCATGCTCTTCCCAGGGGCTCCCTGGCAATCATGGGGCATGGCAGGGGCAATTGGGACTGGCCATTTCTGCCCAGGGCAGGACTCTTCTAGAAGCCAGTCTTTGCTTTTGAGTTCTTGGTTGGTGGGTTAGCTGATACTTTTTCAGGTCTGCTTTATAAGTTGAGGTTCTCCCAGCCCAATTCTGCTTCTTCATTCTCTTATCTTTCACAGGCATTATCAGTGGTGTGCTGGAAAATGGTTAACATTTGGCTCACTGATTTATAGCATCTGCCAATTTCTATGGTGTAAATACTTCCACCCCAACTGGGTTCAACCTACCCATCTGGCATCACTGAACAAAGAGTTGGGAAAATATTCTGGCTCTAGTGTATCACTGGGAATGGTGCTAATAAATAAACCACTTTCCCTTTCAACTCCGTCTCTGCACCTACTTTATGAAAACCAAATACAGAGATCTGAGAATGCTAACTTACAAAATCTCTTTCTACGTCCCATCCATCAGCATGTCACATAGACTATCTCAAGTATATCTGGTAACTGCCCACACTTCCTTTCTGCTCTGGTTGTACTAGAAAGAATGGAAGAAAGGAGAGCAGTTGGCATCATCCCTGGTGAGAGAATAATGTTTTAACATCTCATTGTCTCCTTAACACTTTTACTAGCTTCCTATTGGGAGGCCTGACAACGAAAGCTAAACTTTCTCCTGAACTACACAGTCCTACATAATATGTTCTATGTGGGAGATGTCCTTTCCCAAGACGCCTCCTGCCACTGTCTCTCAGCCATGTCTGTCTATCCCACAGTTTGACGCTGAACTCAGTTGCATTTTCCACCCCTCCTTATTTATTTCCTTGATCTGAAGTGCTCTTCCCTCCTGAGGTTGACTCCATTGGCCTCCTGTTTTTTGTATCTCAGTCAGGAGGGCAATTTTGATTTTCCTCTCTGTCTGAGTATCGGTGGATGCCCAATAGGGCACTGTGATGAAGAATGGCTACCTACTGCTATTGGGTTAGGAAAATTATGGCTCCTTCTGGAAGACAGATCTCATTGATATTCTTTAGATCTATATGGTCAGTACATAGCACAGTGCTGCGATGTAGTAGTTGCTTCAATATTTATTGACTGAATAAAGGAAAGCTAACCTGGTCCAAGCACAAGCTGGTGTGTGTATCGCTGGAACCCCGTGCAAGCCCTCTTCAATGCAAGTTTCCAAATGTAGCACGTGTCACCGCCCACATGCCCATGGTGCACCCTGCAGTTCACCTGCAATTTCAGTGGACAGTTCTTGTCACATGGCCTCCCACCTCAACAGCACCTGCTTCTCTGCCTGAGGGCTTTCTCTGGCCACAGGAGCCTGCTACACTCACAACAATCCAGAAGTGCTGAGAAGTTAAACACTCAGAGTGACCCTCCCAGGTGATCAGAGAAAGGGGTTGGTCTTCAGAAAACAAACTTGAGATTTATTCTAAGCAATCTCTCAAGAGGTTCCCAATAGGATAAACCCAAGTTGCTCAGTGTGATCACCTTATTAATAGTCCCTTTAGTTGGGAGGTCATTCCTAGAAAGCATAATGGAATGGGCAAATGTGACAGAGGAGGGAAAAAGATGAACAAACTTAGTTGTCCCCCAATTCTTGTCTCAGTTTGAGATCTCTTAAACAGATCCTAAACCAGAAAGTCCACTGAGCTGGTCCCAGTAGGGGCCAGTATGTGTGGAACCCAGTACAAAGCCTCATCAGTTCAAGGCTCCTATGACACTTGGTCCTCAAATCAGTCATCTCCGTGTAGAGTGGCAGTTGGCTGCCTGCACCAACCATTTCACATGCAGCAAAGGCAGCTTGGGAGCTCTGGAAGACCACCTTGATCCACTTAGCCATGGCATTCTAGGCCGGAGATTGCAGGGCCCGCCCCCCACCCACAAGCGGAAGCCTTCAGAGGCAAGCCTGGTCCCACAGATCGGAGGTTGCAATCTCCTGCCTTGATCCTGGGCCATTCTCTTCCCATAGCCTCCCAGCTCTGCATTCCCTACCAGCTCTGAAGTTATTAGGGCCTGCTGTGAATTTAGGAACAGTAAAACCATCAAAGGGCTTGGTCCTGAGAACAATCAGCTGGGGATTTTGCAATAAAGGAACATCCTGCCCAGGAAGGTGTGACACTTCAAGGCAAGCTGATGGGACCCTCCTGAAAGAGCCTTCTCTGGGGGGGTCTGGTAGGGTCCACACCTGGGATGGCTTAAGGTGCCATGTGGCCTGGAGATGGGAGGGTGGACCTTGTCAGCTGCAGTGCAGGTCCCTGTCTCTCCAGGCCTCCAGGAGGAAGATCACACTGTCCTTCCTAGGACATCTACTCTGGGTGTCAATGCACCTGGCAACATATCAGGATGTACTGTGTTTTCTAAACAAGCTTCTCCACCAAGACCCTTTGGTCCTCCTAGCACACGACATCATCTTACATTCTACCACCTGGCCCTTGCCTCTCCCCAATCTCTTCCCTCAGGGCAAAGGCCTTGAAGGCAGCCAGATGTGTGTGCCACTCAGATGTCTGGGGACACTGAGAACACTGAGTAGGTGCTCAACATCACAGTCTTTGGGGCCTTCCTGTTGTGGGAGAGAGTGCATACTTGAAGACAATTAAGGTAGTTCTATCGGGGAGAAAGGAGTGCATGGAAGCCAAGCAGGGTAAGGGGTAAGGTGAGCACAGCATGGGCTCTTGTTTCAGAGAGTCATCAGCTCCAATGTTACCCCCTTAGGAAGGGGCAAAGGAAGTGTGTCATGGCAGATATCTAGGGGAAGTGTCTTCCCAGAGCTGAGGCTTCCATTGGGCACAGGCTTCCTGTGGCCAAGGATAGCAATGGGACCAGTTAGTTTCTGCTTTCTTCCCCCACCCTGCCTACCCTTCACCTGTCATGGGTCCTTGGTCTAGACATTCCCTCTCTCCTCTGATACCTGTCACCTAGCCAAGTGTTACTCATAGGACCTTTACAATTCAGGTCAGATGTCACCTCCTGCCCCATGCTCCATGTATTTCCTTGGGATGCACCACTGAGATCCCCCTTCATAGATTGCCTTAGCTACAGATGGCTGCCTAGCCCAAGGTCATGTCCTTCCTCATATAGCCCATGGCCAGTGAGGTACCCATGCAGGGGTACAAAGGCCTGGCCAGACCACCCTGAGACACCTCTGGAGGGTTATCCTAATAGCTCCAGGGCTCCCTGTGGCGTCAACCGAGGCTCTCAGTCTTACACTGCAGCTCGTTTTCTCCCCACTGCCCAGAGGCTGATCCCAGGGGCACCCTCTTAATCAACTTCACTTCAGTCTGTCTCCCAGGAAACTCAGCCTGTGACAGTCCAGAGGCATGTACCACAGTCCATTGTAGTAGCAGCCACAAACACATAGACAGTTGCAGTCTTGTTGAGACAATTGACTCAGAATGTCTAGCGTGCTAGGCACTCTCATAAGGACATGGTGTGATTACATCATTTCTCATGAAGTGCTCAGAGTTGGGTAACCTCATCCGCATTTTATAGATCAGGGAAAGGGGCCCCAAGAGCAGTGGCTCACTCAAGGTTTCCTAGCTGGTAAGAGGCACAGCTGGGGTCTGACAGCAAGCCACATCCTCAGGTGTGAATCGGCACAGGTAAAATCTCTTGCCTTGCCTATCTCCACCTTATTCCTGATTGCAGAACCTGTCACTGACCTGGCTTCTCATAACCATGGTTCCAAGAGTCACATCTGCATCTCTGGAAGGTACCAAAGGACCTGAGATGTGTGGGGGAGCTTTGCCCGAAGAGCTCCCCATCCACTGCAGATGAGAATAAGTCTACCAAGATATGATGTGCTTGGGGAGGAAAGGTGGCTGATCTCTCAAAGGGCAAGGGCCAGGAGCCTGTTTTTCAATGGGCTTTTACTGGGTTTAATTTGCATAGGAATTCAGGGCATATACATAAAGCTCATCAATCATTGTCAGGCAGTAAGGATCAAACAATAGATAACTACAAAGAACTACGAGGGCTTATTCTGTTAGGGTTAGTGAGCTAAAGGGCTATAAAATTTTGGGAAACAAACTCATTTTATGTTTGGACCCTTATCATCAGAAAACTGAGGGTATTAACAAAGCAGGTTTCACAGGATTTTATACATTCTTTCTTAGGCCAGAGTGCCCCGGGATACCTGCCCTTTCCAGCACAGGGCTGCACCCACCTCTGGCATTGTTTCAGGCTTAAGTCAGGAAGGTGAAGTAAGGCAGCCAAGAGATTAGGAAACTTCTTGGAGACAGAATGAGGACTCAGGCTATGACAAAGCCAAGGAGTGAGAGTCCATCACCCCCTTTTTCTATAGCCCCCCCAAGTCCTTCCCTGAGGGCCCCTTCATGACCATGCCTGTCTTAGGCTGTCCCTCCCTTGAGGAATCTTACCCATTATTGGCTAAACAGTCATCTGCCTGGGGCTAAGCAGGGTGAAGTAAAAGGAAGCAAAGGTGGCACCCCTGCCAGGAAGATAAGCTTTGTCTTAGTGGCTTATGGTCCCAAGGTCTCTCCACTCAGCCTTAGCCATGGGGGGTTACAGCTTCTGAAACCAGGCAGAGCAGTTCCCAACAGAGATGGACATCATCAACCCCACATCTGCCATTGCCTAGTTCCTTCCATGTCCTCTCCTTTCCCGCTATGATGAGTTGACTTGGACTGCAGACAGAGTTCTCATTGCAGAGTCACTGGCCTCCATGTGCTGTTGCCAGCTGAAGGACCTTCTCCAGCTGAGAGCACAAAATCCTCGAGAGGCTGGGGTTTGCTCACAATCACAAAGCATTGGGGTGGGCTTACTTCTACCTCAATGACAGGCAGTTGCCCCTGCTTGCTAGGACTTTGATGTACCAGAGAAGGGGGACCTGTTCTGGGATCTGAGCCAGCCCAAGGGTCCCCAGGCTTTGCCACAAAGCACTACAGCTGAGTGTACTTCAGGCCCAGGTAGAAGTCAATTTCATGTCATCAGCATGTTCGTACCAGTTGGCATTGGCAGAGGGCAGGCCTGCTGGGGTAGGGAGAGCAAGAGATCAGGGTCAGGATTTGAATCCCTAGTCCTTCCAGGATTCGTAGACTCAGGCATGCTCCTTATCCCTATTTTACAGACAAGAAAACTAAGTCTTAGAAGCTGAGCAATTCCTGCTTGTTTTCTAGCTGTCATGAGAAGTGACTCTGATTTACAGCTTTTATGAAGAGCATATTTTCTTCCACAGCTCTGTATCTGTCTGTAACTGAGGTGGAGCAACCCCAGAGGGAGTGCCTCCTTACAGCAACATGATATTTGCATGGAGGAAGGATGTTTTTCATATCTCATATGTTCTAGGAATCCTAGCTCAAGGGGCCTAATGCATACTGAATCCCTGAACATGGGATTCATTGACTGTGTTTTGGGGGAAGTTCAGGAAGAGAGTCAATAATCGGATTAAGAGCACAGAAGTGATATTCAAAGCCTAGATCTGCCTGATCCCAAATTTTGTACTTTTCCCTTTTATTAGCCTTGTGACCTCAGGCACACTATTTCATCTCCCCAAAACTTTGTCTATAAAATGACATTTTAAGATATGGAAGGAACCCAAGTGCCCATCTATAGATAAGTAGATTTAAAAAGCTGTGGTACATATACACAATGGAATATTACCTGGCCATAAAAAGAGTGAAATCTTACCACCTGTGAGAACATGGATGGACTTAGAGGCTATTATGCTAAGTGAAATAAGTCAGAGAAAGACATACCATATGATTCACTTATATGTGGGATCTAAAGAGAAAAATAAGTGAACAAACAAAATAGAAACAGATTAAGATACAGAGAATAGGCTGATGGTTGCCAGAAGGGATGGGGGTTGGAGGACTGGGTGAAAAAGGTGAAGGGATTAAGAAATATAAATTGGTAGACACAAAATAGTCACAGCACAGGGAACAGAGTCAATAATATCGTAATAACTAAGTATGGGGCCAGGTGGGGAACACTTTGTAAAGTATATGATTGTCTAACCACTAGGCTATACACCTGAAACTATAATTTAAAAATTAAAAAATTTTTTTCATATTAGCAGAGAAACTTTACCGAGAAAGTTTACTTAGAAAGTTACAGGGGTAGTAGAAGTGAGCCAGCTGGGCTGTGTAGGCTCAGGAAACAAGTTATAGAAACTAAAGAAGGGCCCTAGCAACTTAGGAGAGGGAGAGGCAAAAGTAGCATATGTGGGGGGAAGAAGAGAGAGAAGGGGAAGACCTGGGTGTGCTCCCCAGAGCAAGAGCATGCTTAAGAAATGTATTTAAATGATGTACTCGTTTCCCACCCCTCTCCGTTGGGATCTCACAGTTGGGATGCTCTTTGTATCATATATCCATTGACCAGACTGAGTGTCTTAAATAACTAGCAATCGTTGATTTTTGGCCATGGACCCACATGGACATGACATGGGGGGAGGGCCAGGCAGCTTCAAGTGACATCTCTTGGGGCACTTTGAGCATTCGTGGAAGTAGACTCTTGACCCTTACTCACGTGGCTGGCAAGTTGGGACTAGTTCCTTTCCAGGTGGGTCTCTCCTCAAGGATGCTTGAGCTTCATCACAGCATGGTGGTAGTTTCCAAGGTGAAGCATCCCCAAAGACAGAGTGCCTGGTGGAAGCCATATCATCTATTATGATCTAGTCTTGAAAATCATGGTGACATTTCTGCATGTTTTATCATTCGAGGCAGTCACAAGGCTGGCCATGGTTCCAGGGATGGGAACGTGCATCTCTCTTCCTGATTGAGTTTGGAATAAAAGAATGGGAAATAGTGTGATCATTTTTGGAAAACATAATTGGTCACTCTGCTGCTGTCCTGAGTTCAGTCCAGCTACCCACATACAGGGTCAAGCCTCTGCCTCTTTGCCTGGCACTCTCTCCTTATTGCTTTGGTTTTGGGCTGAGCCAGGACTCAGCACTGGCCAGGAAACACCGGGGAGTTTGATGGTCCCGAGGGCAACTTCAACCACTGGGGGCCCTTAGTGGCTCTGTCCCATATTCCTTCTTATGCATTTTGCATCTTCAACAAAGCAGACACTTTAACATTGGGAGTATGTTAAAAGCATAGTTCCAGACCCTTTCTGGCTTTGGCTTTTAAAAGCACTATAAAGGGGGGATGCCACTGTTTATTGACTAGGATATTAAAGTGCCTCTAAAACTATGCCCGCCATTAGGATCACAGAGTCATAAAGGAGCTGCAGGTACAACTCATTCTACAGGGCTCAGGCTGACGTGAGCACATTATCTGGATGCATCAGCCAGATTCTCAAAAGTACTTGAGTTTTCGGAAAGGAAGTGTGGGTCGGACAGTCTCCAGGAGGCAGCCTGGGCGTACACTGTCTGGACATATTTCGACAAAGAACTTGCTGTCTAATCACAGAAAAGCACAAAGCTGCAGCACTTTTGGGATCCACGGTGCCATTCAAACTGTCACTGTGGTCTTCCCAGGCAACTCCTGCTAATGGCCGAGTAGAGTGGGGGTCCGAGGGTCCAGGCATGGCAGCCCAGCGTGGCACTCCTCCAGTGGGCAGTCTTTGCTCTGGAGTGTGTATTGGGTCTGAGACATTATCAGATCTGCTTCTGCTTCCTCTCTTATCTCCCACCCTCCCCATAAACTGCTGCGGTGACTCAGTTCTGCTCACGCCAATGGATCCACTCCCTAAGGAGAAAGCAGGGTGGTGGGGGCACAGTGCAGAAGTGATCTCAGCATGCGTACGTGTATTTCCGATACAACACCAGCAATAGCCTTATAGCCAGTCCTAACTCCAGTGCCCTGCTCGGCCCAGACCACCTCCATTGGAATCGTGCCTCAGCTACCGCCTACATCAGGGCGTGCCTGCTCGGGTGGCCACATGTTCCCAGGGAGGTTCCTCCCCAGCTCCTCCCGAGGGATCTTTAAAACATAATTGCTGACCTGGGATGTGTTGGTGCTGAGTTTATCACGAAGCTAAATGCTGGCCTTCTTCCTTCAACTGGAGAGCCAGAGCTAACATAAACACCCACTCCCCATTTGTTACCCTAATGCCATCTGCCATCTGAGCAGGCCTGACCCCATCGGGGCCTCCTGATTTACGGCCTCACTAACAGATGCAGCCGGCTGAGGGCTGAGTTGGGCATCTGGGTACCTAGGAGGAGGGTGGTTCACGAGAAATGTCAGCCTCCCACCTCAGTGGAGGGGATACAGCCTTCTACAGGGAGGAGATTTAAGAAGTTGGGGACTTTGCTGAGCAAATGGGAGAGGAAAGAGGCCAAGGTATCTATTAGGGCAGAAACTGTGGGGAGAAATGAGGAGGAGGTCAGAAAGAATTAAGTCAGCTGATCTAGGAGCCGGGGGCGAGGCCACTGTAAGCCTGGATTGGTGGCATGAGAAGGAGGTATGTGAGGTCTTCTCCCTTCACCCTTGTTCATCACCCCATGCTTGTGCTGAGCCCAGGATCCGGTTTTAATTTTAGCAATGTATGATAGCATTGTGGGCGGAACTCCCAAGGCAGAATATTGTTATAGCCATATTTTCTGCTGCACTGTGAATTTGTGTTGCACATGTACAGACAAGTGCACAAATCACAAGCACAGAGCTGGGTGAGTTTTCACAATGTGAGCGCATGTGTCTAGAGGCATAAGTATGCAAGTCGTCAGTACCTGTTCTGTTTAAAGGCCTGATTCCAGAGAGGTTTACTACAGGCTTCCTTCCTACATGCAGAAAGTTTCACCTGGTTCATTTGACTTATAGATTTTTAACTACCTGTTAGGGGATGATCTCAGCAAAAGGAGCCGGTTACGTTCGTGGGCTGTTTGGAATTAGGATTATCTGGCAATCTAGCCAGCGATTCTGTCATCTCTTCTTGCAGTCTTTACTTCCGTCTTCATCTCAGCCCCATCACACATGCTGTTTGATGCCAGAGTTTGGTCCCAACTATGGCTCTGGATAAATCCAAGTTCAAATCCCATGTCTGCCTCTATCTTAAAAATGCAAGACCCATTTTAAAGTCCAGGAAATGGAGTTTAACAGTCACATCTATCCCTGACTTCACTTCCACAGTGCTGAGTCCAAGCAAAAGACCACGTGGGCAATGCAGGTAGCCTCCCGTCTTAAGGTCGCCTTTGAGAGTCAAGTGACAGTTATTAGGAAGTGGTGGCAGGAAGCCAAGTCAGAGAAAAGAAAGTGGAACCAGGAAGCCAAGAAAGCATGTGAGGTCTTAGGATCAAGGCCACCGTCAGAGGGTACCTGGGCCTATCTTACAGGCCGGCTCTGGAGACTGCACGATTTAGCTGTCACGTTGTCCTCATGGCACCGAGGCAGTTGAATGACTTATACCCCTCCACAGCCACCAGACATCGGTAAAAACAATTCCCATTTTCCATGTGTGCACCCAAAGCAGCCAGAGCTCTGGCCCCCAATGCTAAGACTCAGGTGCTGGCTGTTAGGAGTGAAAGTGCTTCAGGAGCCAGTGGGCAGGAAAGTGATGAAGCAACCCAGAATAGAGACATCACTGAGCATCTGCCTCACCCACAGCGGAACATGCTACAGAGACTGAGAATGTGTCCAAGATGCTAGATAATTCCTGTGACAGTTCATGAAGAGGACACTTCAGAGTTGAGAGCCCAGATCCCTGTACCCCACCAGCCTTTAAGCCACAGATGAATGTCGCCATCTCCCATGTGGCTTTCATTGTGCAGACAACCACAGCCAAGGAGCCATGTTCCAGTGAAAATGAAGAACCAGGAATATCTTGCTTCATGCAAAACTTATTCTGCACATAAAATTTTTAATCCCCACTCTTGGCAGGGACCACAAAGTGCAGAATCAATGGTGATAAGCAACAACAAGAGCAATGTCACGGAGGACCTCAGAGAAGCATGAATAGAAGCAGCAGCAGGGATAGCAGCAAGGGTGACAAGGTTGGAAAGGACAGAAGTATTGGGAGCAGCATGGAGACAACTTCCCATGGCTGAGTCAGGCAGGAGGACTTCGAGAAGAAAGAGGAAAGGCTCCAGAGGTGCAGGGCCACCCCAGTGCAGAGGTCTCCAGTGGGACAGAGGACCACACACTGTTCCACGGACCAGAAACAATCCACTCTCAGCACAGGAGAGCGGAGGCCTAGAAACAGGTCGGCAGCAGCAGATTTCTGAGCGAAACGCGCTGATTGTTGGGGCTGCCTCCAGAGACCCATTCTTTCTGTCATTCTCCACCCTATTCTGCCCTTGGAGGGCAATACCTATTTATTAGGGTCAAGGGCCAAAAAAAAAAAAATCCAAAACCCAGTGGACCTAATCAATGAGAGGCACCCACAGATGATAGAGACACAACAGAAGAGAGGTTGGGGCCTTTCGTCCCCTTCCTCCAGCTGGTGGCTGTATCCTTTTTTAAGACTTCAGCTTTCACAGCTACAGCTCACGTCAGGCCCCATGAGCATGGGTTACTTCACTGCCCTGTCAGTTATAGGAGAGGCAGGGTGCTCACAAAGGGCGCAGACTCTAGCAGAGGGATGCCGCCAGCCCTCGTCGGTTCCCTCAACCCTGCCCATGCCTGGGAGCGGTCTTCCCACATGGGCTCCATCTTCCATTAGGCCCCTAATGGAGGGAGAGGGTATTTAGTTTTCAGGATTTGATGAATACAGTGTACAGGCTGGTAAGGGAAGGGTACCATGTGAACCAACTCTTTTTTGTTGTTGTGTTTTGTTTAAAAGATTTACTGCAAATTGGCTGTTACAGAACAGTCATGGGGATGTAACAGAGCATAAGGAATAGAGCCAATAATATTGTAATAACTATGCGTGGTGTCAGATGGGTATGAGATTTACCGGGATGGTCCCTTAGTAGGTTATACAATGTCTAATCACTGGGGGGGTTCACCTAAAACTAATATGTCAACTGTAATTGAAAAATTAAAAAATGAGTTTAAAAAACTGCAGTAAAATGACAGCCAGAGTCCTCTTCGTTGACTGGCGGTACTTAAGGTTCTCCGGGAAATGAGAGCAACAGAGAGAGCTTAGGGAGGGAAGTGACAGAAATTCTTCTGCGTTGAGTTACCACTCATTAAGAACCATTATTTCTCATTTAACCAGATAGGTGTTGCTATTGTCATCACAAGTGTCATGCACTTTGTGGTCTGTGGGAAAAGAACAGATCCGGGGGTGACATGTGTACCCAAGTGCCCATTCAATGGCTTCCAAATATTCTGCACTAACAGGAACCAAAGCCATTTAGATAAAAGGCCAATTATGGGTAGGGAGCAGGGGAAGTTCAAGATGATCATGGAAAATAGCGTGTCTCAAAGCAAGGAAGTACACAAAAAATACTGGGTATTATAAAGTATTCAAGCCAGCCTGAAGGGGCTCCCACTGAAGAAAGAAATTGTCCAAGTGATTAAAATAATATGGAAGTCTTACAGCGATATTTAAAAAGGAGGAAGAGAAATGTCTTTACAGAGAATTTCTGGGTAATAAGTGCATATCAAATAATAGAATTAGAAGTGTTACCATCCAGTATACAATAACAACTGACTTATTATTTGTAAGGGAGAGAGCCCATCAATGTTGAAGAAATTCAGTGAAATATTGAGTCAACTATTTAAGAGTTTCAAAGGTTCACAGATTAGTCACAAAAGGGAAGAAGTTCTTTTACAATAGATAGATATTCATCCCAACCAAGAGGTCAAGCTCTGCCACATCAATTGTAACCCTCCTGGCATTTAGCTTTAGATATGATGCCATAAAGAGATACCCAGCATCTACATGACGTATTTAACCTGAACCTGATTAGAAGGAGCCAATGACTTTTGGATGAGTCCCTGTTAGTTGTTTTGTAAGTTATCATAAATAGGTGCTGTGCTGTGTTAGTCTTGGTCATGAGAATTTGAATGGAGCACGGTAGGTGGGGCTGGCATAGGTTGTCCAAAGTTCTGCCTTCCAGACACATCGTAGAAATGCTTGGATGTGATCTGGGCAAAGACCCCACTTGAGATGGAATACTGTCCCCTGTCCACATCACCTGTGTAGATCTGACACTTAGACCACAGGGAGAAAGGCAAACCCACAGGTGATGGAGTCCCTCTAGCAACAAGGACTCTGGGAAGTTTTGGAAATGGAACCTCCACAGGGCAGATGGGCCATGACTTGGCTGTCCAATGGCCTCGGTGATGATAAAACAGAGAGGAAAGTGGGGTTTCTTCCTGCCAGCTGTAGGAGACCAGAGGACCCTCTGCTCCCACCAACTGTGCTCTGGCCAGAGAGAAGCCCAGCTATGACTTGGGTTGAGGAAAGTACTTCCTCAAAATAGAACAGCAGAAACATGGAGTAGAGTACCACCTGTGTCTGGGGTCATGTCATCTCTCACTCCTTGCTCAGTGACTTCCAGGCTGCCTGGTGCCGAGGGGGATGCTCAGTCGCTGCTGTCTTTCCTCTAGCAGAGGAGGAGGAGGGAACTCCTTCCCTGTCTGGAGGCCCATTGTTCCTGTCCCATGGCCTCTTCTGTGGCTCAGGCCCTCGCTGGGTGCTAGTAGCTATGGCCTTTCACAGTTTCCCTGCCAAAATAAACTCAGTCCCAGCATCACTCTGAAGTTCAAATGCACTGAGCCCTCCTAGTTTGAGGACCCATAGGTGAAAAGGCACCCATCTCATTCTGACAAGTTTTCCTTAAAAAAAAAAAAGACTTTTCATTATTTATGCTAATCTTGGTTGAAGCCTGCAGTGATTTCTTTCCTACCTGAACCTGGGTCCCCCACCCCAAATTTATACCGCAAATATGAAGTCAGTTCTGTATACCAGGAACCTTGTTGTCTTTACTGGTGTCCCTAGTTGCAGACTATATAAAGCATCAGTGGAATAGTCCCTGTATTTGGGGACAGGTTGGTGACAGCATTGAAGAGAATTTTACTGTCGATATAAGAAACATCTAAACCTGCAGAGGATTTTTATAAAAGTTTATTTGGGCCAAACTGATGACATAGAGTTGAGGATCAAGATCTCAAATGCTCCAAGAATGACAGTTTTGCAGCTTCTTTTATGCATTTGACATTAAGGAGGGAATATAAGGAAGATTCCATGGAGGTGGGAGAAAGCAAGGTGGGCACTGGATTACAGGAGAGTTAATAAGGTCATGAGCTCTTGTGAGGGTTAGTAACCCCTCCAGCAAAGAGCAGAGGACCCCAAGAGATGGGAGCCACAGAACAGGCCAACTGGATCCCTAAATGAGGTCTGCACATGCCTCCTGACTATGCATGGGTACAAGGAACTGCAGGGGGCAAGACATAAGTTTCTATTAAGACAGAGACACAGAGGAGCTGGGAGTGAAAAAAGTCCACAAACAAATCTAGAAATCAAGCTTCAGGAACAGAAATCTAGAGGTAAATATGAATAGAAAGGAACTGATATACTCATTCTTCAAGAGCAGAAGATCCCAGAAAGAAGGTTCACAGTGAATCAAATGGACCATCCCCACCAAATGGGCAGTGATAGCTAAGTCAAAACAAGTTCACAACAAACTCTAATTTTTCCAATATCCAAGAAGAAAACAAGGAGAGACTTAGCTTGAGCTCCTTCCACCCCAGACATGTGCATCAGGAGAGTGAAGGCTCAGGAGAAGAAGTGACCAGAAGGCTCCATGCTGCTCATTAGGGGACAGCTGACATTTCGATGGTCCCAGAGCTCCACAGTGGGGAAGGATGCTAATGTGGAGGGGCCAGGAGAGGCTCCCACTGGTATCTGCTCCTCAGGTATTCAGGCCCCTGAGAGCAGGAAGCAGTGAGACAACCTGTCGTCTCTGCTCAGCCTCACAGAGATGGTTCTCCTGATCTCTGTCCTTCCTCTGTGTCTGATCGCTCAGGCATTTGAGTTTAATCCCCCCTTTCTGAGCTGATGCAAAATAAGCACCACACTCCTTTTCTTCTTTAGAGATAGAGATTCCCTCTGTGCCCCCTAGCAGCAGGGAAACAGACTCTTGCTCTCCAGGGTCAAGGAGGAGACACTCAAAAGATAGCCTGCCCCCAAGCCCCTGCCCGCCCCTCATTCCTGAAGCCAGAGGCTGGAGCCACTGTCAGGTCTCATTAGGGGAATGCAGTGTCCTTGCTTCCATTCTTAAAGTGGCAGAGATGGGGTAGGGAGTCGGGGTGGGGTGGGCACTCTGGACTGAGTATTCAGGCTCATTAAGGCCAGAGTCAGGAGATGCTGCTTGTCCCCCTGCACTGAGCAATTATGACCAGCTTTGTTCAGGTCCCTCGTCATGGCCCAGAAACTAATTGACCCTGAACCTGGAGGCTCCATCTCGGTGAAGCAAGGGCAGCGGAAGGAATAAAAAAAGGTAAGGGGCACAGAGAACAAAACTAAGTAAGTCTTAGAGTTTCCCCAAAGTGACTTCTCTGAAAATGTATCATTGTGGGCATGACTCCATTTGTTAGGGGGTGGCCCTTTATTAACCCAGTTGCAACAGGCGTGGAAACGGTTGAGCACCTGGTTAGTCTGGTCACTTAGAGAAGGTGTTCACTGAAGACCAAAGATGTTAAGTAAGAAAGTAAGGTTAGCTGAGGGGAAGCTGGAGTTTAAAGGGCACAGTTCCAGTAGCACAGTGGCCAGGAGAGGGGTCCAGTGAAGGCAGGTGAAAACAAACATTTCCAAGAGCAGCAGATTCCAGAAGGGAGGTTCACAATGAATCAAGTCTATCAGCCCCATCCCACTGGGCAGCTATAGGCCAATCAAAACAAATTCATGGTAAACAACCTCCAATACCTAAGAAGAAAGCACTGAGGCCTCTTCCATTCTGTTTCTAGGTCATTCCCCACATTGATTTATTTTGTGGGAGGAAGGGAGAGGGTTTGCCTTTTGCCTTGTGTTCTAAGTGTCAAATCTATAATCATCATCAGCTGGGCCATCGTACTTTCCTGAATCTCATCAGCAGTCTGAAATCTCTTCCCTTTCAAAGGTGATTTAAAGTTTTGGGAAAAGCCAGAAGTTGCAGGGAGCCAAACCTGGGCTGTAGGTGGCCTGAGTCACCTTGGGGATTTGATGTTTCACCAAAAAAACTCTGCATGAGATGTGATGCGTGAGTGGGTGCATTGTCATGATGAAGTGGCCAATCACTAGTTGCCCACAACTGCAGCCTTCTGAGTCATCTGAATAATTTCCATAGAGGAATGTTCAAGCTTAACGTAAAATTTGATGCAGATTCGTTGCTCTACTTGCTCAGTCATTTTTGAATGTGCCAGCCACACAGTACACATGTTCATTCAATGTCATGTTCTGCTCCCACTGACTAATACAGTGAAGTCGTCATTGTTCACGCATCCACATTCCAGCCCAGTCTCCTGGGCTGCCAGGTTACATCAATGTCACACAAACCATCCTAGTCATATTAACAACGGCTGGACTTTTTCCAGACAGACAAGAAACAAATCAATGCATAAATAAGTGGAATGACAACTCATTGTTTCTCTCTCCCTTTCTCCCTTCCCATCTCTCTAAAATCAAAAAAATTTTAAAATCTGCAATGAAAAGTATAGGAATACCTCCTGAAGAAGTCATATCACAAACTCTGCTCTCATTTGCAAGACAGGGGGGAGAGTGATGACACACAAGGCGAGTGCGTATGTACTGTTCGTATCACCTGCACAGGTAGCTTTTAGACCACTCATGGCCATGACTTATGGTGCCAGGCAGGACACCTCCGTACGTGACAGACAAGAATTTAATACTCTACTTACTACATGTCAGACACGGTTCTAAGCACTTTATCTGTTTAATTCAAAGGGTTTTGAGAATTGAGTGAATTGTGCTATTTTTATTTCATAGCCATTGGAGGAAACTAACCGGGTTACTTAACACATCCGTGCCGCAGTCACAGGAAATCAGTGGTCAGGCAGGATTCTCCTCAGTGTCTCATCCCTGTTCTAACCTCAACACTAGCTCATCCTGCTTCTATCATGGATATGAATCAAACAACTTTAGAAATGCTGTATGTAAAGTACAAAGACATTCATAGGCAAGAGGGAAGCGTTTATTGCCGAACAATTAGAAAACCATTGGAACAATATCTGGTTATTCTTTTCATGTTAAGGCATGTTTAAATGTTTCCTAAAACAAAGGTAAGGTTCCAGTGGACCTGTTTGAGGACAACCATTCAAGTTGGTGACAAACTTGGATGTCTCCTTGTTAGCAGAGGTAGAGGGTAGTGTCTCTGCCTCTTCTTTTAGAGAGAAAGTAGGGCTAATGACCTATGCACAGATGGCTGTGGTGGGCAGGGCTGCCCACGGGGGAGGGGATGGTTTGAAAGCAGGTCCCACTAATGCTTCTCAATTTAATGTTGAGGCAGCCCAGTATCTCTCCCGTCACCCGAGACCTTATAATCAGAGACTTAGGAAGCACTTTCTATTATTGGGGTCATAAACAGGGCAAGAAAAGATACCTAAATAAAATGTGAGCTTCTTCCATGAAATGGATGGATAGTGGATAGTTCTCGAACTTCTAAAACACATCTTGCTGCCCAGACAGGGAAATGCACCAGGTGGTTTTATGGAGTCCTCCTGCTCTAATGTTTCATGATACTGATCTTTGTTGTATACAAGTTGTTTAGCGTGAGGGAGGGCTAGTGTTCAAACCCACTGGGCAGCCCATAATGCAGTTTTATCCTATTTTACCAATCAAGACAGTGCTCGAGCACACAGCCTAGGTCTCACTCTACTCAGCTCAGAAACTGAGTCTGCAGGCCAAACAGCCTCCCGGAGCTTCCCCGCTGCTATCTGTAATCAACGTTTGCACCTTGCAACCCCAGCAGCGCCCTTCAGTCTACACTGTGTGAACGGAGACTTGCTGGACCCAAGTTCATTGTCATCAGTGTCTACTGTATACAGTTGTTGAAAATGGATCCTGCAGATGTGGGACAGCTGTTTGTACTTAGCAGTTAAGTGTCCCCATGATGCTGGCGGCCTCCGACAAAAGCATTGTTCTTTGCAAGGCATCCATCTCTCAAAGGCTGACTAAATCAGGCCCAGATGTCTACATTCAACTCGCATTTCTCTGGGAAGACTCTTCTTTCTGGAGTAGGTTTTCCACTGAGGTACATGCAGGAGAATGTGCAAGCCAGCATGCACAGCCCTGAAGGGAAGGACCCGGAGAACAGCTGGGTGCTAGACCTGAAGAAACCCTCCCATCCACTAAGTCAATCTTCATAAGCCTATGAAGTGGATAGCATGCTCATTTTACAGTAGCTAAGAAGTAATTTGCCTAAGGGCACACAGTAAACAACAGGACTGATTTTAGAGCTCCAAAGCCATTAACTGGAGACTTCTAAGTAGCCCCGAATATCAGTTCCTTTCCCAGTAATGAGGCTTTCCATTTTTAGTTGGGTAGATTCTACTGCCCAGAATAGGACCAGTTTTTCTTGCAGCTGGGTTTTGGCTATGTCACTGAAGTTCCAGCAGATAGGATGCAGGTAGGATTGGTGAGTTTAGGTTCCAGGCAGTGTTCTTAAGAGTAAGGAGGTCCTTTTGCCTTCTTCCTGGCTGGAATCCAGACAAGGGCTGGAGCTCTAGCAGCCATCTTGAAGCATGAGACAACTTTCTGGGAATGTGTGTCTTACACAACAGATGGAAGGAAACGAGGTCCCTGCATCGTGGAACATCATGCCTATCCTAGATAAACTGCCTCCAGATTTTAATAGTGGAAAAACTATTTGGTTGAGCCACTATTCTATTGAGTTTAGCAATTGCTACCAGGCAGGCCTAATACAACATGAGAGACTTCCCCACCCTTAAAGGCACTGACCCATTCAGAGTGCCTGGGCAGAGGTCCCTCTGTGCCCTGGCTGACCACCCCCCACCTAGGATGGGACCTTAGCAACTGTTCTGGGAACATAGGACTTAAAAGGAGAAATATGTTTAGCTACCAAATTTTTGTGTTTTGGTATGGCCTTGCCAATCTCTATCTAGTAAAATAAATAAATAAATAAAGCAGACTCAGAGCTCCTGAGTTTTGACCTTCTTTTAGAAGCTGGATGGGCCTTGGCAGTCTGAATAGTGCTTACAATGGTCAACTATTGTGTCAAGTACTTACATGTATCTTCTCTGGACTCACAAAAGCCCCTTGAGTCAGTTGTTCTGGCCAGATGAGCCCGAGGCTCCCAGAAATCTGACCCCTTGCCTAAGGCCATCCAGCTCAAGGGAGAGTTGGGTTTCAACCAACTTGAACTTCTAAGCCATGCTTTCAGCCACATCACAGTCTGTACCTAGTTCAATGCCAGTCTCACCCACCGAGTTAGTGACAAAGTCCTCTTGTCTCCACTGGGTCCGTTTTTCTTTCTACACATCTGAGTCCTCTGTGGGGACAATAGTTGGGGCTGAATTGTTTCTGAAGCCCTTTGGTCAAGAAGTCAAGGTTTTGGGAAAGAGGGTGTTGAAGTCAGTTGTAGGTGTCCTGGCTGTAGGATTTTACTTAGGGGAACAACATTAAGAAAAGGATAATTTGGAGGCCAGGACATTTTTTTCTTGGGGGATGAGAAGGGGAAGAGAATACCACTTACACTGTTTCTTTCTGTGGGTGAGAGAGGGGGTCCATCTGACATTACCTTACTGGTGGTCGATGAGAAAAATTCCAACCAGGGTGATTAGTTTCTGGGAGAGATTGAAATTGCAATTAGATCAGATATTAAATCTAGGTTTGATATCATGGGCTCTTAGCATGAGTGACACCATGTTGGGCTTGACAGGTGTTTTTTTTTTTACCTTTTTTTTTTTTAACATAAAAGAGGGATCAACCCTAAGAGGGTATTAAGAAGTTCTTAATAGTCGTCAGAAATAGGGCTATGGTGGTCCTGGCATGGGGGCTGGGACTGAACGTGGCCACTGGAAAAAATCCCAGCCCCCAGTGTTCTCGCCCTTCAGCTCAAGTGCCTACTTAGATTAGTCCCTGGCAGACCTCGGGGGGTGGAAATTACAAGTAAGTGTTCGATTTCTCCTTCCGCAGGGGCTTGGGGCTGGGAAATTGTTTCTCCCCTGTAGCCTTTCCGCACCCACAGCTGCGGCTCCTCTCACTGTCAGTGTGTTGCCAACAGGTTGGAAATGAATGCGTTTCCTGCGGATGGCTGTCGGGGAGGACACACGTGTGCTCAGGCACCCTTTCTGCATGGGGCTCTGGCAGGCTCAGGGCTGGCACGAGGTGCACTGTCTGCTGTCTGCCTGTCTAGCGTTTCTGATGACAATGAGAGGGGAAATGAAGGCGATGGAAACTAGAGGGGAAGTCTGGTGGACCTCTGCTGAGCCTGTCTGCCTCATAAGTCGTTGCAGGAAGCGCCGGGACCCTGGACAGGTGCACTGGGGGAGAGAGGCTAGGACCACCTGGTTCGTAGTTATCCCTTTGCCCTGAGGGTGTGCAGAGAGCTGAGATAATGGCACACCTCTTGGCTGTGACTTCCTACCCTGTCCGAGTTTGCTTCTGTTTCCTTCATTGCTCCCTTCTGCTCCTGCATGGGGTGAGTGTCACAGGGTATAAGGGGTAGGAGCCAGTTCACTGCCAAGTTTATTCCTCTGTCCAATGGTACTTCCAAAGGCTTAAGCAATTGGAAGTGAAGCTGAGGCAGGAGACAGCATCGGAAGAATTCTGAGACTGCAATACTGTCACTGGCCAGCATTTAGCACCCTAGTTGCCAGGAAACACCTTTTATCAATTAGGTAGAATAAATAGTAAACCGAGGCAGGGAGAAGGAAGGAGACAAGTCTCACATGCTAACTCAGCAGGCTTGAGCCTGGTCTGAAAATATTACCAGGTGTTCCAACATCACAAGAAACATTATAGTAGCAAGAAAGAAGGAAAGTCCTTGAAATTCTATGTAACATTTACCCATTACAAGGGAGTCCCTGATGCTTACAGAAAGAGACCATAGATAACTTTCGAAAGTGTCCCAATTTTCATTAACTGCCTCCTGTCACGTATTTATTTTGCAACAAGATGAACAAATGGAGTCTGGAGCAAGATAAGGATTCAGGCTAACAGACCCCCACACATCCCTAAGTTTGGGAAGTCACATCCCCCCAGGAAAGCTGGTGCCACATTTACCCATTAATCAATATGTAACTTTTTTACCTCCTATCCCACCAACTATGTAAGTCCTGAGAACTAGGGCTCGCTTGCTCTCTCAGGGGCTGAGGGTCCTCTTGGCTCTTGGGCCACAGGGCCTCTGGTCACCTGGCCTCAGGCGGACCAGGGGTTTGCCGCACTGGGCTTCAGCCCTCTCGCTTTTCTCACCCTACTTTGCCCTGAAACTTTGCCTTTCACCCCCTACTCTACCCAGTCCTATTCTCTTCCATGGAAAGGAACCACTAATAAACTGATTACATACTACTGGATTTGCTGGTATGTGATTCTTTACATGCGTCAGCAAGAAGAACCAGGTCTCTCCCCCGTCCACAAAGTGACCTAGTCAACTCCCACTGGACCCAAACAGACAGTGCATGTCTCCTATTGAATGCTTCCTTTATCCTCCTGGCCCAAACCCTACACTCTGCGAGTCTTGTTCACATGAACAAGTTTGACCTCATGCTTCCTGGGTGAACCTGTGTTCACTGGTACATGGGTGAGGGCATGGAGGAAAGAGTTTTCTGAGGCCTGTGAGCACATGGTTGTTCTTGAGAAAGACTGGGTGGAGGTGGGTCAAAATCCTGTTGATGTAGAGGATGAGAAAGAACGAGAAGAATACTAATAACCATTCTTTCAGCCTTATATGAAAATGAATGCAATTAGAAGAAAGCAAGGTACATTAACATGCACTAATGTGGAATTAGTAATAATTATGGCTGGAAGTAGTTAAGTGAATAAACCAAGAGGTTTTCTTTTTCCCCCTAACTACTTGTGGTCCGGGCGGGCCGTGGCCTCAGCAGTCGTTGTGGTGTTGCTCGGCGTGCACACAGCTCCCTGTACTTTGGCCAGGTCTCCACCAGGCGCCACAGTGGGAGGCTGGTCATGAATGCCAACTTGAAGCCAGTGGGGCACCAGTCCACACACTGGATGGTACTCTTGGCCTTGATGGTGGCAATGGCAGCATCGGCATCTTTGGGAACCATGTCACCATGGTACAACAGGCAGCAAGCCATGTATTAACCATGGTGAGGGTCACATGTCACCATCTGGTTGGCTGGCTTGAAGCACGCATTGGGGATCTCTGCTAAGGTGAGCTGTTCGTGGTAGGCTCTCTCAGCAGAGATGACAGGGGCATACATGGCCAGAGGAGAGTGGATGCAGGGATAAGGCACCAGGCTGGTCTGGATTCGGTCACATCAACATTCAGGACTCCACCAAACCTGAGGGGAGTGTGGTTGGGAGGACATAGCTGGCTAATAATGCCTTACTAAGGTTAAGGTTAAGGTCAGTGTAGGCTGGGTGCTTAATATCGAGGATTTTACAACAGACGTCAAGGATGGCCTCATTGCCAACCATGAAGGTACAATCACAGAGTTCCAGGGTGCTGTGGGCGGTGAGGATGGCGTTGACAGGCCCAGCTACAGCTGTGGGAACCTGGGGGGCTGGCTTGATGGAGTTTTTTCTTTTTTCTTTTTATTAACAAGCAAAATAATAACTACAAAAACAACAGCAATCAAAGTTGGTGCAGCAGTGAGTCAAATTGCTCCTGGAATTCATGGGTATTTGTAGCTTGTTCCTCTCTATATGTGGGAAGCGATCTTTCTGTACAAGGTGGATTTGAGAATATGTTTGTCTCAGCTATCCAGGCTAAGTGGGAAATTTCCTATGTAACAATGCTTTTGGAAGTTCACCATGCATGTGTATTACTTTATTACAACAGAATTTAAGGAATTATACTTAATGCTTTGCTAATAAATACTAGGAGGCATTAGTGGAGTTGAATCTCCAAGTATTTCCTATCATGTGACCGCTGAGTGTCTCCAGCTGGCCATGGTCTACCAAACACCAGCATCCACCTGACCCTGGAAGAGCCCTTCACTCTTATGCTTTTGGATGCACATGTGTACCTGAGCCCGGTGGGGGTTTGCAACTGCCTATCGGCTGTGCTCTGGGGCTACACGTTCTGTGTTCATTTGCCATCTCACGACCATGGGTGCAGGCGTTTAAGGGATTAGGACCCTCACCTTTAGACCTTCTCACACCCTACTAGTGTGTTCTAATCACCATGGCAGGCCCCGGCTGTCAGGCCTCATTACTTAAATATATTATCATGGCCTGGCCTCGGCCAGTATGGTGAGATTAAAGCAATAAAACTATGGACAAATGGCCAGCATTAGGACTGCTCTTACCAGGGACTGCTTTGGGTAATGGCACACAGCTGCAGGGCCAGGCACTGGGCCTCCCACCCCCATCCCCACCCCCATCCCCACCCCCACCCACTTCCTCTCTGCACAGCCCCTGCCCCAGTCAGGGGCTTCAGCCCTGCATCAGCAAGGCTTTGGATTGGTCCAGCTCTGAGAGCTCTTGGCAACTAAGTTCCAAAATGGAGACCGGTTGCCTAGCAACATGCACACTTCCACTTCTCAAACTCCCAAAGGTCCTTGAGAGAGCTCATCTACTTTTATTACAATAGCTACCACTTGTCCCGGCAGCACACTAGCTTCTTTGCATTCAGTTGTTCAGCTCTGCAAGGGGTCTATTAGCCTTACTTTTTAAAGCCAGGCAAGGGGGAAGCGAGGCATGGCTCAGAGGATGTGATGTTCACTGCATCACACAGCTGATGAAGGTAGAGCTAAGATTTAAACACTGGTTTGATGATTATGCATCTCCAGATTTTAGCACTAGTTATCTAACGAAGGAGGATTCCCTGAGACCAACCTTTCATGTTATGAATTACTGAAGTGTTTACAATTTATACAAGGTATATACAAATAGGTGAAGTCCGACATGACAAAGTAACCACTTAAGCTAAAATGAACCAGACTTATAAAAAGGAAAAATGATATATATATATTTTTAAGAACAGACACATGCCTATCCCCACCAGGTAAGACATTGGCTAGGAACTTAGGGCTCAGGCCTGGAATCACGACCTTAAGTTCTGCCTTATGATCAAAGGCCTGTCTTTGAGACACTCAGGGCCTTCCTGGAGGACTGGGCCTCATCCATTTCCCTAAGTTTGCGGTTTGTGACTTGGCCACTCTGGACCAGAGGTATATGTACTTCAAGTGGTACCTCTGTTCCCAGGAGGGTGTTCTTTTCAACAATCACGGTCTTGTATGGAGAAAACCACTCACTATCCCTCATAGAAGCCTGCCTCATGGCAAACCCAAGGGCTGTGGCCCTGAACAAGAGCATGAGCTTGGAATCCAGCAAGACCTGGAATGGAGCATTAGTTCAGCCACATCATTAGATCCTTGCAGAGGGCACTCAGGGACCTGAGTGAGACAGGGGCTGGTTTCCTTCATGTAAAATGGAGATGCAAGGAATGCCATAGGTATTGCTGGAGTGTCAGTTGTGACACTGCCTACTGCGAAGATGAGCCTGCCCTCGGTCACCTTTTTCAGGAAGGAGCATCTCGGGATGTATCTCTGGATGTAGACGCTCAGCTCTGAGCCAGGCTCAGCCACTTCCTGCGGAAAGGCCATGTCAGACATGCACCTCCGAGTGAACATGTCCAGTTAGGTGAACCACAGTGCCTTTCAAATCATTTTGGAAATGCTGGGCCAGTGTCTCACCAAAAAAAAAGTTTTCAAACATTGTTGGCCTCCAGTTGACAAAATAAAATGATTATAAATTCCAGAAACAGTCCTGTGAGGGGTTAAAAAACATTTCTGTTGAGTGTGGTAGTAGCTTTCCTCACTTTGTTGGTTCAGTATTTTTTTTCTCCTGGTGGCCTTAAGTTTATTCACCTTACATATCATTTTGCAAGATTTGTTTCAACAAAATATATATAAACCCATTCTATGGGGTAAAAAACCTGGACTCCGAAATGTTTGGATGGCTTGTTCTTGGGGTCTGGTTTGAACATCAGTCACGGAGCCAGGAAGGAAGAAAGGGGTCATGTCTGCAGAAGGAAGACTTCCGGAGGCCAGTTATCGGACCTGGGCTGGCGCCTGGTTTTGTTCAGTTGTAGGATTCACAGCGTTCGACAAGAAGGTTGCTGGGAGCCATCCTCGCTTGGACTCTGTAAAAACGGCTTACTACTGTCACCACGGAAACATTCTCACATACTTTTCCTTATCAAAGGAGAGCCCTTCACATTCCAGCACAAGGACATCTTGTTTCTCATCCTCAGAGCTTAACTAGCTGGCCGATGAGCCACGGTCATGATGCGTCATTCATGTTATTTTTATGGTTCCAGGATCTATTATAAATGCCTCTTTTACAAATACCAATTTTCAGAAGACTAACATGATCAATAAACTTCATGATGTCTTAGTAAGATTCTCCAGTGAACCCTGATGCAGAACACTAAGCAACCATATTAGCTCCTGGAAACATGAACCAAAAAAAGTATCTTTACCAAGAAAGTTGTTAAAAAATATTTGGATGAGGTGAGTACCAGAGGATCAAGTTCTGTGTGCTTCACTGAGAGAGGATTTTAGTGAAGTGCAGAGAGCTGATATATCCTATTCAATATTGTATCAGTGACTGAAAGACAGAGGTCTAATTAATAATGGTATCATTAATGAAGTTGAGAATACTTGCATTTCCCATCTGTAGTCTCATTCTAGGCTTACAGTTTCAACAAGATTAACTTAAGGACCTAACAACCTGAGAAAGAAGATACCTACCGAGAAGGGCTGCTGATGGCTAACTGGGCTTGAATTGAAAAGCAAAGCCTAGCAGCCATTTCTAAACAGGGACCTCTCATGCAAGCCTCACTTTGGGGAGAAGCCTGCACTGAACTGCCTGACTGCACAATGTTCCTGACATGTGAGTCTGCCCTTATAAAGGGGTTTCTGGGATTGCATTTCAACCAATAGGACTGAGGCTTTCCCAATCCAATAGGATCTGCACAGCTATATCCTCATCAGCATCTTCACTGACCAATCAATGGCCCTATTTGGACCAATCAGGACAGTGCTTTTTGGGCCAATCAAGCTGTGAGGATTTGGAGTCCTTATTTGCATGAGAACAGATCAATCAGGGATCAGGGAAGAGGGCTTCTGTCTATGTAACTCAGCTCCCCCTGGCTCAGAGAGTGTCCTGTCCCCTTCCACCAAATACTGAAGACCACATTTCCCCAGCTGAAACTGAACACCAAAGACATCTCACCAGACCAGAGGGGAGAAGAGCAGAAGAGCAGGGCCGCGTGGGGCAGGCTGGTGCAGAGCTGTTAACCATAGGTTTTACAGGTCAAATTTAGAACACCATCCCCCGCCCCCCCAAAAAAAAAAAACTTTCCTATGACTTAGGTGGAAAGAGACTAAAACTTTTAATGTCAGATGTCAACCATATTATTTGCCAAAGTTAGTTCAAATTTGGGCTCTCAACATTACTATAACTTCTAGAATGTATGTGTTTACTTCTGTATACTTGTAGAGCATCAGAGAAACATAGCGTCCCATGCAATAATTGGGACATACTTCTGCTAGAAGACATTTGTTTCTGCAATCTAAACTTCATTGGGAATTCTGAATTTTTGCTAAATCTAGCAACCCTAGCATTATAGAGACAGCATCTGAAGGGTGCACATCCAGTTTCAGGTGTTGTTCTAAGACAAATTTTGGAGGAAAGAATGGCAAATATGGTAGCTCTTCTCCACACCACAGGGGAAGTACGCTACAAAATGGAAATGCATGGGAGTGGTACAAGAGCCAGTTAAGTGCAAGGCTCCTCTGCAGGGCAGTCTTGACTCTCGGGCCCCTCATTGGGCTGCCGGAGACTTTGCCACATGGACACTGTGATCTAATGGCTGCCTCTGTTCAATCCTGCTGCCATTTACCCTTCATCAGTCTAACCCCCCAAAACACTTTTTGCACTCCTCACTTCATCTCAGTCTGCTTCCTGGAAAACCCAACCAGCACTGAAAGTAACCTATAGTCTTGGAGGTCAAAACAAGGACAAGCCAACAGAAGAAGTCACAGGCAGATATCATGGTAGAAACTGCTGCCTTGAGAGACACTGAGCACCTCAAAGGAAGTGAGAAAAGATGCAGGTTAGCCACCTCTCTGGAAGGTGGGAGGTGATATCTGCACTTGCAAATACCATCAGCGTCAACACTTGGTGTGGACTAGGGCAAATCAAATTTTTTTTTAAAGATTTTATTTGTATTTATTTTTAGAGAGAAGGGAAGGGAGGGAGAGAGGAAGAGAAACATTGATCAGTTGTCCCTCACATGTCCCCAAATGGGGACCTGGCCCGCAACCCAGGCATGTGCCCTGACTGGGAACTGGCAACCTGTCAGTTCACAGGCCAGTGCTCAATCCACTGAGCCACATCAGCCAGAGCCAAACTCATTTCAGCAAGACCTCAAGAAGTCACCTAGAATGCATTCATTGGTTTGATGAACACTCAATCCCAAAGCCACAGTGAGGCATGCACAGGTAAGAGGAGGGTTAACCATGAACATCACCAACCATGGGCAAAACCTCACTGACTATGTCTACAGCTTTCCCTGTGGCCAAGTATACACTTTAAGCAGGTGGTTCTGCTGGCATTTCCAAATCATGGGATTTATGGCAGCCCCTTAGCAGAAAGCTTACCTAGATACTCTTGGGTAAAACCCGGTTAAGACCAATGTCATAGATGCCCCTGAAATAAAGTATAAGGCTGGCAAGAGACCATCCCTAGTGTTCGTCCTGGATGAACCAAGTCCAGTTACACATTTAGAATAACCCACAAATACTGGGCGCTAACTGGGTCATCTTCTCAGCAGGACAGTCCACCAGATCAGAAAGTGAATAATTATGTTACACTCCCCACAGCTCCAACAACTCATCCATCTGCGTCTTGGTTATCTTTGTAACTTGTCTTTCCTCACTCCTTATCTGATCACCCCAAGAGATACAGAACCTTACTGGATATTTTGAGTACGCTCTTTGCAAGGTCCTCATGAACCACAAAAAATAGCACTTAACTGCTACAATTATAAAGGCTATGGATCTTTAGTAATAGATTAGTTGTGTAGAGCACTCAAAATTTAAAAATTCAAATGCCAGAGAAGATGACCTCAGAACTCCAGGTAAACACGCAGGCTGATGACATGTTTCTCTTTTCCTCCCCTAAATCCCACTTAAAGGAAGGAAAAGGTATGCGTTCACAAGCAAAAAATGATTCAGTGGAGAATTAGAAGTTTCTAGAAGAAACTGAACTGAAGGAATAGCCTATGTGCCTTAAAGGAGTGGAGACAGCCAAAAGTAATGTCTGCAAAGAGACACGTACAACAGTGGACTGATCCGCCCAATAGGGTTGCACCGCCAGATCCTGGGAAGGTGGGTGTGAGTGGGGGCAAAATGGTCAAGTCTCAGTAGAGCAGTTACACACTTAGTCCCCACCCCCAACACAGAGACTTGCGTCCATGGAATATTCCAAGTCTGTTCTCTAGGTGGAGTTTCGACCACGTGCTTGAGCTCCAGGCACAGTGAAGGGCTGAATGCTAAAGCAAGAAGCTAAACTTGAACTAAACTCAGCTCAGCCCTCTACCCACCAGAAGCTTCACCTGGATCATAGTCTAATCTCCGCTATCTAACTAACGCACTTCCTCGATCTGTCAACTCTGGACTCCACTTTGACTGCAGACACTGCGTGTGGAGCTGGAGCTAGCTCGTTCACAGACCAGCCTTTACACCGGAGGCTGAATCCCTTTAACTCACTGGGTTACCTGCGAACTTCATTTGTACAAGTGGGGACTCCACCACTTACCTCATGGAATAGAGGCAGGTTAGCTGATTGTGTAAGTACTTGAAGATGCAGTCACAGGAGTTCAATGAACCACTGTTGTTTCAGAAAAACACGTAGGTGCACAGGGGAGAGGTTGCCGACCTGAGTGACCACGATGCTTTTTATTTCAGCCTCACATGTCTCTAGCCTACAGAGTCTGATCCAGAGTCATTGACAGATGACCCAACACAAGACTCCAGAACACTGAATTTCAATGTATGATGCAGTTCTAAAGAGCCAAAGGCAACAATATTCAGTTTGTTTAAGGTACCAAGGCCACGTTCGTCACTGGGCTGCCCGCCACTGTTGCACTGAGAGAAACTCTGGGTAGGAAGGCAAGAAATCTGCCTGGTTATTAAAATTGTGGTTAATCCACAGTTATACAACTGCATGTTGCCTACTTTAGCATAAAATGTCTCTAATAGCCATAATAGGCTTGTAAGGGACTAAAATTTTCACTCTTTGAGAGAAAAGTGATACCCCATGATGGATTTTCCAGCAGAAGTAAAAGCAGCAAGTTTGGACTTTCAAAGAGGGCCCCTCTTGGTATCTTTGCCTTTAGGTTTCTTGCCTTAATGTTCTTACCGATTCTTCCCAAAGGTGTCTGGTAAAGCTCAGATATCCAAGTCCTACAAGTCTGGATTAACAATTACAGTTCCTTAGGGTCAACGTTAATCTTCAGCCTCTTGCATCTCAGGTGATAAATACACACACACCATTTAGAAAATACCCACCGAGAATGGGGGTCAAGAATGGCCAAGGAAGTTGTTCAGAGTCATAAAATAGAAGCATGAATAGGACTCAGACTTAAGTCTTAGCCCAACACATTTATGAACAGGTGGAGAAAGAACAGCATCTTATCACCATAGAAACAGAGCTGGGTACCTGGTTGGCACTCTTGTGTTGAATGGACCAATAGCTCTGGATGCCAAGCATCTGTCTGGCACTAGATATGTGTCATTTCAAGGACTTTCAGAC
The DNA here is from genome assembly GCA_028533065.1 of Trachops cirrhosus. Classification (NCBI taxonomy): domain Eukaryota; kingdom Metazoa; phylum Chordata; class Mammalia; order Chiroptera; family Phyllostomidae; genus Trachops; species Trachops cirrhosus. The sequence goes on along the minus strand of CM052546.1, from coordinate 62,472,008 downwards.
CGAACTGCTACTCTACGGCCAAGACCCTATAGGAGGTCTTTCAGATTAGATTGACATCTTGTTTTCTGGTCTTTACCAGCCCTCCCAAAGTTGTCCATCCCCTAACTCCCTCCTGTTCTGTTATCAGCCTTGGGTTGGGGACTGATATTAAAAGGGCTCTGATAAAGCTCCCTAAGTGGCAGCAAGCTGTAAACATTCCCACTGATGCCATTTGATTAACCCGCTGAGAAAATGCCTGAAGAAGGTCCGGGCTTGTCACCAAGAGACAGGCAAGGGTGCCACACAGAGTTGTTGAAAAGCAAGTTGGCTGGGCCACCACCGTGGAGTTATATAAAGCACTTGGCTCCAAAACAGAGGCCTCTGCAGCATCGCATGTGCAGTCTGCCAGGGCGGCTGTGGGTTTATGGTTTGATGGACATATGCAATGGGATGCATTCATAGTCCAGATAAGTTAATGACCTATTAGTGGCAAACGGGGATAGAGATAAAGTCTTGTGCAAAATCCTGCTCCACATTCCAAAGCCACAAACAATTTGGCTTAACACCCTCATTATATCCCATCCAAATAGCTTCCCTGTTAGTAAGCTGCAGTTTCCAAATACCCGTCTATTGAAAGTGGGGGTAGGGTGGGCAAAAACAAATGATTAGCCATTTGCTGAACTCTTTCAAGTTCAGGTGCTGGCTAAAGATTCAAACTTAATGAGTCTAAATGCTCAACCATATGTTGCTCATTCCAACATATCTTGCAAGGAATGCTGCTTGGAAATAGACTTGGCACATTTGCATATTTGTGATTTAGGAAGTATGTAGTAATTGGCTCAGGATACATCAATAGGCAGGGCAGAAGAAATTGTGTTGGAACAATTAACTGAAATTTTAAGAGCTTGCCAATAAGAAGACCGGATCGGGGGTTGAATGTTCCAGATACCTTATCAAAAGGATTCCAACTCCCTGGACAATTGCCCAGTTACATTCTGCCTTTGGTTCTAATGAAAAGGCTACTATTTGTAGTGGGGTGTACACTGTCCTTTTTGAAAGGTAATTTGGTAATAACTAGTAAGACAATCACTTACTTATAACACTCTCCAAACTAGCAATCGCTTTCTTGGGGTTTTCTCCCACAGTGGTGAAAGCACTGGATCACATGGACATGCATGCGACAGTTTTTATTCAGCACTGTTTAGGGGCCACCACCCCCAAACCAGGAGGAACTCCTAGTGTGTGGAACGGGTGAATTAGTTATGGAGTATTACATATCCATGTGGTGACCAACTCATAAATTTGGGTTTTCACAAATTTTTAATGAAGTTAGAAGAGCCACTTAACTTTTTGTTGTCTACAAGAAACCTACTTTGATTAAAGACAGGAAGCATAAAAAGTCATGGGATGGAGAAAAATATATCATGCTGACACTGGTTAGAAGCTAGAGAAGCTATATTTCAAATAAAACAGAACTCAGAGCAAATGATCAGGGATGAAGAGGAGCATTACATAAGGAAGGGGTCAACTCTAGGGATGTACTCATAACAATCGTTAGTGCATATGCATGTAACAGCATCCGGCAGATGAGGCAAAGACTGATGGTGATTTGTGCATTTCACCTTGCGGTTCTATTACAGGCAGAGACTTTGACACCCCTCTATCAGTGATTGACAGGCCCAGCAGACAGGAAATTCGGTCAAGATAGTTTAACGAAATAGAGCCAATCAAGTAAGTCTAATAGCATTTATAGAGGACTTCACTCAGCAGCAGCATAATACGCATTTCTCTGAGCTCACATAGAATGTTGACCAAGATCACCCACATCCTAGGTCCTTGAGAAGCCAGACTGAGAGAAGGTGACAGGTTCCCTGGTGTGTATTTGGTTGCATTTGTTATGAACATGGAAAAAAGTTTGAGGGTATATAATAGGGATGGGTAAGCACAAAGAAGAGATGAGATTGTAGGTTCATGTTGAACAACTCTTAGATGTTCCACTTTTGGGGCCCTGTGCACATAAAGACCTGAGTCAAGGGTCAGAGATGGGGACAAGGTGAAGCCACTCCCTCCCGAGCTGGAGGAATGAGGAGCAATTACAAGGCTGGAGTCTTGCTCTTTAGTCAGATACGAGATAGACAAAGTAGTCTTAAGGAGTTTTCCAGACCACACACACTGTCTTTTTATAAGGTACTAGATGTTAGTTCCACCCCCGCCTACCCACAGCCCAGGAATTGAAACTGCCCAGACCCCAGCCCTTGCAGATGGACCAGGGGGCCACGTTTTCATACCTTGTGACTTTGCTATCCAGGGCCCAGCTGATTAAATCGAGGCTGACACCGGACCCTGGAGCCAGATGCCTACTGGCTGGCTGCGGACACCTGAGACCCTAGTATAAAGAGAGGGGCTGGGCCACGCTGGAGGCATATATGAAAATAAGAGCTAACAAGCCAGCCAGCCAGCCAGCCAGAAGGGTTGAAAGGTTGTTTGGATACAAAATTAAGACCAGAGGAAACTTGAATGCAGCCTAGAAATCTCCAAGAAGCCAAGCCTTCAAAAGCTACTTCATTTTGTAAATCAGTCCCCTTCTGTACCTTTTCAGCACATGATCCCTTCTACCTGGAACCCCCAAGGGAGACCCCTCACAGCTAGGAAGGGCCCACTGGCACATTTCTGTGCTCATGCGCTCTGCAGACAGCTGGACTCAGCTCTCCTCTGGCCATTCAGAAGCCAGTAGGTGCATTTCCTTCTGCAGCTATGCATAAGCTACCAAGGACCGGGGGCTGGGTCGGCTATTGGGAAGCCACCGTGGTGGGAAGACAGAGCATACAGCTACCTTCCACCCTGTTGAGCAGGACACGAGGGTAAAGCATGAATCACCCTGTAAGGAAAAGAATCGGTACAGAGAATAAAGTTCACATGTAATCAATGGGCAAACAAGCTGGAGTTCTGTAGTGACTGGAAGGCTGTGCTGGAAAGAAACTCACAAAGCACTTATCCAAACTAAGTGTCTCCCTCGTCCTGACATTGCTATTTAATGGACCGGTAAACGAGTACGTGGTCATTTGTAACTCAGTTATATAGCTTTGGAGCCTTAGTTCTTCATCTTAAAAATGGGCATGTACTACAGACCTTAGGGTTATTGGGAGATGCAGGGAGCACTCATGGGAAGAACCTAACAGTACTGAAGACATTTAAGTGCTCATGTTAAGAGCTTCCTCAGGACCTTGGGCCATTTATAAACACTACCTTGTCTTATTCAGGTCCATGTCAGGATATAGCTCCCTACCACAACAAGCATCCTGTCTCAGTGTGTCCACCAGTGACTACTACGGTGCCCTGCATGTAGGGCTCAAGTAAATACTAGGTCAAGTATGTACTCCTATGGTACATGGGTGTGTCTTCAACCCACTTTTTAAGTCTACATGTTACCAGCCTAGGACATCAGAAAAATCAAGGAACCAAGGCCATCAGAAAGTAGATGAGTGAAAACTGGTTCTGAGACCCTTGAGACTGTTTGAAATTCTGGGCCCCAAGGCAGCACTGTGCCATTACTAATTGCTCCACTGTGAGTCCATCCCATGCACCAGCCACGTTCACACACGTAACTTCCCAGTTCACAGGTAGGGAAATAAAGGGCACTGTCTGATATCCCAGCCGGCGCTAGGAGCCAAGGAACATCAGAAGTCCGCCTAAGGTTTTTCAGAGGCCTGAATTAAATTGCTCGACACTTAAGATTGGAGTCTACACAAACTCAGATTTCTAGCTTTTCCTGAACAAAAATGGGGTGGGCTGGCCACGCAAGGTCTGCATTCCTATGTGGCCAGAGTTAAACCAGAGCCCAGCTCTCTGAGCAAGACAGGTATCCTGGCCAAGCCTCACCTCACCCATTTTTTCCCCCTTACTTATCTGGTCCCTTTGAATGTGCGTAGGCTTGAAATTCCTAAAGTGTAGTGTTTATAGAATGCTTTGGGTCCCGGAAGTCATGGGGTATCAAAGGAGTATGACTTGAGAAATAATGCAGTTCCACCTTTAAAGAGGCTGGTGGGCAGAGGCTGGAAGAAAGACCTTTTTATGGGCAGCAGGCTATTCCACTGAGTCATTTGAGATTTAACATTTCAAAGATGACTAGGGGGCTGAATCTTTTTCTCCCCAATGAGAAAATGCAGCCTTTTCATGACACGAGGTATATAGAATTTGATACTTTGTTTATATCCTGAGGCCATATTTGAAAGTCAATCTATTAGAAAATCCTTTCTTTGTATACTAAGTTGTATTCAACTTTGGTATACACCTCCTCTTCAAAGGTTATGTATTTTTTTATTATTTATTATTTTTATAAATAGTGCCATTCAATTACTTTGTTTTCCAGGACACATCTTTATTGCTACCTAAATCACTAGATGTGTTTTTAAATAAGTGTATATGATACTGTAGCTAGAAGTTATACCCCAAGTGAGAAATATGCTTTTTGACCATGACCTCCAACATCTGCATATTGTGAGGCCGCGCCCCAGGAGTAGTTAAAGGAAGCAAACCTTACTCAGCCTTCATGAGCACCAGATGAGGTCTGTCAGGTGAGGGTTACCTGAAATGGCACTTTCAAAGTAAATTGAGAGGATACCTTGCGCGGCTTTAAGACAAACGTGTCATCTCCCCCTCAAAGGAAGAATTGGGGAGAACGCACCTTACATTCACTTCATTCAGCCTTAGCATCTGCTCTGTGCCAGGCACTGGTCCCCATGAAATTGGGAGAACTAAGCAGCCAAAGTCCCTGTTCTCGGAGAATGCACAATCTAGTTAGAGGCAATCATGTATCCAAATAAGGTTGGTGACATCACTGGACTAGGAAACTCTCACTTATCCCAACCTGAGTTCAGGGAGGCAGAATTTCGATAACCAGCCCTTGGCCACCCAAGTAGTGTGGACTTAACACTGGGTCTTCACCTCTGGCTACAACGGACTGTGATTTGTTTCACAAAGTTCAGGAGAGGAGAGTTAACAGCGCATCGTGCCTTTGCACTGGAAAGTTTCAAACGGAATTCACAGTGTTAAAAACAGGCCTCGATTACACCAATGCACGCCCCTCCCCAGTCTCCTCCATCTCAGCAAGTCGCAGCATTCATTTAACCTCCCACCTTCATTCCCAGGATCACTGTCTGTTTTAAAAAGAGGAAGATGGTATTGAGCATAAGTCTGCCACCCCCCAACACCTAGGTCAAAGCCTATGTGCTACTGCACCAGAAGTCCACCCTATCCAACTGGAAAGTGAGTGTCCTCCTTCACCAGGACTTCAACTGCGTGGAGGACACCCCCCCACCCCCAACTCCAGTTCAGGAGTCCTTTGATCCAAAGAGGCCCACACCAAGGCAGATCATAATTAGAATGGCAAAGCTTAAGAACAAAGGGAGAATTTTAAAAGCAGCAAAAGACAGTTACCTAACAAGGGAGCTCCCATAAGACTGGCAGCTGATTACTCAACAGAAACATTTCAGGCCAGAAAGGATTGGCATGAAAATATTCAAAAATGATAAAAAGCAAGGATGAATAACCAAGACTACTTTACCCAGTCAGTCTATCATTTAAAGCTGGAGAAATAAAGAGCTTCCCAGACAAGAAAAAGCTGAAGGAGTTCATTAACACCTAAGTAGTATTATAAGAAATGTTAAAGGGTCTCCTTAAGAAAGAGGAACACAGTTATAAAAAATAAAATGATAATACATACTGATCAATAGTCACTTTAAATGTAAATGGCTTAAATATTCCAATCAAAAGTCACAGACTGGCAGAACAGATAAGAAAACAGGGGTCCTTCCATCTTTGAGGGTGACCAAGTCTCAGAACACCAGTTAAAGGACCCACTGGGCTTGTTCGCTGGCCTCGCCCCCCACCCCAGGAAGGAAGGAGAGGTTGAAAACCAATTTCATACAGAGCACCCAGGCCCTCACTAAAAAAACCATCCTTGCTGCAGGGATGAGCAGAGGAACCTCTGGAAGAAACACCTGCTCCATGTGGCCATGTCAGATGGGAACCAGAGGCTAAGGTGACAACCTTCCAGACGGGAACACTGCAGTACACCTTCAAGTTCACTTCCTGCTCCGTGTTGTGGTTCAGAACTTATGCACATGCACCACCAGGTGCTCCAGATAAGTGCACAGGGAGGTGGAACATGGCTGTTTCCCTTTTTGCTTCTTCAAAAGCACTCGTCTGCTGATACAAACCCCAGGACTTCCACCTGAAGCCAATCTGAAACACAAGGAGGCGGAGACACGTGCTCAGGAGCCACTCATTCCAACCCTGAGGCAGCATATTTGAGTTTTAATGAGCAACATTTAAACTCATGGCCAGGTGACCTCTGCAATTCACTGCATCCCCTTTATCCAAGATCCTTCCGTGCCATCTCCCCACCCACCCCCGCCCACTGCCGCCTCCTCCGTAGGCTGGGACTGGGAGGTGAACTTCCTTTTCAGTTTGGGAACTGTTCCATTTCCTCTCCAGCTGGTCTCAGAAGTGGGGGAGAGGGGGGAGAGAGGGGAGAGGCGGGGAGGGGGTGGGGAGAGAGTCAGGTTAACCTGGAGCCCAAGATGGGGCTGACAGGTTAGAGAAGGCCTTGATTTATTCTTCTATCCGTGGTGCAGACCATCTGTCCTCATTAACTTGCACAGGTTTATGGGTTTTTAATCTTTTCCACATACACACACTATATGAACATTCCATATTGTTTTTCTATAGTCTGTGTACTTTTATGTCCTGATAGTTGGCCTCCGCGTTATGACCTGGGACACTTAACTGTACTTGCTCCAGCCCTTCCACCAATGAGCAGAGAGCTCTCCCCCTCCAAACACCAAGTGGTGTCAGTTGCTAAATCAAACATTAACCCAACGAGTGTTGCTAGGGCCATATGGAATCTCTGCCCCCAAATCTGTGACCCTGCATCGAGAAACCCAAAGCCACCCGTGCATATTTCAGACAAGAGCCCAGGAGGCTCTCCTCCTTCAACCCAAAGCTAAAGAACAAAACAAAACAGAAAACCCTCCAAGGCAGAAAATCATGAAGATGAGGGTAGAGACAAGAACCACCGCCCACAATGAATGATCAGGGTGAACAGAGGACAGGGAACTCGGTTTTCTAATTAAAGTTCAGGCACGAGAGCCGAGAGCCGAGAGCCGAGAGCCGACTCGGTAACGCCAGGAGTTACGGGAAGAGAGAGCTATGTCTCTCCTACCTCATAAGCACCTCCAGGACCTCCTCACCCATGGCGACCTCGACAACTACCAGGGGCGGTGCTTTTGAGATCAACTGGCTGAGGGACACAGGTTGACAGGGTGCCTTGCCTGCATGCTCCACCCAGAAAAACGAGGAAGATGAAGATGATGGTGGAGAATCACTGACCCCCAGGGAGCTGCAGGACAAGAAAGTGAGTGAAGTCTCGTGGGCCCCATAGGGAACAGCACGTGATTCCCAGTTGTCAGGAGCTGTCTGCCACCGGGGAAACCTCCCACAGCCCTGCCTTTCTGTTCGATGAACCAAAGGTCTGCAGCACTCTGGATGCAAACAGCGTGTGCTCCCATTACAAAATGGGGTTAAAAAAAAAAAAGCCCTCTAAAGTATCAAATGCCACATTTTCTTCACTCACTGGGATTTGGCAGGTCCCCAAAGCAGAAGACACCAGCAAGACAGACCACACTTTCCCTAAATCCAGTTATTCATCACCCTATTGAATCTCTCTCCATTTTCCATGAAAATTTCTAAACCACCTCCCCTTGGGTGTGAGAATACAGATATTTTGCCCAGAATCTGAGGGCAAGTTTTTAGTTCAATCAAGAAAGGCATGAACTTGAGCTGTTTCCACCAAGTTGGCCTTGCGGATGCCACGATTCTCCCACGCAGAATGTGTTACACATTCTCCCATCTGAGTTTCTTTCAGTCAAGGGGAAGCACTTCCTCTCTCTGCGGTGATCAGCTTAAAGTGACGGTTAAGGAGCCCACCGGGATGAAAAAGTCACCTCAACACACGGTGGCCCTTCTTCACCGTAAGTCACGGTCTGCAGCTGGGCACAAAGATTTCAGTGGGAGAAAGCTGCTCTTGGCCGAGGACCTGAGTGGAACATGAGTTAAATTTTGCATTCCTGCCGCATCCCAGAGGCTTCACTTTTCCTCCTCTTATAAGTTAGTCCACAGCACCCTGGTTCTCGCAGGTCCACACAGCATTAAACGTCCCTTTGCAGGACTGACCAGAGCTTTTAACGCGCTAACGTGAACCTCCAAGAGAAGATAACGCACAGGGTCCCCGCACACTCAACCGGGCGCCTGAAACCTTTTCTCACACTGCAGAGCAGCTCGTTCCAGGGCTCCTGAACTCCCCTGAGAAAGATAGACTTGACCACTGTTTTGCAGATCAAGAAGCTGGAGTGGTTAAGTAGGACAGGAGTGGTTAAGTAGTCTGCCCGCAACCAGGGCAGCTTCAGATCCAGGTTGGACAGCAAGCACAGGGCCTCTCTGTGTTTCTCTCATTCTTCCTCTTCCTTCCTTTTTTCCTGCAGAGGCTGTATCACTATGATGTATTCTGCATGCCCACCCAGGACACTTCATGCAGGCAGGGACACCCCTCAAACACTGAGTGGTGTCAGGAGCTGTATCAAACACTAACCCAACAAGCATGGCTTGGGCCGTATGGAATCCAAATCTGTCTCTTCTGCACCTACGAATGTCTCCAGAGGATGTCAGGCATCCAGTTATTTGTTGAGTGGATTACTCCACTGTCATATGCCCAAACTTCAATTCAAGGAGATTTGGGACTTTGTTTCTGTAATCTGCTCTAAAACAACACTGCTTCATCAAAAATAGCATTGTGCAGCTCAAAAACTTAGAGAAAAGGGAGGCTTCAGGGAGTTTGTGTTGATGAGATGCCAACCCTGATTGTCTGGTAATTTCCCACCTCTGAGACTTTGCAAGCCCGGATTGAGATGCAAACTCGAATCTAAGGGTGGTCCCCAGAGCTGCTTGAATAAATCTTTTGGAAGCAAAGATCTAAGGAGGTCCTTGGGGTGATGACTGGGTAGGACAGTGGCCGAAGGACTGGGCTTAGTTACTGCTCTTGGCAACAGCTTCCCCGACTTCTGGTTGCTGGAGGCCTGAGAAGAGCGTGGCATGTGCTCAGCTCCCCCACCCAAGTCACTGCCACCCGATGGACCGTGGGGGCCCTTCAATGTCAGAGAGCAGGTCCTCCAAGGGCAGAAGGATGCCCTGCATGTGCAGGCAGGTGCTACAAGGAAGCAGACCATGGCCCCATGGAAGAAATTAAGGCTATTGAGCCTTAAGGGCAGAAGTTAGAGCTGCCTGCCTAGGTCTCCCCGGCAGCTAACCTTGGCAACCCATGATGTAAAACCTCCAGTAGACCTGAAGATAGACAGTCAATTCCTTCTATTGGAAAGTGAGTCCTGAGAGGTTAAGTGACTTAGGCTAAGGCACAGCTGTTGATAACACAACTCAGACTAGACCTCCTGTCTGAGGGTCAGGGCCAGGGCTCCTCCCCGAAGCACAACTGCTCAGAAGGACTAGGAAGAACTTGACCTCAAGTCAGAAGATGCACAGGCTTAAACTTTGATCTGTGTACCTGAGACCACTTTGCCTTTGTTCTCAAGCTTTCTGCTCTCCAGCCTCTTATTCACATTGAACTTATAGGACAGGGAGTTGCACCCTTTCAGTCCACTGGAAATTTTCGGAGGGAGACCAAACATGAGGTCCCCAGGCTAATCCAGCAGAGCCACTATGCCGGCAAATGCCACCTGGGTGGAGAACTGAGGAGTGAAGCTGATTGTAAGCAATACTCTCACAGTTCTGTTCCTAGCGGCCCCGGACCACAACGCTGAGAAGGTCTCTCCTGCAGATGCTCCCCGAGGACAACAGCTGGGATGGATCAGTGAGGGTCCCAGGAGGGACAGCAGCAGGTGTGTGGTGTGCATCAGATGGCGATTTTTCAGTCCGTTTTACACATAGGGGAAATAGGGCTTGGGCCGAAATGAGAGTGAACTTCTCCGCCTTTGATAGAGTGCCGCTTAGGTCTTCAAACGAATTTCCTAAGAACATAAAGGGGAAAATGGGCAGCAACAACCACGGAGTGACTCCCCCAATGAGGAGAGAAGAAGTGAGGTTTGGGCACTTGCTTTCTACTCCCCTCTTTTTTTTACTATTTTATTGACTTTTTACTATTATTTTGATACTTGACAAGAACTACTTCCTCTGACCCAAAGGGGGCAGCACTCAACCAACATAGGGAATAAAGCACTAAAGCCGTTTTAAGAGGGAAAACCTCTTTGCTCATTCTGTTAGGGGCATTTAAGGGGAATTATTCTCATGGCCACAACCTGCCATGTGGATGGTGCCAGTGGCTGGACGCCAGAAAAGGTTGGGTCCGCCGTCGCCCACAGTATAAGTTGTGGGTAATAGTGGGAGAATAATGCCAGTTTGAGCAAGTGGGATTTTTACAAGTGCTTTGGACAGCATTAAACTGGAGGGAAGAATGCAGCCTTTAAAAAAATAAATAAACGTCTCAGAAGGCAGCCCCCTTGTGGACCAGGACTGTCCGGTTAGCGTTAGTCCCCTCCCTTGGCTTTGAGAGCTGCATCTACAGGTGGGCATCCTTAGTGGTGAGCATCCTTAGTTCCCAATGAGGAGACTGTTCAGCCCCAGAAGCTCCAACATCTCCTTGTGTTCTGGTTCTGTCACAGGTGCTGAGGACAGTAAGGGAGATCAGATCCCTGTCCTTGAGTGAGTCTAGCAAGGACCATAAGCCTCAGGTATGATAGGCAGCATCCCAGTATGCCCCATCCCCAAGACTCCCCTGCCACATGTCCATGCTCCACATAAGCCTTTGGGTGGGACAGAACACATGCATGCAGGACGTTACTCCTGTGACTCTTACGTGGCAAAAGGGAGATGGACTGTCCTGGGTGGGCCTGACCTAATCACACAAGCCCTTTAGACATCGGGGTTTAGACGTTGTAGACATACCAAGTCAGAAATGCAAAGCACGAGGAAGAGTCACAGCACACCAGCTTGAAGCCAGAGGGGGGCCACGTGGCAAGGGGTGAAGGGGCCTGTAGGAGCTGATTTAAAAGCTACCAAAGGAAGGAACCTCAAAGTCTTACCCTGCAAGGAACTGAGTTATACCAAGAACAAACTTGGAAGCCAGTTTGCCCTCAAGTCTCTGGAGAACACAGCCCAGATGACACTAATTTCAGCCTTAGGATACAGCAGAGGACCCAGGCTATGATGGGCCTGGTTGGTACCTGTGGAACAGCAGATGCATCTCTTTAGCTTAAAAGATTGTCTTCATGGGTCAGGAATCCAAGCATGGCATAACTGGACTCTCCAGGTCAGGGTAAATGTATTTTAAATGGCCAAGTTCATTATGCAGCAATAGAATGTTATTACCGAGTTCTTGTGTAACCTCAAAGTGCTTTGGAGGAAGAACACAGATACAGAGCATTACAAGGGAACCAAAAGTTGGCTGTGGGGATTTGGGGCATCCTCTTTCCAGTGACACCCTTGGGATGCTCCATGGTGTTCAGTCTCTCCCATACTGTTACCATCAGGCCACCACCAGAGGCTTAAAATAATGGTCAGTGAGCCACAGAGACTGGGGATGAGTTGGTTCAATTCATCCAGCTAAGGTTAGAAGAGGCCAGAGCTCACATTGAGAGGGTTTCAGTTAACCAAAATTTAACCAGGACATGCATTTCTGTTATCCTGTTATCCATTTGTTAACTGCATGCTAACTTTGAGCCATGTAGAGTGCTTTTTGGGAGAGGCACAGTTGGCATCTCCCCATCCTGAGCCAAACTCACCCCCACCGATGCCAATTCCTCCCATCAGGCACAAATCCGAGCCTCAGTCTATCTTTAAAACTGGTCCCCTGAGAAGGGACTGTCTAACAGGTTAACCTGGGGGGACCCTAATACTGGAGGATCTACATTCATGTGCCCACAATAGGCCAGGAACTTGAAACTAGTTTGCTCTTAAAAGGGTATCCTTTCTGAACATGCAGAAAGACTCAAAGGCAGGAAAGAAATGCCATGTGTTAAGCCTCACCTCACACCTCATCTTTGGTGTCCCTCACTTAGACTTGGAAGGAAGGCCCCTTGTGAGGACAGGGCAAGACAAGTAAACCTCACAAGCCAAGCACTGAGGCAGAAGATATCTTCAAGAAAGAGCAACCCATCCTGTATGCAGGAGCAAGTATCCAGCAAGCCAAGGCCTCCTCTGGTTTTGTAAAATTTTAGGGCTATTTTGAGCCTAAACTCTAGGTGCACCCTACTGAAGACTAGATTTGTCCAATTCAAAAGCTGGACTCCAACACCAATGAGGCAGATGCATGTGGCCTTAAAGAGTCTGCGCTGCGGGGGCTCTCCTTCCATTCTACGGAGAACCCGAGATGTGTGCTTGCTTCACCTGGAGGCTCAGCCACCTCCAAGCTTCTCCCCTCCGATCTAGACACACTCCAGGATCTTATAGTTGATCTCGTTGTTTCCATCTCATCGTGTCCCCCTGCTTGGTGCTGAGCGCTGGGAAGACAACAGGGGCCACCCTTCAGTGTTCAGTCCACTTGGACTTGCATCAGGCTCTGCTCCATTAGGCCCCTAGGTCTGTGCAAAGACCTCTCTGTCTAGAAGGCTTCCAAACTCACTGAGATTTCTGGAACTTGGTATGAGAAAGCCCATAGTAGACCAGCTACCTACGAAGGTTTCCCCAAAGAGGGCTGGTGTTGCATAGAAGGTAACAGTGTTTGTTCCCCTAACCTCTCCCTACCCCAATTGGATCAGGCTGGGATTCTTTCCCAGTAGTCGGCCAATGGCACATGCTCAAGTTCTAGAAAGATATGAAAGCAGACTCTGCTTTATAAACGTGAGATAGACACTAGAGCAGGACTCAGATGAAGGGCCAGAGGCTGAGGCTCAAAGACAGTGGGACTGAACTGGTCCTGCAGGTGGCCTTTACTGAATCCCAGGTGCACAGGCTTTTGTCTTGTCTATCGAAGAATCATTTCAATTTCGAGACCACACTGCACATTGGACTGACAGCTGCCCCATCCTCCCCCTGGTTCGCAATCAATGCCATGCCAGAACTTGGTGTTGGGCATGCATTATTTATCTCCTGTGGGAGCAGAGTTACTCAAGGCATCAATGAATCAATGAATGCAGATGTTTCAACAGCGCCCTCAGTCAATAGGCAGAGGGCAGGTTAAACAAAGAGAAGAGAGGAGTGAAGACTCAGGGCAAGTAGTGCTGGCCCAAGTCACCATCTGGGCTGCAGTCTTAGCTCACTACCTTAAGTCTATTATAACTACCCCGTTATTCACAGAAGAGGCTGGGAGTCATGGATAGTACTGAACTCTATATGTAAACTTGTTTTTTCCCCATTCATACGTACAGACCTATGACAGTTTAATCTTACTGTGCCCAACACAGGTTAACAACTTATAGAATTATAACAATAAATATATCATGAGTTATGCGAATGTGGTCACTCATGTTTTCGGGGATTCCTCACTATTGGCTCAATGCTTTCTGGCTCAACATGTTGCCATCAATGGAAACATTTTCCCATTCATATCATCCACTCCCAAATTGAGTGGCTCTTGCATCTTAACTAATCACTCATGAACTGCAGCTGGAACTTTGCAGTGTGAGGCGTCGCGGCAGGACTAGCACAAATGTTTCCTTCTTCACAACTTCGTGGGTAGAAGATTCATTCTTACCTTAATCTTAAGCAAGCTCACCATGCCATTTTTTTTTTTCTTTCTCAGCATACAATTTTTCCCCCTCCTCAAGCCGAGAATTTTTACCTTGTCACTTAAAAGGAAGCACCTTTGCAGCGTCTCTTTGGCATACCCAAATTGCCAGCGTCACTAGTCTTGTGCTTTGGGGCCACAGTTACGTAAAATCGGGTTGGCTTGACCACAAGCACTGGGAGACCTCAACAGTGGGTTGGATGACCAGCCGGCTATTGATTGACAAGTGGGCGGGGAGCGTACGAGCGTGGAGACGCAGGAGGAAGGGAGGAGTCAAGGCCTGGGAGGGGCAGAGAGAAACCTCCCGATGTCTCACGGTACTCAGAGAACAGGTGCGCAGTTTAGAAGGTCTGAGTTATTTCAGAAGTTTTCCATTTAATGATTTCAGACCTATTGGACCACGGGTAACAGACCGCAGAGAACGAGACTGGGAATGAGGAGACTGTTTCCCCAGAGAGGCCCTGGTTTCCCCCACATGTACAAAAAGGGCCGTCAGGATACACCGATCGGAGCACCCTTCCAGCTCTCGTCTTAGTAACTATTAAAAACTTGAAGACTTGAAGAGGAAGTTTCCAGGGCCTGTTCCCAAGAACAGCTAGAAATGGCCAAAGCAATTGAAACCGGCTAGTTTAACTAGCTCAGGCGCCTTCTGAAGTCGAGTTTTGGAAAAGCCATTATTTTTACAGCATAAACGATGACTCACGTACCCGGAGGCAACGGAGCCGGGATCATGCTTTCCATGATCAACACAGCTCCTCCGACGGTTCTGCCTAGGGTTCAGGATTGATCTCATTTTCATGTTATAAAAAAGTGAGCCACGCTCTTAGGAGATGGTTTGGAAAGTGAAGAGGACGGAAAATGTTATCATCCGAGACTCACGTCTTTCTAACCTTCTCTCTACGGAAGGCTTGATCGGTTTGGTTTCTGAGTGTAGGATTTGCTTCTGTAAGTTGAACAGGAGTCTTGACCACATGCTTTAAGAGGCTTTTGGTTTTTTATTTTTGCCGTGACACATCTTTGTTCGTAAAAGTCTTCAGTCCTCAGAGGGGGAGGTTTGGGTTGTCGGCATTGCTTCTTTCCAAGTCTTCCCTGGTTCATTCCCGAGGACCACCATGCCACTGAAATCTCTGCTCCTACAGGCAACAAGTGTCACTCCTTGACGTCCCCAACTTGTATGAGAACTAGTTAGATGAGTCCAGTCAGGGGCTCAGCCCTGGTAGCACCTTAAGGGCCCCAAAGCTTGCTCCCAATACTGCATACGTGTTCTCTTCTACCCAGGGCTTCCCTGTGTGTTACTTCTGCTACCACCTAAATACTTAGCCCACAACTGGAAGCGATAGCCTTGCTTCCCCCTTCATACCCAACATCCAGGCCCTTCAGCAAAGGCTGCTAGTCACCACTTCTCAGAACTCCAATTTATTTTCATCTTGCACATGCTCATTGTCGCCACCTCAACCTGAGTCCCATCTCTCACCTGGCTAAGGGGAAGGGCTTCCTAACGGATACCCTTCCTTCCCGGTCCCTGTAATTGACATGTCAGACAGCTGCCAGCAGTAACCCGAAGCCCAGCCTTCAACAAGCTTTGATTGCTGATGACATCACGTCATCCTTGGGAGAAAGCTTGAATTCCATTTTGTTATTTACCAAGGTCCCACAGAATTAAGCTCCTGCCCATTTGTGTGTCCCATCTGTTAACTGCTGCTGCTGCCACCTCTAGTCATTTTTCCTTTTGTTCTTTTGTCTCAAACCTATTCCTAACCTTAGGACCTTTGTACTAGCTGTTCCTTCCATTGTGGATCTGAGTTTTTTGCCTAGATTCTATTGATTTAGGCACTTGCTCAGATGTTACTTCTCAGAACTTCTTTGACTACCAGGATATCTAGAGTTGCTAATGAACGCCATGCTGGATTCAGGCCAAGGGGCATGCTGGATGGTTGGGTTACTGTCACTCTGGGGTAGGGAGTTGTCCAAGTTTGTTTTTAGTGCTTTATCCCAGAAGGGTTAGAAAGCCTCAGGAATGTGGCCAGCCTTGCAGCAGGGAGGGATCCTTTTGGGAATCTTTCAAAGTAAACTGTAATCTAGGCCGAGAGCACATTTCAAAAGACTTCGACACTTTTCCTAAGAGAAGCATTTTCTCTAGACCTTTGGTTTTGCTCATGCTGAAGTTAATCACACGAAATGGAGACAATTTCGCCCCCTCCCTCCTAATGAGTTGTGGTCCTCAGATGGTGTGGTCCATCATAAGTCCAATGGCAGAGGTCAGAATAGATCTCAGTTCAAGCCCAGACTTGGAAGTTTCTTTTACAGAAAAGCTAGCTTATTCCTTAACTCTTGGCTTTTGGTTGAGCAGCTGGTGTATGGTAGGTACTTAGTATGAAGAGTTTTCTATCCCCTTATTTAAGCCTCAGAGGCCAATATTTTTAATTGGCTTGGAGAGATGTGCTCAAAGGTGAAGCACTGTAAGATCTAAGTCAAAGTAAGAGCAGTGGGGTTTAGAAGTCAGCTCCCTGGGACAGGCCCACTGCTCCTCCAGCCCTATCTTGGTTCTAGGGGATATGCAAAGTGTTCCATCTCCACTAGCTGTCCACACCACAATGCCACTGAATGTTTTCATTCCTAAACAACAAACTTCCCATGAGTTTCTCTCATCCATAACTTGAGACTTTCTCCCCAGAGTCCCCAGCTGCCACACCAAGTTGTGGATGGGCCAAAGCCTGCAGGCCTGCCTCCGTTCCACCTGCTTCTGTTTATGCCATGGAGGGGAATCAAAACCCAAAGCCATTAACTGCTGGGAACACAGCCAACCTGAAGGTGTACTCACGTTTTAAGGTGTTGGGCACAAGAGGTCCTAGCCATGGGGACTGGGTGAAACAGGGTGTTGCACTGCAGTCTGCAGTCACCAGAGGTTCTTTGGGGGAAGATGGGGCATTGGAGGTGAGAATGTGTAGAAGAGGCAGCCAAACCCACACGTCAGCATCTCTAGGGGCACCATGAGTAGCTCATAAGAGAAGTCATTATTCCATGTACAAAAGATGGTTAAGGCATGATGAATGGCAGGACTAAATGATGGTAGTCGTGGCTACCATCTGTCTTTCAAGTAAAGGATGTGCAGAATTTGAAAGGATGCCAAGAACATAGTTTAGCTCACAGCTTGTGGGGAGTCATCAGAACTAAGTTCAGACCTCGCCAGTTGTAGGTCATTGGACCTAGGGTGAGTGGTTTCATCCCCAAGTGAAGACCAAGATTCAACAAAGGTGATGATGGTACCAAGTTGACTGGGTTACCCTAAGTTCACTGAGAAAGCAGTCCTAACAGAGCAAGATCTATGTTTTGTGGAGCCTAAAGGAACTTTGAAGTCTAAGATACAAGATTATGAACTTGGAACACAAGGCCAGGTTTAAGCTTCAGTTTCATGGTAAGCCTGCTGATTCAGGAGCAGATCTCTATTTAGCACATTCTAAACACTTATCACGTGGGCGCTATCAGCCATCTAAGTCAGAGGAGGAAAAAGTTATTCCTGAGCCATGGAGGGACTTGCTGTGTTACCTATGATCAGCACAGGTATGGGGGCTGGCACCCACTGGTATCCTAGGAGCTGGGCATCTCCAGTTCATATCCACATGGATCGCAGGTCAGAAGGGATGTAGGTGACACTTGACAAAAGGGGTCGAAGCCACCCATCTGGCCTCACATCTCTGCTTTGTGCTTATTCCAAGCTCCAGCAGCTTAGAGTCCCTTTAAAGAAGAAGCTAAGATTATTAAAGGGCTACTTGTAGCCTAGAGTTCAGTCCAAGAATTAATGCAGTTCTAGGGGTCACATGCCTGGGTACCACCTGACTGCCTACAGTGTGTATTTGTTGTGTCCAGAGTAGAAAGTTCCCCATAACTACCACCTAGTCACACACCAGAACTTCACTACTTATCTCCCATTATCCATCTCTCAGCTTCAACTTGAAGTTCTCTCAAATTCACTGTAAGTAGCCCGCAGTTGAGGATCAGAGAGTGATCCTCAACTTAGCCCGGTTACTCTGGCCACACTGAGCCATACCATCTTGGCACGGCCTCAGCTTTGCCTGGTCACGTGTCTACCCTGCCCAGGGTCAGTGTGGCCAGGGTCATGGACACGGCTCTGGGTACCTGTGGGGGGGCTCTGCCTGTAGAGACCCCCAGCTGCCACAGATAAGAATAAGTCTACCAAGACATGATCTGCTTGGGGAGGAAAGGTGGCTGATCTCTCAAGGTAGAAGGGCCAGGAGCCTGTTCCTCAATGGGCTTTTATTGGGTTCATTTGCACAGGATTACAGATAAAGCTCATTAATCATTGTCAGGCAGTAAGGACCATAGAATAGATAAAGAACTCTGAGGGCCTATTTTGAGTCAGTGTCAGATAGCTAAAGAGCTGTAAAACTGTGAGGAACAAACTCACTTCTTGCTTGGACCCTTATCATTTAATTGAGAGCATTCTAAACAAAGCAGGTTCCACAGGATTTTACACATTCTTTCTTAGGCCAGAGTGCCCCAGGGAACCGCCCTTTCCAGCACAGGGCTGCACCACGCTGTCATTGTTTCAGGATTAGGTGGAGCAAGGGAAGTGAAGCAGCCAAGAGATTAGGAGACTTCATGCAGACAGAATGAGGACTCAGGCTTTGTCAAAGCCAAGGGGTGAGGGTCCATCAGCCCCTTTTGCTGTAGCCCCCCAAGTCCTGCCTTGGGGGTCTCCCACATGATCATGCCTGTCTTAGGTCGGTCCCCCCTTGGGGAATCTTACCCGTCATTGGCTAACCAATCAAGCATTGGGAGCCAGTTATGAAAAGAGGAGAAATGGCGCTCCTGCCAGAGAGATAAGCTTTTGTCTCCTTAGTGGCTTATGGTCCAAGGTTGCTCCCTCAGCCTTAGCCTTGGCGGGGATTGCAGCTTCTGAAACCAGGCAGGGCGGTTCCCAACAGGTACCCAACTCAAGTTACGGCTGGGTAATAGACCATACACAGCTAGAACTACCTCCAGGCCCAACCTGCACAGGGCCCAGCTCAGTGGGAACTGGTGCTCAGGGAGCACTTCGGTAGTATCACTTGTAGGATCACAAGCAGACTAAGAACACAGACCATCCCTGACAACCATGCAGGAAGAACAGAGGCTTGGATCTGCTCTATAGCCCATTCTACTTGTGGGAAAAGGTGACTGGCACCAACAGGTGGTGACCTTGACTTTCACCCCTCCCAATTTATAGGTTAGTGACCACTGGGGTCTTAGGCCAAGCTTAACATCCTCAGGGATGCTATTTTGGAGAAGTCCTGTGCCAGCCAGTGTGTGCAGTTTGCCCCAACTAACGGGACCATCCCTCTGAGGGACTCAGTCCATGGGGGAGGAAGAAGGGGTGTTAGAGACAGAAGCCAAGTTAGCACGTGTAGCAGACCCGTGGGGTCCCGAGGTTCGCCCTTTAAGTCTTTCCCAGTTTCAGCTGCGGCCAAGATGGGCCGCTCTAGGCGGAACAGCCTCTTGCTTCAAGTACAGCTTTGCCTTCTGCCCAGAGACATCACAGCATTTGTAGAAAATTGTAAGTTATGTTACACTCTGGGACAGAATGGAATAACAGATGAAATGTTACCTAGATTTAGAGGCAAATGCGGGTTTAGATAATCTGTTCCATCCAAGTCCAGTAAATGTGGTATAAAAATGTTTCACTATGGTCTATTCAAAACTGTTTTACACAGGAACTCATGAAATATATGCCAGTAAGCAGCCTGAAGGTCCTTAACTTGATTAGTGACAAACCAGCAGACGTAAGACTTACAGAACCCATTTATTCATCCTGAGTTCAGGACACAATATTGCGGCCGATAACTGGTTCACTGATATAAACCTCATCTCTGACTTGAAAAAGAAGTGGACTTTCACAGGTAGGTACTGTTTGTAAGGGTAAATCCCAACTACCCTCTGAATTTGTGTCTTCTAAAAACAGGCCCCCAAAATCCAATTCATTTGCTTTTGGTGCAGGTTGCACATTTGTATCTCATATTCGAAAAAGGAAAAAACAATTTTAGTTTCAAGTATGCATTTCAGTAACGCTGAACATTTAGATTTGCAAAAGCCTGACATACTAATTACAACAAAACGAAGTCAGGAGTTGATACTGTGGACCAAATGATCAGTACGTAAGATGTGGCCAGGAACACCAGGAGGCAGCCTGTGGTTATATTCTACAGTCTTGAATCTTGCCGGAAAAAGGCTCAGACTTCATATGCTAAATGGTGACGTGAAACTAAGGCACATTAGAGATCTCGTAATGCAGTCAGTGTCAGAACGAACAAGGCGTTCAGATACCTCTACAGGTGTGCATAAGCCTTGACACCTGAAACTTCAATTTCAAACACAAATGGAAGGAAATGGTAATGAGGTAGATACAGCACCCTCTCCAGGCAGGAGAGAAAGGTACATTAGGTGTTATGCATCCAAAACGAATCACTCACTCATCAAAATACTTTTGCAAGTGTGAAAGGTATCCATGCTTTGAGCACAGCAAGATTGTTTGCAGTGACTATTACAAGCATTTGCAGAGCCGACTGTTGAAGATTCTGATTAATGGTGAAGACTTTTTTAATTGTATTTTTTAAAGCAATATCCATGCTTGCTATTTAAAGAGAAAATTTTCATATTTAATAATTTCTAGATTGTAACAAAAATAAGTCATTATATATAAGTACAATAGATACAAGTTCACTGTTTTAACCTTTTTGCACATTTCAGCACACAGTAGCAATGAATTTCCCTCTCAGATACATGCGGCCTATGCTGTAATTTTGACCGCAACCTCCGCAGGTTTAAGTACAGCTTTGCTCTCTGCCCAAAGATGTGTCTTTCACTGCAGATGCTTACAAGTATAGCTGAGTTCAAGCTAAGATTCAACCCTTGCTCCATGGACAGGAACCAGTGAATAAATGAAAACGATGGGAAAAAACCCCTAGAGCCGAAGGAGGCCTCCCCCTGCCCCCCATATGTTGGGTGGGCAGTTCAAGGGCATTTGTACACCTCTCACAGGTGGTTCTCCAGTGGCTCACAGAAGCCGCCTCACAGTACACTGCTGTTTCCAATTTCTTCCTTATTTTAGCCACTCCCTCCCCCAAGATTACCTCCTTGTCACTACCTGCCTGTCTTGAGACCTTGTCTCAGACTACTTTCAGGGAGCCCAAATTAAAACGCAGTTCAATGGGATACCCGCAGTATAAAGATAAGCCTTGTGAGCCACAAGGTCAAAGGCATATGATGTGTAATTTCACATTGTAGGAGCACTTTGCATGGCCTGGGAGGTGATACATGGCGTACTGTATAAACAGACTAACTAGTAAGGAAAGACATCTCTTGTGAGCCAAACACCTTTCAAGGTGAGTAGCCTGCATTCTCCCGCAGGGAGGAGATAAAAGTTACTGAGCCCGCAGGGCATTGGAATTGGGGCGGGAGATCTGAGACTGGGATGAAGTCACAGGCCTACTGCCTCGGAGGGTTCTTGGGGGACATTAGAAAAGAGACCAAACTCAACCCGAAGGAATAAACATCCCTCGAGTAGTCATGGAGCCACATCGCAAGCCATCTCTTTAGATCTCCCACACAGCTTTTTCTCAGTTTTATTTTCATAAAAAACAAAGCATGAACAAGTTTCTCAGACTGTGGCCAGCTTCATCTTTTGTAAAATAAGGACTGGGACTTCTGAGACTTGCTCACTGTGGAGGGGGAAATGGAGAGAACCTCTACAGATGCCTGTGCCCCTCGCCCACCAGGCACGGGCACCTCCCAGCCAGCTGCAGCCCTGGGGTGGCGGGGTGGGGCCGGCCTTCTTTCTCATCAGCCCAAACCCGGTCAAGCCGTAGGTGGCCCACTTGGCTCCACATGCCTTCAGAGAGCTTGAGTTGAGGGCTTGTCCATGTTGCATTCAGCAACCGCGAGAACAAATATGCCGGAGACTTTTCAGGGTTTCAAAGATGTTACTTTATTGGCCAAGTTTTACCTGCGCAGGGGCGAGCTCTCAAGGTGTCCAGAGTCACGGTACCCACAAGGGCTGCAGACGAGAGTCGTGCCGAGCGCTTACAGCTAAGTCCTTATATAGGGGCGGGCAAGCAAGTGTTATACAGAAGCAGACGTGCTTCTGTATATTCGCTTACAAAGACCGCGCGCGGGAACAGGGCTGGGTGTTGGCTCAACAGTTGTAAATTTTCAAACCAAACATGTTAGATTGCATCTGTTTTGCAATTCTCTAAGGGCTAGCACAAGGCAGGAGGGCAAGATGTTCGTTCAGTAACCTCCTATACCCTGGGACCTAGCCAGTTCCTCTATGGCCTTTAGCTAGGTTCCTGTTTTCTCATGGTCTAAGTTTTCCTTGCTCCTTACAGTCCACACTGACCACCCCACTCTATTCTTACATCTCACATTCCAGAAGCGCAGCATAAGCAGCATTAAGCCCTACTACATGGGCACCGGTTGGAGAGTCAGGTGTCTCTCTTTGGGAGATGGGACAAGTAAGATGTGGCGGGTGCTGACTGGGAGCATCCAGCAGATAGAAGCAGTGAGCTGGATGAACACCCAGCAACACTATTAAGCCCTGGGTAGAATCCTAGTGGAGGCTGCGGCAGTATCCTGCGTCTGTGTCTACACTTGCACACCAAGGGTTTGGTGATGGAGGATGGGTAGAGCAGGGCGTAAGGCAAGAATTCAGAAAAATACCTTGAGAGGGACCCCAATGATACTTGAGTAGGATTTAAGAGGACTTGACTGCAAGAAAAGTTAGTTAAGTCCTGAAGCCTCCTGAATTTGTGAAGATCTCATTTTAGTGCAAATGAGACTTTCCCAAGAGCAGCTGGGTTAAGAGCGTGGGTGGGGCAAGCCACGTGCTTGATGTTAATCAAGCTGGAGAAGCCACGTGGCAAGAGATGACTAGTCCCAGGTGCCTCGGCTTAGCTACTCCCAGCACGAGAGCTTAAAACAAAGCTGCTATCTTTTTTATGTGTACCTGTAAGATCTGTACGATTTGCCCTGTGTGAAAATAAAATCAGTGATGTAAAAAACCCCACAAAACTAGGCAAAGGGTAGCCCCAAAGATTAGTGATGCTGGCCCCCTTTTGGGGGTGTTCCTAAAGAAAAGGGCTATTTTGGGAAGGAAGTGAGCTCCCACTTGGCACAAACTTTGATCTCCACGTGGTCTGCAGGGGCTTTGGGGAAGAAGCCCAGCTCCCTAGGAGGCCTGAGCCATCAGACCCCCGCCATTGTACCAGATACTGGGTTCAGGACAGGAAGCAGTAGGGTTGCCTGGAACCCCTAGACTGAGCTCTCTCCACTGCCCCCTCTGGAAAGGGGTAACAGCTGCCTTCTGACTCAAGGCTCTGCTTTTCAGAAAGCATCAGTTTCCCCCTGATAATCAGCTTCTTCTAATCTTTGCTTTGTTCCAATACAGAGGCTTGATTACCTGAGCTATATGCCCGTCCCCAGTTTAACAATGGGGAAGTGGGGGTACAGAGAGCTTGGGTAACTGCACCCAAGGTCGCCAATAGGAGAGGGCAGGACTGAGATTCCAGCTGGGGCAGCCCGGGCTTTGAGGCCCCCACTACGTTGCATGGACTCTGAGAATTACACAGGAGTGCAGCCACACTATGTGCACCCCCCTCTCTGGTGCTTCCCAGGTCGGGGTTGACTTGCCTTAGTCATAAAATTAAGAGAAGGAGTGGAGAACCCATGACAGCAGAGATTGTGAGTTTGCAGCAACCACTGAAACTTTGCCTCCCATGAAGGAAAAAGCTTAGATAGCTTTTCGCTCCTGCTGGGATCTGCTCCCAGCAAGCAGGTGCTGCAGGGTAGTGAGCCCCCTTGCCCACCTCCTTCCACAGGGAGCCAACAAAGAGCCCTGTTCAGCTGAAACCAGGGAAGCCCAACCCCCTGGACGAACTGGCTCAGGAGAGTTGGGGGTACCCGCAGGGTCACAGACTTATGCCGAATTTTGCCAGAAAGCCCACCTAAACAGACCCTAGCAGTCTTGTCCTCCAGCCCCCTCTGTGGTGTTGACATGCCCCATGGGAGCCCACAGGCAAACCAGGGCTTGGGGTCATGCTTCCGAGAATAGGCTGCCCTAGAGAGTTTAGAGACAGGAGCTGTATGCTTCTCAAAAGTTTCAAGGAAGTGTGAAGAGCTGGGGCAGCTGAGTGAGCTCCTGGACAGACGGCCTGGCGGGGCTCTTTCTCTTTGATTCCTGCCTTCGGCCCCCAGCAGCAGCCCCTGAACAAGAGGCATGGCTTACAAGGGGCCAGAGCCTCAGGGGGTCACCCTCCAGGAAGGCAGATCTGCCTCACCAGCCCTGGGCCCCAGCTCCCAAACAGCCCTCTCCTCTCTGACTCTCTAAGTGACTTTACTGCAGATTTCTTCCCTCCCCAGGCAGAAAACATTGGGGCCACTTCAAGGATTGCCTAAAATCTACAACAGTCCAAGAGATAGAAACCAGCCTCCACGCCCTCCTTAAAAAAAACATGAAAGGCAGCCTTGGTTTAAGAATGAAGAAAGTTACTTTCTGACCCCCTCCCCAAAAAGGATAGCAGGCTTAAGAGAAAAAATAGGAGCAGAGGCCACGGGGTGGTGGGGGGTCCTTTTAGCTCTGCCCTCGGTGGCATCCTCGCTGCCCATTGGCTGGCTGCTTCCCACCCAAATGCCTTTCACCTGGGCCCAAGGAACAGCTCCTGGAAATATTTAATTCCAGGTGTTGCTTATCAGGAGAGGGACAGTAGGCTGTGGGTGCAGATCTGCTATCTTGGCGTAATTATTAACGGTGCCGCCTTACTCTGTCAAATGCCTTCTCCTTTTGGAAAGAAGGGAGACGTGTGTCCTTCTGCAGCTAACCTGAGTCTGGCGGAAAGTCACTCCCACCGGGAGGCCAGCATGAAGGACGGATTCGTTTGCAGGTGGAGAAGGAGGTGTTAGGAGAGCCTTTGGGGGTTGCTCCAATGCCTGGGATTCAGCACAGCTGTGTACTTGGCTTTCCCAAGCCTGGGCAGAATCGAACATAACCAGCCTCCATCCTACCCTCCAACTTCTTCCTGGCGACACCCCCACCCTCCCACTGCTGTCATACTCCTGCCACCTGGATGGTAGTTTATTTAACCTAGGATGGTCTTGGTAGCCGGATATGGGGTATTTTTAAAAAATCTGTGGATTTAAATCCTCCTTCAACTTGAATTATAACTGAATTATGAACTTGTTTCTACTTGAATTCACACAATCCTAGATGCAAAATACAGCTCTGCCCCCGACTATGTGATGTCTGCGTATGTTAGTTCTCCTTTCCTTGCCTCAGTTTCCCCATCTAAAAATGGGGGTAATCCTTAAAACCTGGAGATGTTACGAGGGTTAACTGAGTTAATATCTATAACTCTTTAGAACAGTTCATGGTATGTAATAAGCACTATGAAAGTACCTGTTGGTTAAAACTAGGAGGACGTAAGAGAGAAACTGAACTGATAGTTAAGTTTAATCCATGAGCTGGCTTATTATGTGCTCTAACTCACTTCCAGCATACACTTTGGAGAAATTCCTGTTACCCAGATCCCCACTTTGCAGAAAATAAAAACTTTATGGGAGGTTCAGGGATGTGCACGAGATCACCTAACAGGCAAGTATCGGGCTTGGGTTTGAACTTGTGTCTCCCTGCTTCCAAATTCTGCATCTCCTTCTACCGCCACCACCGAGCCACCATGCATTTTATTTACGCCCAGCTTAAAACTCCCTGCATGTAAGGGCATCTCCCAATTCCAGCACACAGGGATTTGCTGAAGCCCAACTTTCCCTATTTATAACCCTTCTGATTGCGCACTCTTTGATCCCAATGCCCTTCGGCCGTCCTATTTCTAGACTGAAGTGGAGGCGTTTCAGAAGGGTGCAGGGCAGAAACCACGGAGCGTGATTGTTCTATTGCTGTCACTGTTTTAATAAACAGTTGGGGAAATTCAACCAGCCTGGGGGAGATACAAAGCCTAGCCGCACAAACGGTGATCACAGCCTGGGAGCCGCTCCCGTGTCGGCCGGGACGGCAGGGATTTCCGCCTGTCTCCATCACTTGCGTTTCTGGTGCGTACAAATGTGCCTGGCACATAGTAGGTGTCATAGCAATGATAATCATTGCACGACAATGCATTGGAGAAGAACAGAAACTTTGACATCCAACCGATGGGGGTCGGAACTCCAGCTCCACCCTGGTTTTTCCAGAGACTATCCCAGGTTTGGCCCTGAAAATCCTGCCTCCCAAGAAAACCCTCCGTTTGCATAAAAGAGGACAGTGGGTCGTCCTAGCAGTAACCATTAGGTGCATGACCTTGTGCACGCCCCTTGACCTCTCTGCTCTCCAGTTCCCTCGGCTGTAAGTGGGATAACAATATTATGTGCCCTGTGAAGATTAAAGAAGATAATGCATGTT
>CM052546.1:62365058-62445701 GCA_028533065.1 Trachops cirrhosus | reverse complement strand
CCCCCCCCCCCCCCCCCCCCCCCCGCCTGCCCCAGGCTGCTTTTTTAGCAATCCTATCTGGCTGCTCCCAGCTGATTTCCAGCAGATGTTCCTCTAATGAACCACACTGTAATCTCGGAGCCTTAATATAGTGCCAGAGCGTGATAAGTCCGAAACGGCTGTCAGCATGGTCCGTGCGGATGGTCTGGCCATTGTTTGGGACTGTCTTCCTCTGATTGTTCTGGGAAGGGGAGTTTATTTTCTTCCACCACCCCTTTGCCCTGTGCATCCACCCCCACAACCCTGAGCCCCAGCTCCTGCCCAAATTCAGAACCTTCTAGAAAGTGCTCAGTACACCATGATGAGGGGGATGACAGAGGGAGGAGTTTGGGAGAGGTTGATGGTTCCACAGGGGCCTGAAATCAATATTTTCAGGCTCCCGACGTGCAGATTCACTGAGTCTCAGCAATGAGCAGGCCCCTGGGGGACCTGAAGCAGATGCTCCCCAAGCGGGAGGTATCGGGGTGTGGGCAGGAAGGGACGGGTGTGCAGCTGGAGGCTCAGTGGGGAGCATCCATTTACAAAGGTCCCACCTTCTGCTCCAGCAGTGAGAAGCCAGGGATGAGAAGCCAGGTACGGGACCTGGCTCTTGCCGGGTCCCGACTCGCTTGTCTGAATGATCTGCCCCTGTTCTGTCGGGTCCATGAGCCTTACTGAGGGTTTTCTAAGTGCCCAGCCTGGGGCCAGGCGCAAAAAGTGCTGAGAAACCCAGACTCTGCCCCAAGGGCATTACAACAAACAGCTCATTGATAGAGAACCAGAACCTCCACCCGCTGGCCGGGCCTGTCTGATATTCTGATTGCATCAACTAACAGCAACAGGCTGGACAGTTATTTCTCAGAATACAGGATTTCTGCCAATAATAGTGAGAAATCAATAAATCGCAGCAAACATTTTCCTGAGTGCTTACCAAGGCTCTGGCACTGGGCTAAGTGTTTTATGCACATTAATCTATTTAATTCTCACAATAACTTCATGAGGTAGATGCTTAACATCTCCACTGTATAGGTAACAAAGGCCCAGAGATATTAATTCACTTGACCAAGGCCACACAGCCAGAGAGTTTACAAGGCAGGGTTTGAACTTGGAAATCTGACTCCAAAACCTACTTTTAAATACTCTACTAACATATACATCCAAGTTCTGGCTATTTGAAATTTCTGCTGCTACCATACCAGGAAAAAAAAAGAAATCTAATCTCTTATAATACACTTTGAGAAAAATCTATTTAGCTTTCTAGTTAATAAAAGAATAGGGCTGGGTTTTTCATCATGCAATCAGAGCAACATAGAGAATTCAGAGAATCTGTTGCATAGAGGTTTCTCATTTTATAGGAATTAACCTATGACCCATGGTCTTTCTCCCGCAGTAAGTCCTTCAATCCTCTGATATTCACTTGGGGGAAATTTCATCCATACAGAATTCACACTGTACGACAACCCTTCTTATAGAAAAGAGCTTAAACTCATTCCTGTATGGAAATATCATTGCTACCTATGATATTTGAGGAGGATAGCAGAGAAGTTAAAAACCAAATGCAGAAATAAGGAGTAAGAACATAAATAACCCTCGCCCTGTATCTTCCATGGATCAGTTGAGGGTCTGCAATATTTTTTCCTTCAAAGGCCCAGGTAGTAAATATTTTAGGCTTGGTGGGCCTTACAGTCTCTGTTGCAACTACTCAACCCTGCCATGGTAGCAAGAAACTAGCCATAAATAGTAGGTAAATGATTTAGAGTGACTGTGTTCCAATAAACCTTTATTTACAAAAACAGCTGTTTTTTGTAAATAACGAATGGTGTACAGACAGCCAGGAGGATTTGAACCTGGTGACCTTACTTGGCAATATGTTGGTAAGCTTTTTCCAAATTTAAGAGTAACATCAAAATAAATAATCCTGGACTTCCGGCCAAGATGGAGGTGTAGGTAGATACACTGTGTCTCCTCGCACAACCAAAAGAAGGACAACAACAAATTTTAAAACAAAAAAACAACCAGAACACAGAAAATCAAACTGTATGGAAGTCCAACAACCAAGGAGTTAAAGAAGAAACATTCATCCAGACTGGTAGGAGGTGCGGAGAGGACTCGAGGCAAGGCAGTGTCTGGTGGACCAGGCTGGGCAGTTCCACATTTGCATGTAGATAAACCAGGAGGGGCAATTGGGAGTGAGACAGACCGCACAACCCAGGGCTCCAGCACGGGGAAATAAAGCCTCACACCTCTGACTGAAAACGCCTGTGGGGGTTGAGGAGGCAGTGGGAGAAATGTGTTATATGAAATGTTAAAGGGACTTATCTAAGAAAAAGAGGATAAAAAATATGAACAGTAAAATGACAACAAACTCACAGTTTTTAACAACTGAACCAAAAACAAAAACAAACTAAGCAAACAACTAGAACAGGAACAGAACCACAGAAATAGCGATCACATGGAGGGTTAGCAACAGGGGAGTGGGAGGAGGAGAGAGGGAAAAGGTACAGAGAATAAGTAGCATAGATGGTAGGTAGAAAATAGACAGGGGGAGGTTAAGAATAGTATGGGAAATATAGAAGCCAAAGAATTTATATGTGTGACACATCAACATGAACTACAGCGGGAGAATGCGGATGGGAGGGGGTGTGCAGGGTGGAGGGGAATGAAGGGGGGTAATGGGACAACTGTAATAGCATAATCAATAAAATATATTTAAAAAAGAAAAATAATCCTAATAAATAAGATTCACTGAAAGCTTTTTTAGTGCCAGGTTTCTCCTGTGTGAAACTGTCACACACTTACGCACTTTCCGATTTGACTACTGTTATTGGGCTCACTCCACCCTAGATGAACGCATAAACCCCCATTTTAGGGTTGAGGGAACAGAGGCTCAAAATGTTTGGTTATATGCTCCATTGTTTTTGAGCCCATAAGTGCCCAGTAAGTATCAGCCCCCAAGACAACAACGTAATTTGGAGCCAGGCAACCTGACTCCAGATCCTGAGGGTCCCTTTAATGTGATAAGCTTCGTGTCTCTGCAACCTGCTCCTCCCCGTATGGCCAGAGTTACTACAGCCCAGCCTTGGGCTTAGCAATCCAGTTCCTGGAAAGCTCCCCGCTCTCCATGTATAACTGCAGCACTCAGCTCTCCCAATCTTCCTTGATTCTCACTTCCTCCATGAATCTTACCGTGCCCTGAGCAGTCAGTCACCCTGATTCCTCAAAACTGCCACCCTTGGGTGGTCTGAGAAAGCTTCTGAGAGGAGCTGAGAAAGAAGAGGAACCCGAGAAGTTGAATGGGCGGGAAGAGTGGGGACAGTCTAGGGGGAGGTGGTGTCAAGCAAAGGCCAAGCTCGCCAACCCAGGACTCTGCCTTAGCTGGGTCAAATCCCAGCTCTGTCACCTCCTAGTTGTGGGACCTCAGACATATCAGCCTTTCTAAGCCTTCTTTTCTTTATCTATAAAATGGGGCCAGTAATGGTACCTACCACCCAGGTAGAATGTAACAAGAAAATCCAGATAGAGAAAGTGGCCCACAGCGGGGGATCAATCTGTGTGTTGTGTTCCTGGGCTGTGAAGCCATACTATGTGTCACAGAGAAGCAAGCTGACTCTCAGGGGTCAGAGAGGGGGATTGTGTTGGGGGAGCAATGGGGTGATAAGTTCAGAAGAATTAAAGTAGAGCTGAACTCTATAGGCAGCCTTAAACCAGAGACTCTCAGATATTCAGTTTCCTGCCCCTCCCCATGTTCTATTGAGTAGTTACATTTGGGGCCTGAGAATCTGTGCTTTCAACATGTCCTCGTGACTCCGATGCACAAGTCCTATAGGTCCACAGAATATGATGTGGACATTCAGCTGGGGCACCTGGACTTGCCCGAGTGAAGGCACTGAATGGCTGTCATCAGGAAATGAGAGGATAAGCATTCTGAGGTGACAAGTCTAGTACAGGTGTGACGATGGGCTGGGGGGAGAGGAGATAATGAAGAGGTTCTTGCAATAGTCCAAACACGCATCACCAGTTTTAACATCTCCCTGTTAGGTGTCTCAGCTGTTGTGAGGCAGGTCTCTGGGGATCCATCCAGGGACCCGACACCGTGAGGAATGACAGGACCATGAGGCTTTTTTTTTCCCCAAGATGCCTCTTCTCCATTCTTGAGCAATTTTGATGGACATTAACCATGACAGCAGTGTCCACTTATTAAGCATTCTCTCTGTCTCTGGACCCAAACACTTTATGTATATCACCCTATTCAACCCTCCCAGCAGCCCTGCAAAGTAAATTTCATTACCCTCCCAAGAGGCTCAGAGAAGGGAAGTCACTTGTTCAGAGTCACACAGACAGAAGAGCCGGAGCTGAGCCCAGTGCTGTCTGCACTCAAAGACTGTGAACCTATTTTCCCAAAGAGTTTCACCAATTCATACCCTATTCATCCTTAAGGCGAACTCTACAGTGAGATCCAGGACATTTTCATGATATCTCCTCTCAATCATGTAGTCATCCAGCAAGGGTATTCTGGCTGAAAAGAACTAAAGGTACCCTACAAGATGATCATTCATCCCTTTAACAGACAGGTCAATAAAGTCCTCAAATTTTTAGCTGGAATGGTTCCAAAGTTTGTTCTGAATCTGTCAACCTCTCTCTACGACCACTGCCATGTGGTCTTGACCATGTGAGATCATCACCCTTCACTCTGTTCCAGCCTCCGGGCCTTGGCACTTGCCGTTCCCCTGCTCAAACACTGCTCCATCCCTGGGTCCTTGCATGGCTGGTTCTTTCTTGTTGTTTAGGTCTTTGTTTAAATGTCACCATGTCATTGGCATCTTTACTGACTATCTAAAATAGGTTCTTCCTCCCTTATTTTTGCCAGTCTTATCTCATTTTATTTTCCATATAGCAGTTATTATTCTTAAAATTATCTTCTTAATTGATTTGTTTATTACCCGTCTTCTCTTCCATCAGTATGTAAACTCCCTTAGAATCAGGGACCTGATTCTCTACTCTGTCTCTGCTCCCTAGCACACAGTAGGCACTCACTATTTATTCGATGATTTGTAATGAAACTTAGAGTGCCTAAGCCACTTACCCAAGGTCATGGAGCTACATGGAAAAGCCAGGGTTTGTACCTAGGTTTTCTTGTTCCAAGGCGCATGTTCTTTCTGCTATTCCAAGTCACTTTCTGGTGGAGTAGTGGAAGTTTGACAGGCAGGTGCATGACCGTGACCCTGGCTGTGCCATCAGGCAGGGAGGGAACATTGCCTGGCTCATCCTGAAGACAGTTCGGGATGGCCTAAATAGTGGCTTTTCCTTGTTATAATCACTTCCCCCTTGCCAGGCAAAGATGAGTCCAGGAATCCTCAGCTCTTAAATGGCCTTGGCTTCTGGCCCCTAGTAGTGAGAGAGGAAGCAGAGGGGTCATGCTTTGAAGTCAGAGTGGCTAGAGTTTTTGCCCAGCAATGGTGGGCAGGGAGAGAGAGAGAGTGAGTGTTGTAAACTGCAAAAGGCTCTGGAAAGCTCTAAGGCGTGTTCTTTGGCTTTGTTGGACTCGAATTCTCATTGGCCACATCAGTGGAGGTATCAAGTGTCCAAGGCACACTTGAGCATCCTTGCCCAGAGGGGATGCATTCTCATGCAAAAGTGTCTGGGAGAACTCTGGCCATTTTGGATGTGTTGGATATTCTAGGTTTACCCCCCCTAAGGCATTTTCCAGCCGTATCTGCACTGCTCTGTGCCTGGGAGGCTGACCCATAGGACTGTGCCACTGGTGAGGCTCCTGGCTTCCTGGCTTCCAGTTGGGCTTGGTGAATGGTAGGCACCAGCAAGAGATCAGAGGCAGGGAGGAGAGGTGCCAGGAAAATATCAGTCTCCATGAAAAGGGAATCCATTCACTTGTCAGACCTCAGGGAGCAGAGAAGCAACTGTCCACCCATGCCAGGGACCTGGGTTTCCTCCTGACTTGAGGAAATGGCAATCAACTGTGTGCCATCAGCAGGGTCCAGGCTAGGGCTTTGGCCATGGCAGGGGAGGCACATACCTGGCTATCCTGGCCCCACATCCTTGACACTCAAGATAGAAGAGAAAGCACTGGCAGCTCCCTAGTATTTCTGCTGAGATTCAGTGCAGCAAGAGGTCCCCCTTTCCATAGGAGAAGTTTTGCTCTGGCTTGGAAAGCATCAGAGCTATGCTCTTGAATAGCAACTCTAATCTAATTGTATCTTCTTTGGGGACCCCCAAAAAGATGCTCAGGGCAAGTGTATAGATCTGAACCCTGGCTGGTGTGGCTCAGTGGATTGAGTGCTGGCCTGTGAACCAAAGGGTCGCTGGTTTGATTCTCAGTCAGGGCACATGCCTGGGCTGTGGGCCAGGTCCTTTCTAGGGGCTGCATGAGAGGCAACCACACACTGATGTTTCTCTCCCTCTCTTCCTCCCTCCCTTTCCCCCTCTCTAAAAATAAATAAATAAAATCTTTTTTAAAAAAGAGAAAATTTTCTGAAAAAAGTTTTATCTAGGCAAGGGTTCTTGCCATGCTCTGCTAATAATTCCTATCATTTTCACATGACAACATAAACAATCAGTTGGCTTGTTCCTTTGAAACACAGTAAAGGACTACTACTACTAACACTACTAAACTTTGTAGGTACAGAAAAGCATGAAGGTGTAAAGCCAAAATTAAACCAAATCAACTCTTTAATGCAGACAATTTTTAACATTGGGGTGTATAGAATTCCACAATCTTCCTATGTGATTATACTTAAAAAAATGATAATATGATTCTATGTTAAAACCTATCTTGTAATTTAACAAGATGTCACAAAATGTGTTGTTGGTTATTAATTATTCTTTAACATATTTTTAAATAACAGCTTTATTTTTATCTTATCAAGGTACTATGACCTAGCCAACCTCCTACATTAGACATTAGTTATTTTTCTTTGCACCATTACCAAAAATGCCGAATAGCTTAGACGCGCAAACTGTATACCCCTCCTTGATCATTTCCTTAAGATAAATTTATAGCTGTCACATTTCTTAATCAAATAGGACAATTTTTTGGCTCTTGCTATCACAGGGCAAATCACAACTTCCAGAAATTTTATACCAATTTAATTGCTTTGCTGTGGCCTTTCAAAGAAATCATTAGGGACCCTTGTTCTGCTTTGATTCATCACCAAGTGAACAGAGTTTCATGTTCTCTAATTGGAAAAGATTTGGTTAGGAGCTTAGCCTGACAATGGTTACTAATAACCCCTTTGATCTGCCCCAGGGAACATCAGAGCAAGTTTGCCTTCTTCCCTCTGAAGGCACTTGGAATTCAATTGTCCAATGAGCTACCCTGTGTCCAGCCATTGCTGACCCTTTTGGGCACTAAGGACTCTGGGATGCCTTTGGAGTCAGGACACTTGAACGCCTTAGTCTGGTAGTGGCATACAGATTGCCCCTGACCGCACAGCCCCCTGCTTCCAGTGGCCCAATGCACCTAAAATGACGATGCATTCAAATTAAGGCTTATTGAATGAGGAACGTCATACCTAGTAGCCATATCAGCATTGAAGACAATTACACAGGTAACAGGTCTTCCTCTGGACCCTGTCTGTGTCCGTTTGGGCTGCTAACACACCCTGCCACAAACTGGATAGCTTACACATAACAGAATTTTCTTTCTCGCAGCTCTGGAGGCTGGAAGTCTGTACTCAGGGGGCCGGCATGGCCGGCTGAGGGCCCTCCTGCAGCTGGCAGACTCCTCACCGCGTCCTCACAGGGTGGGAGGGCGGAGGGAGCTCTCTGGGGGCTCTTTCATAAGCGTGCTACTCCAGCTCATGGGGTCTCCACCCTCATGAAGAAAGTACTTCCCCCAGGCCCCATCTCCTAATACCATCCTTGGGCATGAGAATTTCGAGTTGTAGATTTGGGCGGCGGAGACAAACATTTGGATGGTAGCCGCCTCCCTACGGGTGGAGACTGAGATAGAGATTTTTGTCCAAGGGTGTCACTGAGGGAGACCTCTCCAGGGTGTCCAACCTGCAGCCTGCGGGCCACATGCAGCCCAGGATGGCTGTTAATGCGGACCGACAAAAAATCATACATTTACTTAAATCATGGTGAGTTTTTTGTGTGTGATTAAGTGTCACAATGTATTTAATGTGTGGCCCAAGACAACTCTTCTTCCAGTGTGGTGCAGAGACACCAAAAGGCTGGACACCCCTGAAAAAATCCAGTAAGGGGGTGAGGGCAGCAGGGAGGGCAGGTTCAGAAGCCACTGGATTAGATGGGCTTCCTCAAGGCATGGTGGCTGGGATCCAAGAGTGTGTCCCGAGAAGCCATGGCAGAAGCCATGTCACCACGTATGTCCTTGGCGCACAAAGTCGCCCGCTACTACTTCCAGTGTAGTCACACACCTACTCAGATTCAAGGGCAGGGGACACAGCCCCCACCCTGGCCTGGGAGAGTCACATTGGCAAAGGAGCCTGTGGAGGGAACAGATTGTCGTGGCTGTAAGTGGAAAATAGAACCTGTGCTTTAACTAGAGAGTGTAATTCGACATGTTAATTCATGTGCTGTTTTCACATATCTATTTGGTATGATTATGTCTGGGTTGACTCATATTAGTGTCGTTTCTATTTTGAGCTTTTTATTTAAACTGTTGTTTCTTTGTTTTTTCCCCCTTGTCTTCTATTAAATTCACTTCATTATTTATTCATCCCTCACCCAACACTGTTTGGTAATTATATCCATTACTTTATTTAGTAGTTAACCCCCACATTTTTAACAACCACATTTGACTGGAAGTTCAAAGATATCAATCTTTCTAACTTCCCCCCAAACCATACCAGAACCTTAAACCATCCCTAGTCTGTTTCCTACACCCCAGTGCTCTTCGTAATTGTTGTCTAGGATTTTAATTGCATTTATTTTAACCCCCGCCAGCCATTCTTAGCTCTGCTTTTACAATCGATAACTGAGCAGAGGCTCAATCCGAGGCTAAGTGTCCCTTTCCGGGACAGTGGCTGTCCCGTCCCAGGGCCTCTGTGGCCCCCTCCCTGCTTCCCGCCTCCCTCATCAGAGCAGCGCCCTTCCAGTGCAAGCCCTGCGCCCACAAACCCAAAGGTGTCATTGTGGGCCCAGGGAGGAGAGGGGTGAGGAGTTAGGGAGCCCCAGGACAGTGGCTGGGAAGGAAGGGAGCCTGAAACTGCACTGTACTTGGGTGCCCCCATGGTGAGGCAAGGGACCTCCCAAGGGAGGGCATGCAAAGGCCCGGATGCACCAAAGAGGAAAGAACTCGGCAAAATCACCCCAAGAAAATTAGGAGCAGAGACTTAAGCTTTTGTCTGGCCTCTGTTCCTTAGCCCAGGGCTCCTTTAGCGAGACCCCAGTTGGTCTCCAGGCACAGAAGGACAACTCCTAAGAACTGGGCCATGCCCTCCCTCTGGGGACCAAAAATCCTTTGGCCTTTGACTCACCTCTCCCTTTGGGCCAGTGTTCTCAAACTTGAGCCTGCATTAGCCTCCCCTGAATGGCTTGTTAAAAGTGCTGGGCCCTTCCCGGACATGTTTCTGATTCAATAGCTTAGAACAAGGAAGGGAATTTGCATCTCTAACAAGATCCCAGGTGATGTTGGTGCTGCTTATTCAGAGATCACACTTTGAGAACCACTGGTCTCCTCCATGGGCTCCTTCAGGTCAGAGCTGTTGTTTTCTTAACATTTCTAGAATCCTAGCACGTGGTAGGCAGTTAACACATTCACTAAATAAATTCAATCAAGTATTAATTAAATTGAATGCCACCTCTGTGCTAAGAATGGCATTAAATTTCATTAAAAAGAAGCTTGAAAGGAGTGGTAACAGGTGTTTTGTGTTGTAGGAGGTACTAGCCCAGTCATCTAATAGAAAGACACCTTCCATTTGTTTTTTGCTCCTCAGAGTCTATTCTTGGCACTTTATATTTATTGTCTGTTTTAATCCAACCCCACCAAACCCAGTGACATGTGTTTTATTATCTCTGTTTTACAGAGAACTTGGCAAAGACCTAGAATGTTCCTAATTTTCTTTTTTTTAAGGATTTCATTTATTATTTTTTAGAGAGGGAAAGGGAGGGAGAAAGAGGAGAGAAATATCATTTTGTGGTTGCCTCTTGTGCACCCCCTACTGGGGACCTGGCCTGCAACTCAGGCATGTGCCCTAGACTGGGAATCGAACCAGCAACCCTTTGATCTGCAGGCCGGCACTGAACCACTGAGCTACACCAGCCAGGGCAGAAAGTTCCTAATTTTCCATGTGAATTTTTCTTACCCCTTTGGTCCTGGGGTGTGACAGCAGGCATTTAATTAACACCATGTGTTCAGTAGAATACTTTTTTTTGAGGTTCAATTTTACTGACGGATTTGGGAAAGGGATAAGATGTTTTGACACACACATATAAGTAAATTGGCAGGATTCTGTTTTTCCATATTGACTATATCAAAATAATTGTTATTACCAAACACAACACTTCAAGGGCATCTCGCCATTCTGTTCTCAGAATTTCCTGGTAGTAAAGTTCACTCTCCTCCAATTCTGGCTGGACTGGACTAAAATCACTGGCCTCAAATGGGATTCAAAGGTATGTTGGTATAAATTCCAAGTCTGTGCTTTTAGCCACTTCTTTTCTAAGTAAAAAGGGACAAGGCTGGCATTGGGCAGGTTGACCAGTTAACTGAGCCAAC
Organism: Trachops cirrhosus; assembly: GCA_028533065.1. Taxonomy (NCBI): domain Eukaryota; kingdom Metazoa; phylum Chordata; class Mammalia; order Chiroptera; family Phyllostomidae; genus Trachops; species Trachops cirrhosus. The sequence continues at coordinate 62,434,987 of CM052546.1, read as the reverse complement.
TTATTTGTTTATTTATTTTTTACTAAGGCCCTGGGAGTTTGATATTTAGGAGACAAAGTTGCAGTTCTCTCAAACACCCTCAAAAATGCATTTTGAGTGAGCATTCTTTACCCAACACCCATTGGCTCATCAGCCTTGTTAATAGGATATCAATTTTGTTTGGGGAAACACTAATCCCAGTCTCAATGGACTTTGCATCCTTGTTCTAGGCAAATTATTGTTAGCCCATTCAGGTGCTCCAGACACTTTCTTTCATGGCCTCCCTTGCAACTGGGAGTTATTGTGTCGCCTCCTTTGGGAGAGGATTAAAAGACAGACGTTTTCAAGGAACATTTTGCTCCTGAGCCATTCTTTCTGTTTGGGGTACTAGTATGATAGCTGGAGCTGTGGCAGCCCCCGTGAGACCATGAGAGGGAAAGAATGGGGGATGAAAGTCAACAGGATAAGAATGACTGAGACTAAGACTTTAATGCTATAGTTAAGCGTCTATACAAGCTTTAGATTGTTTACTCCTGTTATTTCAGTTGACAATAAATATACTTTTGGTTTAAGCCACTACTTATAGCCACAAACATTCCTACCTGATAGTTAACCCCAGGGTCTATCCTTTTAACACATGCAGGGCTTGTTCTCCTGCACAGAGAATGCTTTGGAAGGGATTAAAATAATGCAACCCACCTGCTCATTTCCTTTCATAGCCCAGACTTTGTTTACGAGAAATCTAAGTTTGTAGGGAATCATGTGTTTCCTATGTTCTGTCATTCAGTAAGTATCTACTGATGACCTGCTCTATGCTGGACACTCCTGTGGGCATTGGGATATGTCAAGGAAGAGAAGGGACAGTGTCTGTCCTTACAGAGATTACAGTCTCGAGACTGAAGACAGAAAACAAAACACAGAAATATGTCAGATGGTAACTGGTGCTAAGAAGAAGAAAGCAGGGAAAAGCAGGTGAGGGAGAGGGAGAGAGAGACTCTGAAAGAAGAAATTCCAACAGATAGAGGAAATTGCAAATTGAAAGGCTTGGCTTGTTCTAGGGACAGCAAGGAGTTCCCAGGCGCACTGAGGACTCCAAGCCATGGTAGCAATTTCTCTGTAGACTTGGAGGCCATTTTCTCACAGTTGCCTCTGGTCCCCAGTCCTGCCTTCTATGGGACTCCCACTTTTCATTTTGGTCTTACTCCTGCCCATGTCTGTTTCCCTTGCTCCACGCCATGCCAACCAAACACAGTGCCTGGCATATAATTGGCACTCCAAAAACTGCTTGTTGATTTAATGAATGAACATCCTTGATTTATACAAGCCCAATCAACAAATAAAACTTCACTCTCCATCCTGTGACTTTGGGCAAGAGACTCAACCTCTCTATGGCTCCATTCTCTTACCTGTGAAGTGGGGATCATTGTAATATACTCCCTTAGTGTTTTTGTTGAATTCAAGGAACATAAGAAAGCAATAAGTGCCATTCTAAAGGCCCACAATCCTCTGAAGTGAGTCATCTTATCATCCCCACTTTGTAGATGATGAAACCGAGGCACAAAGAGCTTTAGTCTTCTGCCCCAGGTCCCACAGCAGCTAAGTGGTACAGTCAGAATTTGAACTGCCAAGCTCGGTGGCAGCCTGAACAACCATAACTTCAGAGATGACATATGAGAATGTAGGGAGAGCTGAGCAAACACTCAGCAAATGGTAGCAGGAACTATGTTCGTGGTTGCTGTTCGTTAATGTTACTATTACTGTTACAATTAGTATCATACCCAGCTGCCCCAAGGAACCTATGTTTCTCTGATGGGATGGGAGAAATAGATACCATATTGGAGCACAGAACAAAGAAAGCAGGGGGAATTCTGCCGGCCTTGTGAGATATCCATATATACCTCCCAAGGGCTCAGTGTGGCTTGGGGCGGGGGGGGCTGGCAGTGGAGAGATGCAGGGGAGACAAGTACCCTCACCTCCACCCCCAACCTCACAAACCAGGCTAACCGCACGCCCCCAGCTGAGGAATCACATAACCATGGCAGCTGTCCAGAGCAGAAGAGGCCCGCACCTGTTTGCAATGTAACTCAGCTATTATCAGCCTTCCCATCCAGCTGAAATTCAAAGACTACAGCATGGGGGACAATGGAGGGAGCTGCCTGAGAGGGGTTAGGAAGCTGGAGAGGTAAGATGATCAAATGTCCTAAATTGCCTGCACTTTAATGCCTTATATAAAAATTTCCTGTAATGCATGTTACCATAAATAAGGGATTGCTGAACAAGCCCCGAGCAAGATGGTTTTCTAGCTGAACTCTCCCGGAGGGAATGTTTGGAGCCAGCCTGGTTATGTCCCACCTCTCAAATTATCTCGTTGTAAAAAGTCTGGCTCCCAAGGCCTACATTTACTGGGCTGAGTGCAGCTACATTATGATCTTTGCAGAGCAGCATTTAGTATCCATCACCTAGCAGAGGGTCGATTCCCTTCCAGACCCCATCTCTGCTCACAGAGATGTCGGGGGGCAGGGAGAGGGTCTCTCCAGCCTCTCTCTATCCAGCCAACCCCCATTCAAATGAACCTGTCAGGGCTGGCAGAGACCGACAGCATAATCCCCAATCCTGGCCCCAAGGAGCCAAGCCAGATATTGGGGTCACTGGGGCACATTTTGACAGTTCTTAAGGGAAAGCTTGCAGGATGCACCTGGACAATTGGTCCCAGTTTCCCTACAGGGAAAGATAGAAGCAGCAATTTTTTTTTTTTGCTGATAAGATTCAAATTTGACGGATGGTTTATCATATGCCTGCTGAATACTCAAGAATTGCCCTAGCCTAGAATAGGCATGGTGATGGTGATGATGATGATGATGATGATGATGATGATGATGATGGTGGTGGTAGAAGGAAGAGACAGAGCAGGAAGGACCAACACTTACTGAGCATCTACTACATGCTCTTAACATATATTGAATTGTTTGAGACTCATTACCACCCTAAGAGCCAGATACAATTATCCCCATTTTATAGGTAAGAATAACAAAAGTACAATACCTTGCCCAAGATGACTTTTAATGGCTTTGATCTAATTTTCATGCCAGTCTTGGGAAGTCAATTTTACAACCACTTTTTAAGGGGCAGAGAAACAGAGGTGAAGAGAGATTAAATGAGTCCATCTGTTCCACCATTGCTGATTGAGTGCATCCCGTGAGCCACGCACCGTTCTGGAAACCGTGGCCATGAACAAGATTTCTTGCCTTGTGGAGCATGAATCCTCAAGAACATTCCTCATAGAGAGGCTTTAAACTCAGAGCTCTTCTCCAAAAGCTCCTAGACAGCACTCATTTGTGAATGGGGCAACGGTAGGGTTAGAGAAGGACTTTAACAGGTGTCTTTGCAAGGATTCCCCCCGCCAAAAGAAAAATCAGAGCCCAAGACAAAGGCTTAGAAACAGTTTATTTAGGACATGCTCCATAGGAGTAGAAGTGAGGGGTCAAGGTGAGCACGCTGGGGGAGAGAGGGAGCAATGCAAGGATGCGTTGTGGAGGTATGGGAGCCGCTGCGATGGGTAACCAGTGCCCCAACCACAGGGACTTTCCCAAGGACCCATGTGGAATGCTTATCAATATTGTTCTTCAAGGGATGAAAGGGAGAGACTTTTACCCAGTTCCATTGCCCTTTGGTTGAGGGTGGCCCCAGGGGGCCTATTCCCTACCACCACTCACCCTTCTGCACTGTGTAAGTGTAAGTGACCTGTAGTTTCTTGAGCTGTCTCATGACATCTATTAGACAAACCCCAGAGTAGAAAGTGAGTAACATACAGCACGGGCTTGAAGTTTGCTGTAGCCATGATAAGTATTAGAGACGAGGCAAAGAGGACCTCAGTCAGTGGACAAGAAGAATCTGATAGTCTTTGCATCAGTCAGGATAGGTTTGATTTGGCTGCAGTAACAAAATATTTCATTCTTGATACTTAGCACGTTAAATGCCTGATGCAACTTAATCTTCAAAGATATCCTGCAAGGTAGTAGATATTATTCTCTACTTAACTGACGAGAGCAGTGAAGCTTAGAGGGGCAAACTAACTTGCCCAAAGTCACTCACCTAACCAGCAGTGAGACCAAGATGCAAACCCGGAGAGGAATGGCTATAAACCCTGGGCTTTTGACAATATGTTTCACAGAACCTAAGGCAGCCAAGGAGGAGCTTCAGAGATCACAAATATTGATCTAAATTTCATTTTAAAGCGATTTTTAACTTCTTTTAAATTTAAAGTTAAGAATGCACATTAAACATCCTGTATGCCACATTTTTAAGACTGGAAGCCATCCACATTGTCAGCTTGGCTCATTTCCTTTGGATCTGGGCGTACAACACTTTGCCGTGGCTGTTAGAATAAAGAGGGTGGTAGTCATCAGTATGATTTGTCAGATGCTTCTATACTGCCATCCTCCAGGTATGGGAGGATTGCACTTGGCTCCCTTCTGGCTGGTGGGGTCCTGCGACTAGTTCTGGCCAACAAGTTATGATTTCCAGGCCAGTGCATTTCATTGCCAGTGAGAAGCACCCGCCATAATCTTTACCTCTGCGAAGGCACTGTTCCAGATAGTGGCCCCTCTGTCCACCAGGGTCCATGACTAAGGACGATGGAGAACAGAGACCCTAGGGGACTTCCCACACACATGTATAGTGGATAAGAAATGAGCACAGGTAGTATGAGGCCAGCAGTGATGGAAGGAGCCCAGGAGGATGGGCAGAACAACCCCTTGCATGCTGCAGGGGCCAGATCCTTCCACACTGAAGAAAACAGGTAATGGGAAGGGAACTTGCATGGTCTACTGAACCTGGAAGAGGAAATTCCATCCATTCTACTGCAACTGGCGATCTGTGTTTTTAAGCAACTTGCATTTTCCAATAGTAGCATTACAAAAATAAGTGTGTTGGTGATGCCAGAGTTGCAGGCTCAGTTACGTAATTATTCTGCTTGCTGGACCCTCTATAATTTAGACCTTGTCTATAGCTGCAAGTGCATTTTGTCACTGCAAAGCAAGAAGAAGGACCATGCTGGACTCTCCGCTACAGGAGGGTGGGGGTTCAGGGCTCTCTGGCTCACATTGTATTTCCTGCACAAGATGGTGCCTAGTGCATAGTAGGTGCTCAGTAGATATTTATTTGAGAAAACAAATACATGGTTGGTCCCAACTCAGTCAAGCTGAGCTAGCTAACCACCACTGAGGCGTAGAGTTTAGCATGTAAGCCAGACTCAAATCAGCAAGTTGCTGGACAATAGAAATAATTTACGGCAGCTGTTTGCAACTGCCGATCATGAACACAAAAAGGGCAGGCTCCCTCAGTTAACACACACACAGCTGTGTGTTACTGTGCTGTACCAGCAATGGATTGTTTTCTATCTTCTGTGCTAATGCTTACAACTGCATTATTATAGTACCAGCCAACTAGGTATTGGAAATTGTGTTTTCTCGTTTATTGATTGCTTCATATTCTAAATGCTCACCTGGTAGAAGAGATGCTTGTAGGGGAAATTGTTAGGGATGAACCCTGAACCACCTCTTTCTCCCACACGGAATAATCTGTCTGAAGCGGTACAGCTCTTGCCAGTCCCCAACTGGCTTCATTAGTCTTTAGAGATCACAGAAGCCTGTCCTTTGAGAAAAGCCAGGCTGGCCAGAGCAAGGGGGGCTCTGCAGGACCTCATAGTGGAACTCTTGTCTCAGGAGAGCTGAGCTGCCCTTTTAACCAGCCCTTCATCTTTGGGGCCCGAAGCCCAGACAGTTGACCTCCTTTCCACCGTGGTTTTTCTCTGGTGGTTAGAGCAGGGTGCCTCCTCAGATCTAGACCATGTCAACCTCCTAGTTTGCTACTCTGTTTACCAGCATTCTCTTGTTTACTGTTGTGGATGGCAACATGGAAGGGAAGAAAAGAGGGAGGAAGGGATAGAGGAAAACGAAGGGAGAGTGAAAGGAAGGAATGTAGAAAAGGAAAGGAGGGAGGGAGAGAAGGAAGAAAGGAAAGAGGAATTTCAGAGTCATTCACATTCTTTCCTCAGAGGGCTCTGTATCTCAGATAACTACATTTCCCAAGCTCCTTTGCTCGTTGGATAGGTTTGGCCAATGGGAGACCTTATTGGGAAATTGGAGGGTGGGAAGAGAGGAGAATCCAGAGTATTTCTACCTCTACACCTACCCCCTCCCCTCCCCTTCTCTTCTCTTCTCTCTCCCTTTCTCTCTCTCTCTCTCTCTCTCTCTCTCTCTCTCTCTCTCTCTCTCTCTCTCTCTCATTCTCACTCACTCTCACTCTCTCACCCACCCACCCACCCACCTTCCTGTGGCATCTAGGGCAGTAACTCTGTCTCCCCTGTGGTTCCTCCTCTTATCAGACAACCTCGTCCTCCATGGTCCCAGCTCCTACCAAGGAGCCCTCACTCTGGTTCCGGCTGGGGCTACATGGCTCTGAGTTCTGGTGTACCACCTCCTCCTCCTCCTCTTTCTCTCCAGCTCTGGGGCAGTAGCAGCTTCTCCATGTTGCTGGGCTCTGTGTGGCATCAGTCCATCACACTCCTTCAGTGTCTCACCTACACCCCTGTCCCTTAGTTCACACTAAGATAAATGACATGCAGAAATAACGTAACGCCTGGCATGTCTAATAATAATAATAATGAATAATAATAATGCCAGTTCACAGCTAGAGAGTACTTCTTAAAATGCCTTCTTATGCATTTTAACTCATTCAGCATTCAATAAATGTAGCTGCTACTGTTTTATCGTGGTTATGATTTACCTCTAATCTCCAAAGTCCCCCCCCCCAAAGTAATTTTCCCCCCAAGCCAGCTTTCTCTGCTTTGCTGTATTTTATATCACCTTCTTACTGCCTTCACAGCCTGTACGGGTCTGAGTGTATCTCATCCGCCGCTTCTTTGCATGCTGTAGCTGACCCACCTCCCTCACTCAGGGCTGCGGGAGGATTTTCGTGGGTCCTCCTTCTCCCCTAATAACCCCAGCGTCACAAATTACTTTTGATGTAACTTAAACTACTAAACATCTTATTTTTCTTTCTGTGTAGGCAACATGTCATCCGTTTTCATGGGCTCTACGACTACTTTTCTGATATGAGGAGAAGAATTAAAACATTTCTGTAACCCTAATTTGTTTTCCTTGTGAGAGGAAAAAGTAAAAGGTTAGGGTCGTGCCCAGTGGGTGCGTTGGCTGTCCCTGGAAGGTAAGCCCCATGATGGTAGGAATTACATCTGCCGCTCTGAGGATGGCGCCCAGGGGCAAGCACCGTCCCCCCACAGCTGGAACTGGAATCCCCTCCTGGAATCCCCGCAGCGGCACTGGTCTGCCGTGAAGCATCATGGGAGGCACTATGCAAATACCGCCTCCAGGCCCCGCCCCCAGCCTGCCTGCTGTGTGGAAAGCAAAGCCCTGGGCTAATTGTCAGCCTGACCCCAGGCGTTACAGAGCAACACTCATGACTGGGGCCTCTAGAGTCCATGCTCTAGGCCTGTCCTGGCCAGGATAGAGCTGCGGGACTGACCCTCGCCCTCCTTCCCCGCAGAGTCCGCAGCAGCCCTGCTGAATGGGGCTTTCATTCCCCTGACCCTGGGGTCATCTGTTTTCAGGACGTGAAATATGGCTGCCTGGTCGAGGACAGAAGCCAGGGAGATAAGCGCCAGGGAGGAGCCCCGTCCAACAAGCCGTGACTAATGATGATTGGGGGATGTTTGGCGGGGCAGAATTTATTTGGTTCCTGGTTACCTGGGGATTAACTCTTTGTGGGATCCTGCATCCTGGCCCTGAAGTGCCTGCTTTGCCCACACCCTGGGCTCTCCTGCTTGTCCAAGCACGGGTGTGGTGTACATGTAGTGGATATAGGGAAGGAGGAAAGAAAGGAGAGAGAAAAAAGGAAGACAGGAAGGAAGGAAAGGAGGAAGGGATGGAGAGTGGAAGGAAGGAGAAAATGAATGTACATTCCACGTCCTTGAGCCTTCAGCATAATACAATTGGCTCACATTTATCGTGTGCTTACCATGTGCCAAGCACTATGTCGAACAATTTACACACATCATCTCATTAAATCCGCACAAACTTATGGAGCACATACTATTATAAAAGCCCATTTAACAGATGAGGAAACTGAGGCTTGCGTATTATCTTGTGTGCCCATTTAACGTATGAGAACGTGGAGTTAAGCAACTGGCTACGATGTGGTAGATTGGGACCCCAATTGAGACTTGGCCTTTCTGGCTTCTTCTCAGATTCTTAAATGCTGTGTCGAATTGTGTCAATCTGGGTGGTATTTTTGGCAATTTTCTTTGTCACAAACACCCTCAGAGTCCCAGAGGTGAGCTACAACAAACTTTTATTTTCATACTTGTACCTGTGCAAGTTGGCTGTGGCTTGGCTGAGCCAAGCTGTGCTTGACTGGGCCAGGCTGGGCTGCAGGCTTCAGGCGGGGCTCAGGTTTTCCCTACATGACGGGTCCGCACTGAAAGGGCAGTGGCTAGTTAGAGCCTGCCTCTCTCCGCAGAGCCTGAGAAAACAAGCCTGGCCAAGCAGATCCTTCTACAGCCTTTGCCCCGCCCACATCCCCTAGCATCCCATTGGCCAAGGCAAGTCACATGGTGAAAGTCAAGGGCCGGACATTCATCCCACTGCCCTGAAGCTAGGGCAAGGGTGGAGAAGGATAATTCTATCATATTCATGAGTGAAGGGTGGGGATGAGCCATCCACATACATAGGAAGAATGTAAGAAGTGTTAGGGGAGGTGGGAGGTGCAAAAACACAAAACACATGGTGTTTCCCTTGCCTTCCTAACTTCCCAGGCTCTGGTTTCATGTACGGATGTCCCTGCGACCCATGCCCAAAAGATTCACACACATGTGCATGCACACACACACCAGCAAGTACATAATTGTACATCCCCTGGTTGGTGGGCCACTTTAAAGTCACCTGCACAAGGACTATTTTGCTCCCTTACCTGCAGGGGACATTTGGCTATGCCTAGAGACATATTTGGTTGTCACGATTTCGGTGGGGGCTGCTATGGGAACCTAGTGGGCAGAGGCCCAGGATGCTATGCAACACCGTCCTACTTCCAGTTCAGTCCCCACAACGAAGAACTGTCCGTTCCCCAAATGTCAGTGCAGCCAAGGTTGAGAAATCTGATCTCCAATAGCAATGAACCCGACCTGGTGGCTGGAGAGCCATTAAAAATACAGATTCCTAGGGCCTCAACGCAGACACTTTGATCCTTGGTGTCGCCTTGGAATCTGCATTTCCAACTAGCAATTTACCAAATTTTGATTGACACATCGAAGCTTGGAAACTGCCGCTTTAGGTCTTTATGCCCGTAGAGGAACCCCAAATCAAAGATTACTTTAGGATGTAAACAGAGCAGTCCTCCTTGGAGTAGCACTCCCTGACATCACCCTCTCCCGAAATCGGGCTGACCCGCTGTGAACGGGCTCTCCACGTGGCCCGGGCCATATACAGTTTCTTTGCTTCCTTTGCCTTTCACTTTTAAAACCAGGAGGCATTTGAGGAAAATGTAATCCATATGTTTCAGAATCATTTACACTTAAATCATGAAAGTACTGCCGTGGTTTTTAAGAGCTATTTGATGTCCAAAACACCTTATGAGGATTTTTAAAATAAGCTTTTTAAAGTCTCTTTTTACTTGCAGTTGGATTTCACTCTGGGTAAGCCAATTGAAATGCCATGAAGCTGCGGGGAAGAGCGGGGGTAGGGGGGGTTGCTGCCGGAAAACCCCAGCCCATGAACCTGCAGGAAATTTGACACCCGACAAAGCAGGTCTTCTGCTGTCACTTAAAGTTTCCCTTGTCGTGCATCCACTTCATGCAGTAAAATTGATCTCACTTTCCCGGCGAGTATGGATTTGGGCAGCCACCCCATCAGACCTTCAGGCATCTACTTTCTCATTTTGCTTCTCAGGGTTCCTCAGGTTCCCTGTTTAAACCACTTTGACTCACTCTGCATGGAGATCTGATTCCTTCTTCCAGTGGGTTTATTATTTCTAAATAGCATCTCGGCTCAGCTGCCAACACCATGTCTCACTCCTCTCCCTCCGCCTCAGGGAGACCCAGGTGGGAGGCCAAATTCTGGAACTGACCATATACTCACTTATCACACAGGTGGGCCTGCGCATTTGGAAAAGCGATTTGGCAAAATATCTCATCGAAGGCATGCTTATCCATGACGACTCTGTTTCCAAGCATCTAGCCCCAGGAAATAATTCTAAGTTTGGAGCAATGTGCATTTATACCCAGAAATACTCAGCACCATTTATCATGGAGAAAAACTGAAAACAACCCACCAGCATCATAATCATAATCGTTATTATTAAATGATGGATTCTCTGCTTGATGCCGACATCGAGGCTGATGGATAGCAAGGCTGTGCAGCTGTAGGAACGGAGAAGAGAATGATCTTTATTTGTCATGGAAGAGCAGGTGAATTATAGATGCTTCAGGAGATTCCTAAGAATGTGTGGGACTTAACTGGACAAAGGGAAAAGGGGAAGATACTAGGATACTCCAGCCCAGGGGGATAACATAAGCAAAAGCAGAGGCGAGTGGCAAGTGCAAGTAATTCCGGGCTGTTAGAGGTCAAGTTTCAGGCAGGCAGAGGACATGCTGAGGCTGGGCAGAGTGTGGAGGGTGGGCGTCTTGGTGGCCATGTTGAGTGGCTTGGACATTAGCCTGGAGGCGATGAGGAGCCACGGAAGGTGTTTGAGCAGGGAAGGAATGCAGTCAAATCTATACATTTATAAAGTGGCCGTGGTCATGGCAGGGAGGATAGATTGGAAAAGCTAGTGAGGAGGCCAGAGACTTCACGGCAACTCTTTAAGTAGTGCCCGCAAGAGATGCTGGGTGCCTTGTTGGGCCAGGTTAGAATTCATTCATTCAACAGCCGTTCAGCATGCCATCAACAGAAGTGAGATTTGTTTGAGGTGTGTCTAGAAGAGGTGATGGTAGGACATGGTGTCTAAGTGGACTCGGAGGGGGGGTTGGGAGTGAGGAAGAGGACTGAAATGACCCCAGGTTTCTGGTTCCAACAGCTGGGTGATGCCCGTGTCATTCACAAGCTAGAAGTAAAGAAGGGTGGCGCCAGGTTTGGGAAAAGAGTCCATGAGTCTAGTCCCAGGCCATATAGGTCAAGGTAGAGGTGCCCAGTCAGCAGTTGGGTGTTAAGTCTCCAACTCTGGGGACAGGTGTGGGCTGCAGATGCCAACGTGAGGACTGGCAGTGTCCTGGTGGTGTGCGAAACCCGTGAGCAAATGAATGCAGCTGGGGGCAGTCATGCAAGGGAAAGCATGGGGCCACAGGCACCCTGAACTTACCAAACTTCATAATTAGAAGTCTGTAGGAACACTTAAGAGGCGGGGACTTTCAGGGAGAGAAAATGCTAACCAAAGGCTGTGCTGGTTTCCTAGCTCGATGTAGGTGCCCAATCCATGGAGGCCATGCAGTGGCAAGAAAAGAAACACAGAGATAAGAAAGGGAAGGATTGAAATTAAAACATGATTTGAAGGGAACATGTGGACATGGCTGGGGCAGTGTCCAGGAAGAGAGGCGGAAGGGAGACCCAGGGAGGTGAGAGAGGAAAAGGGGAGATGGGAGTGATCGAGGTTCACAAATGAAGGAGCAGGACAAAGATGGGGAGAGGGAAGAATCGGGAGCTCCCGCCGGGCTCCCTTCTGCAAGCCTCTCCCACCAGGAAGGGTGGTGAGTTGGTGCAGGTGTGGCCCAGCAGGCTGATCTGGGGTGAGGGAACCGGGACCTGATATCAAGAGCAAGGTGGGGAGTAAGCACAGGCCAGCAATGGGCCTCTCCCTCCCTAGCCTCTCCTCAGGACCCAACAGCCCTGGGAGGAACCCTATCCATCTGCCTGCCAACATCAACATTGGGTGCACAAGAGAAACCTGATCTGTGGTCTCTGGAGGGGCTGACCCCAGGTGGCCTAGTCCCCAGGTGGAAATAGAGTGGGCAGGATTGGGTTTTGAAGAAAGAATTTTTGAAGACTCCTGGTGGTATCAGGGAAAGCACAGCTTCAATAGGTAGTGAGTGCCTCATGCGTGGAGGAATTTAAGTCAAAGCTGGGCAGGCATTGAGGAAAGGCTGTGGTGGAGTGGATTCCTTAGACCTGTGGGCATGTGCTACCTTTCGTCTGCATCTTGTAGCACTGTGCTTAGTGTGTAGCGAGCACTCAATACATGTTAGCTATTATTATCATTATTATTATTATTCTCATTACCATTATTATTAAAGGCTTCAACCTAAAATGCCCTTTAGGATCAGTAGATATCATAGACGGTGAGTGGTGGGGACTTTTTAACCTGGACAGTCTGCAATGCCAAAAGCATTCTGATTTTCCAAAAGAATCCAGAATTCCAGATGATAGATGAAATTTTTCAATTTTGGTCCAAAGAACATTTTAACCTTGTGCAGGCCAGCTCTGCCCATGGTCCCCGTTCGTGACCTCTGAGCTAAGGGTCCCCCACCTCAGCCCCGATCTGTGCTTTTTCCACCTACCAGCTGTGCGACCTCGGAGAAGTTACTCAACCTCTCTGTGCCTCGGTTTCCTAAGTCGTGAAATGGAACGCTGCTACTTGCCCCACAGGGTCATTGAGCAGGCAAATTAGATAATGCAGCCCAAGCCCCTGTGTGGTGTCCCACACATGGTAAGACTTAGTAAGTGATAATTGTTGTTGCTGCTAGTGATTTTTCCTGTGCGCAGCTCAGGCTTCATGTTCCAGGCAGAGGGATGTCATGGCAAGTGGCCCACCCGCACCCCACGCTGAGATCTGGTTTTATCCCAGCGTGTTGCCCTAGGATCTTGGCCGGCAGCTTCTTCCCATTACAGGCGTGCGGAGTGATTGCTGGCTTTCCATGTACCTGGTGACAACTGGAACCTGGCTGCCGGCATTGGGGGGGTGGGTGGCGGTGACAGAGTCCGCATGAAGGAGGCTGTTTGGGAAGAGTCAAGTGCTTCTTTGTCCCAAGAAGGCAGAGATGGAAGATGAGAAGGGGTTCATCATGGCTCAGTAGCTTCTGAGGCTGTAAGTGAGCACGGCGTTGCTCCCGTTCCTCCGCGGGAATGGGGATCGTGTCTAATGCGCCCCTGGCTCCCCTGGCTCTCCCATTGGCAGGGGGTAGCCGCCTGGGAACGGGGTTGCAGCAGAGATTCCGATTCCGTGGGTCTGGGGTAGGGCCCAAGACTCTACGTTTCTAGTGAACTCCCGGGTGCTGTCGCTGCTGGCCCAGGAGCGCACTTGGAGTATTGGGATACTAGCCACGACCCAGCCTCCGTGGGACCCTAAGGCTGCCCCAGGGGAAGGCGGGACCTCCAGAGGCAGTGTGCCCTAAGCAAAGCACTTTCAGATTGCAGAGCGCCAGCTTGCAGTGCGGGACCCAGACAACACAACCCAAAGGCTGTAGGTAACCCCACTGGGAAAACGAGGAAACTGGAGCTGAGAGAGTTCAAGTCACATGTCCACGGTGACACAGCTGGGAAAGAGCAGGGCTGAGATGCAAAGCCTGTCTCGAAGATTCTGGAACCACATTCTGAACCAGAAGCCTTCTTGTGTCTACTTGGATAAGAATTATTTTCTTACTATTTCTTCCCTCCTCCTTTTTTCCTTTTCCTTTTCTTTTTTTTCTCCTCCCTTCTTCTTTTCCTCTGTCTTCAATAAGGACAGCTGTGTACGTTCTTTATGTTAGGAGCTCCTAACTTGGGATCAGCAGGGTACATGAACCCCATCAAGTCAGAGGCAAAGTTTGGTACGTACGTGTGAGTTTTTTTTCCCAAAAAGCAGTTCCATAGATTTTTACAGCTTCTCAAAGAAACTCATAAATAGAAAAAAGGTAAAACCTCTATTACTATGTTCGCTCTCCTTTCTCTCTCTCCCTCCCAACCCCCCTCTTTCTCTCTCTGTCCCTTGGAAAGGGCTGGTCTCACCCACATGCAGTATGGCGACACTGGGAGGTGGGCCACAGGGAGAGCTCACTCTGGACATGTCCTATGTTAAGAGCTTCGGCTGCCAGGGGGAGGGACAAGGACAGGAGGAGGCACCCATTCAATGTCCTTCTGGCCAGCGGCCTGCCACGACCCCTGGGCAGCATCCTCCGTGTCTGTGGCACAACACCCCGCCCTGGCTCCGTCTCCTTCCATCTTGCGCTTGGGCAACAAGAAGCCTCGTGTCCCTCTAAGTCAGTTTCCAAACACAGAAAGTCAGGGACACAAAGGGCTCTGGAGCATTCTTATTTTCATCCTTGGCTTTGCAGCTGGGGAAACTGAGGCTGGGGGATGCGGAGGGCCATGTGTCTTCAGTGCCTGCCACCGGGGGTGGCAGAGCTGGGTCAGGCCTCAGCCTCCCCAGTGCCATCTCAGAGCTGTTTACACGTTTATAAAGTCGGTCTCACCCGAAAACTCCTAATGACGCTTCTAGGAACCAGGAGGGGAGGCAGATCTGCCAATCCGCTGTCCATCCCTGCTGGAACCCGGGAGATTTTAATGTCATGAGCTGCTTCTAATGTATTCCTTTAAAATCAAAAAGCCCCAGAGCTCTTTCTCCAGTGTCACCCGCTGGACAGTCGGCAGGCTTTATCTGCCAGCACTTAAGAGAGAAAAAAAAAAAGAAAGAAAAGAAAGAAAGATATTGCCGTTGAAGAAGAATCTGAGGCCCCCGGAATCTTAACAAGGCAGCTCTGTTTCTTATCATCTTCAAAAAGCCTTTATTAAGCCTCTCTGGGCTCATGTGGCCGAGCGAGGCACTTTACAGAATCAGATCAATCAGCGGTCCGTCAGCAAACGTGTACAGTGCACCTACTGTGGGGAGCCGGCGATGTGGGGGGTATTGGGGCATGAAGGTGTGACCCCTGACCTCCTGGCAGGGATGCCCAGGGTCTGTGCTGCCTGAAACATGGCCTCGTCCGAGTTAGCATGGGGTGAGCATTGAACACTGTCAGGAGGTGGGGGGCGGGGGAGAGTTCAGGGACTGTGAAAGCCCCCAACATCCAGGATATCCCTCCACTGAAGGGATGACTTTGTTATTTTTTCAAACCATCTTTGGCTCTTCAGTGCATCTTGGGCATCAGGCATCCCCAGCAGAAGCCTGGCACTCAGAAATATCTCCAGAGCAGAAGCTCAGATCATATTTATTAACAAGGAACAATTGCCAGTGAGACATGGAGGCAACAGATTGTGCAAACTCAGTGCAGGGCCTGGGAGGCAGCTGGAATTCAAATCCCGGCCTTCTGTCCTGTGTGACTCTGGACAAGTGGCTTCTCCTCTCTGAGCCTCCCTTTCCCCATCTGTAAAATGGGCAGGTGGGGCAGGGACACCTGGGTTTGTTCCCCTCCTTGTCACTTTCTCACTGTCTTAGGCAGACTCCTTGCTCTCTCTCCATCTCAGGTCCCCATCTGTGAAACAAGGACACATGGTGGATGGATAGCTCTTGGGGACAACTCTTGTTCTTTCTGACAGCAAAGCTCACTGACAACCACAGCTTTTCTCAGGTATGACACATGGTGCTGGTTGTCAAGGATTGCTTATGACTTTCAGAGGTTTGTAATCAAACTCAGTGGTTGATTATGTGACTCAGGCTGAGGGAATACTTCTCCTGTCTTCCTTGGATCCTGGGTTAAAGAAAATGAAGATTCAAAAGAGGGTAGCAAACACAGTTTGGATAATATACCTAATTTTTCAAGGTGTGGTAAAAAATCTTTTGAAGTTGTCCAGACTGGGGGTTCAAATCTTATCTCTGCTACTACTTATTTGGCTGTGTGTTTTGGGTCAAGTTACTTTACCTCTCTGTGCTTGAGTTTACTTACATGCAAAACAAAGATAATAATAACTTCCCTCTGTTTAGAGACAATATTTGCAAAGGGCCTTGTAGTACAGTGCCTGGTATGTTACAAACAGTAGATGCAAACAATTATTATTACTCAACAAATAGGAAATATCTACTTTAGTTCTTGTTAAAGTTGGAAGATCCATGCAATAATCAGGGTTAGGTTCTTCTACATGAAGTAGGAGTACTCAAATAGCTGTAGCCTGAACAAAATAGATGTGTATTTTTCTCTTATGTAAAATGAGCCCAGAGATGGTCAGTGCACAATTAGCCTGGCCTTCGTACCAACACCCCAAAGACCCCCAGCTCCGCAAAGCTTAATAAGCCAAAGTCCTCATGGCCCAGAATGGCTGCTGGAGCTCCAGCCATCACACTACAAATAACCATATAGAAAAAAGGAAAAGAATGGGCTACTCTCTCCCTTAATAGGGTATCATACTTAACAAATAAAACTACAGAATACCAAATTAAATTAGATTCAGGTCAAATTTAAATTTTGGATAAATAATTTTTAGCACAAATATTTGGACTGCATATATAAGTGTTGTTTACCTGAAATTCAAATTTAACTAGGTGGCCTCTCACTCACCTGGTTTCTATTTTATCTGGTAGCACTATCTCTTAAGGATGGTTCTCATTTCTATTTATATTTGTTGGTAAAAACCTAGTTACATGATCAATTTGTCTGCTAGGAAGACTGAGAAACATAATATTTACTCTGGATGTCCATGTGCCCTGCTAAAAATTAGATTCTTTATTATCAAGGGAGAAAGAAAAAGAAAACAGGTGTTGAGGATAGACAACATGTAGTCTCCTCAATGTGCAACCTGTAAACCAGGGGTGGTCATATTTAATGTGCTTCTGTTGAGCGGACAAAGCCAGAGGAAAATGATCAACTCCATTATGATACTGCCATCACTTAGAGTTGCCCAGTGGTTTCGATTTTCAAAGCACATGCTCACAATGGCCACAGAGGCAGATCTTGTCTCCATTTTTCACCTGTAAAACAACAGACGCAGAGAGGTCACCTCACTTGTTCCAGGCCACATAGAAAAGAAATTAGCTGACAATCCAGGTCCGTAGTCAACGCCAGCTTTTTTAACGTCTGCTTCATGTCTGGCACAATACTAGACTGAAAAACCTAGTGAAAACGGGAGAGGCTGTTCTGTGTATCATGTTCCTTGGTATCTTTTACAGCATCTGGCACACAGTAAGTGCTTGTATTGGTTTTCTATTGCTACATGACAAGTTACCACAAACTTGAGGGTCTTAAAACAATACACATTCTGGATCTCGTGGTCTCCTTGGGTCAGAAGTCTATGCACAGCTTAGCTGCATCCTCTATCCAGGTCTCACAAGGCTGCAGTGAAGGTGGCAGGTGGGCTGTATTCTTATCTGGAGGTGTGACTGGGGAAGGATTTGCTTCCAAGCTCATTCAAGTGGTTGGAAGAATTTATTTTCTTGCTGCTGTAGAAGTTATGGCAGCTTGCTTCTTAAAGGCTAGCAGGAAATAGGTCTGACCTCAGGGTGGGTCTGTTGTAAAGACACTCACCTGATGAGGTCAGGCCCACTGAAGATCATCTTCCTTTGGATGAACTCAAGAACCAACTGGTTTAGCACCCTTATTTGCAAAATCCCCTTGCCTTTGGCATATTCTGTTGGCTAGAAGCGAGTCTCAGGTTATACCTACAATCAAGAGAAGGGCATTGTACTGGGCATGCACACCAGGCTCGGGAATCTTGGGGCCACTCTGGAATCTGTCTGCCACCATGCAGACAAATATCTGTTAGATAAACACCTAACCAACTGAGCAACTGTTATTAATGACTTAGTGACCACTGAAGATGCGTGTAGACTAGATGGTCATCGGGCTCCAACTAGTGGGGCTTTTCCTCTCCAGCATGCCATTCACCTCATCCCTGGTGGTGCCTTCTGGCTTTGAGGTCCTCAGCCCTGCGACCCAATGTCAACTGCTTCATGCCTAAGACAATAGGTGCCCACAGGGCAGGGAACAAAGAACCCCGAACAAAGAAGCCACAAATAGGCAGGAAGCCCGTATATCACACAGCAGCCTCGGCGCTGGAAGCCCCGTTGAGGTGCGGACAGCATTTTTATGTCGGTAGAATTGTGGTAATGGGGAACACATTTTTAATAAACATATGCAGCATCGGGGTGTCTGGTAGCAGCCATTTCCTCACGCCCACACAGTAGGTATTGATTACTGACCTGAAGCCGTGTCTCCTAGGAATGGTAAGTTATGTCCTTCCTGGCTTTCCAAAAACATCCTGAGCTGTGGTGTGGTTGTCAGCTCTCTCCATGAGACGCTGAAAGGTTTTTTTTTTTGTATTTTTGGGGGGGAGGAGATGGAATGTTGGCCCAAAGTGAAGTGCTTAGAGTTGAGCGTGCTGATGCACACAGATCTGATAGGTTAATATTAATTACTGACACTCCCCCAGCACTTCCCATGCCTGGTGCTTTTCTAAGCACTGTAATGCACAGAGTCCTGTAAACGTTTCACCAACTCTGACATCAGGACTCTCATTGTCCCCACTGTCTCCATGAAGATACGGAGACACAGAAAAAGTCAATAACTGGCTCAGGACCATCTGCTTCTTCAGTGAGAGAACCAAGATCCAAACCCGGGCAATCAAGAAGCTGTTCTCACTGCCATTGTTGGTAGCTTGGCTGCTGCACAGGCCTGTCTAATCTAAGCCATAAAGACTGTAAAACATGGGCTGCAGGATCAGCAAGGCTGGTACACGTCCCAGCTCCACCATCAAATACATGCAGGACCTCTTAGAGGTGACTTAACCTCTCTGTGCCTCACTTTTCTCACATGTGAAATGGGAATACAGGAAGCCAACCTCGGGGATTCTTATAAGCATTGAAAAGCAAAGCATGCAAAGGTATGAGGATTGTGCCTGGAACGTGGTCCCTTTCTTCTTTCCTTCCTTGCTTCCATACACCCATCCATCCTCTCCTCTTCTCCACCTTTCTTCCTGTGTCTATGGTCCTACTCTCCTTGATTTCCACCCCATAAATTTGAGGACAACGTTCCTGACATAGGTCCCCACAGCCCCATGCCGCTGACATGTCCTGCCTGTCTTTAATCTGAACACTCTGGTTCACCTGGTCCCCGACTCCAGGACCCGCCTCTATTGCCGGGTTGTTGGCTGGGGCCTCCGGGGCTTTTGCTGATTCCTTCTTTCTTTTCTGGATTCTTCAGGCTTTCCTCTGAGCCTCTGGCCATCCATTCCCCATCCCCAGTGTGGGTTGTCTCCCTCTGGTCATTCTTCGACGCTGCTCTCCTTCTCAGTGTGTGTACTGGGTCTGGTTGGTCGCCACGGCTCTCCTGGCCATCTGTGCTGGAGACTTTCCATCCACCCCTCTAGATCTACTCTCCACCCTGTTTGCCTGCTCTGCGCCTGGGAAGCCAGCCTGCATGGATGCATCAGTGGGCCCCATCCCCTGCCCTCTGGCTTTAGGCAGGGAGGCACCAGCTGGGGCTGGAGGGCAGAGCACAGAGAGGATGGGGTGTTCATTCCCGCCCTCTCCCTGCTGGGCTGCAGGTCGGCTTCCCTCCTCTCCAAAGACAGCCGCTCTTTCCCTCAGCCACAGCTCTCACCAGATCCCAGTAACCACTTCCCCAAAAGCCCTTTCAGGCCTCCGGGGCCGGGATGGTCAGTCTGATGTGGTAACTTGGCTAGGCTGTGCCACGCAGTAATTTAATCACATCCTAAATGGCCTGTGTGCCGAGGAGGAGCACCTACAGCCAGGAGTTTGGACAGAAAAATGGCACCAACGAAGATGGAAGTGCAGCCGAACAGGATTTCTGGTCTCAAGGGTAGCTGTTGAACACATTGCCACTCCGGTGGCAAAGGGTGAGTTGGTGGAGGCTCTAAATAGAGAGAAGTCAGGGTTAGGAGTGAAGTGCCCAGAGTCAGACCTGGGATCAAATCCTGCCTTCACCATTTGGAAACCATTTGACCTGGAAAAAGTCACTTTATCCTTTGGGGTCTCAGTTGCCTCATCTGTAAAAGGGCAATCAGGAAAATTAAGCTTTAAGGCCCCCCCCCCACAGGCTCCTTCAAGACTGTGGAAGGGGACCCCAGTGATGTTTTCACAGGGCCATGTGATTTTGCAAAAATGGTAATTTCATATTTTTCTTAAAGAGGACCCCCTAATAGAATAAGAGTCAGGTCCTTCCCCCTCCCCCCAGCCAACCTGTCTACCTTCCAGGGTTCCAGGGGATTAAAAGCAATCACATGCCTAAAGCCCTTAGCACAGAGCTCATCACATAGTAGGTGCTCTATAAATGTCAGCCATCGAGATCATCACCTCCGTCATCGTCATTGTATTCATCAGGGTTTTCAAAGGCAAACGAGAAACTGACTGCAACTCACTTGAGAAGAAAAGAAGTTATTGGGGTAATTTCTGGCAACACCTAGAATGGGCAGGAAGGCTGCTGAGCCAGGCCCAGGAGGGGCAGTAAAGGGATCCTGTCTCTCCTCTTGGCAGACCAGGTTCAACATCATTCCTTTTTATGAGTTTATGTTTCCCCCCCTCTGAAGAGGAGTGTTCCCGTCTTTGCAGATAAGACAAATAGGTCTGCCTTAAATATTTCTATTACTTAAAACTTCATAAATCTATTGGTTTAAACCTGTCAGCACAATGGGAAAATCCTGAGATGGAGCCACTCTTATCACCAGGTGAGGAATTTGCCCGAAGTGGGGGCAGGATGGTGAGTGCAGTGTGGTGGCAGTGCCCAGGAAGGGGCTCCCTCCCTCCCCCGGCCTGCCCCAGAAACCTTTCAAAATCTGGTCTCAATAGGCAGTTGTCACATGAGGCAGTGATCTAGCCCACTGTAAGTTCCCCTCACCAATTCCAGTGTGCTTTCATCGGGCAGGAGTGGACACCAAGGACTGGCGCCGCTCCATCTCCCAAACCAGAGGGGCCTTCTGTTCAGGAAGTTAAGTTCTTTCCGTGCACTTCTCATTCCCTGCGGAGTGGTTGAAGAAGACTCAGATGAGAAGTGAAGGGGCTTGGGTTCCAGACTATGATGTACTCTGTAAATATTTAGCAGGGAGCCCCAATTGGTGGCATTTGCCCATTTCCCTGGTGTAAACACTCCCATTGTGGCTGACATCACTGAACTCAGGAAGTGATGTTAAGCAGCACCCCATTCCGTAGGAGTTCCACCTTCAATAGGTATGACCTCAAAAATATAGGAAGTGATCTGTGTTGGGTATTAATTACCTTTGTTTTTAACCTGATTTATTTCATTATCACCATATGTAATTTAATTTTTCATAATGGCTGCATTTAACAACTGGCTCACAAAGGTCCTGAACATTTAACAGTTGACTGTTGTTAACTGATACAGACCGGGCCAGCACAACACTGGCCCCAGACCCCGCTTTGGGGTGCAGGTCTGAACACCAGCACTGCCACCTTCTGTCTCTGCTGCCTTGGGCAACTTAGTTTAACAAGAGAGCATTCTCTGAGCTACCAGTCAGAACTTGCAACATAAGTCAGGCACTCTGCAAAGCCCTTGATTTGATCTTTACAAGAACACTATGAGGTAGACACATTAACATACCCTGTTACGGATAGGGGAACTGAGGCAAAGAGGGGCTATATGACTTGTCCAAGATGCCACAGCTGGTGAGTGGTGGGCTGGCGTTTGAACCCAGGCCCTTGGTTTCTTTTACTGTTCTAACCACTCCCCACACCGCCTCACTATGCCTCAGTCTCTGCCTGTAAAATACAGATGCTTCTGTGGCTCCAGGGATGGTTGTGAGGATATAGACATGAAATGAGTTAATGCCAGGGACCGTTTGGCAAGCCACGAGGCAAACAGAAGCACCCAGGAGTGACAGCCACTACCAACAAGCTAGGGAAAGGGCTCCTGAAGCTCCTTCTCAGCAGGCATCCCCGTGGGCGAGGGGGTGCAGTTCGTCAGCACACAGGGCTGGACAGCTCACTGTCAACCAGCAGCGAAGTGCCCCGGTGAATCCTCAGCTGTCATCCTATTATTACCCAGGCTTCAGGCACCCAGCCTCTTATCTATATTTGCTTGGCAAAAGTATGCCCTCTCCCTGCAGAGAAACCTCAGTGCACAACCCCACGGATTTGCAAAACGAAGCCAAAGTTCGAACCGTCCAAAAGTTTCTAAATCCGGCTAT
The DNA here is from genome assembly GCA_028533065.1 of Trachops cirrhosus. NCBI lineage: Eukaryota > Metazoa > Chordata > Mammalia > Chiroptera > Phyllostomidae > Trachops > Trachops cirrhosus. The sequence continues at coordinate 62,412,944 of CM052546.1, read as the reverse complement.
CCGTCCCACCGGGTGTCAGGCAACTGAAATCTAGCCTGTCCCCAGCCTTCCGACATTTGCCCTTGAATTGCCCGTGGGCTAATTCCTGCACTGGTAACTGTCACTGACCCTTGGGAAAGAACCAGGCTGGGTTGCAGGAAGCCTGGAGGTGACTCTCAATTGTCCCTCTGAACCTTGGGCTGGAAATTCTTTATTTGCCATCTCCCTTTCTTTGCTGTCTGTGCTTTTGAGAAGCTGTGCCCCCAATCCAGGCTCCTTTGTCCTCTGCCATCCTGTTGGACTTGGCCCCCTGGGAGATGGATAGAAGAGGAAGGTGGTGGAGGCATGCGTTCCTCTGGGTCCCTCTGTGCCAGTCCTACAGCGGGTCTGGCTATGGCTGCATCCCTCCACCAAAGGCTGCCGCATCTTCCAGGCAGTGGGGAAACGTCTCTGTCTCCTGCCTCACTGGGTCTGAAGGTGGCAGTGATTTCCCCACTCTCGAGAGCCTTGTGGTCCTCCACCATCCTTGTGAGTTCCCTAAACCAACCCACGCCTTTGTAAAAAGCCCCTTCATTCGACTCTCTTCTGCCCTTTCTGAGTGTGCATCTCTTTCCTGCCAGCTTCTAAAATGCTTCTCTGAACCTCAGTGTCCTCATCCATGGAATGGGTCTTCTCCTTCCCAGCCCACCTTGCTGAGGTTGCCACCAGGGCAAGGCAAAAAACCTAGACGGGGGCATTCTTTCAGGAAAACAAAAGTTCAAAGTGCCACCCAGGAATCAGACATTTGTGTTATTAATAAAAGCCAGAGGGGTCTCCTTAACTCGCTACCGCCTCCCTCCTCGGAATCCCCTCCCCTCCCATGCCCCCTGACCTCCCCCTTCCATGGTTCCACCTTGACAGCCTCCTCCCCTGGCTGATGTTCCCACTAAAGCCATCTTCCCTTCCCCCGCCTGCCCTGCCCTCCGTGTCTGCGGAGGGATGAAGCGCCCGGCTAATATACGCGTGTTTACATTAAAATATAAGGACAATTACACCAGCCGATCTAATAGTCGGCTCTGTATATGTTAACGAGTACTTAGGACTCTCTTTGGGAAAGCCATTATGCCCATGTGATCCCCCTCAAAGCCTTTCTTGAGGATTTTGTTTTGACAGGAGGGCATTAAGGGGTTGAAACCGATAGCATAAGCACACCACTTACACACTTTGATCCAATCGGCCCATACTTCTCCGAGAGAAAGTCTTGTATATATTAGGAAGGAAATTAATTTTATGGCTGCTGTGGCTTTGCTGGTTAATGGCCAGTAAGTCGGCTGGCTCAGAAGGCGAGCGGTGGGAGGTGGACTTGCTGCTTTCCTCCCAGGCTCACTGTCCGTGGTAAGGACAGTCCCAAGGAGAGGACCGCCCGTGAGCACTCGCCAGCCAGAGCCTGGGATGCTGCAGGACACGGGGTGAAGTGGGGGCTGCCTGGTCCTTCTGAGTTGTCCACTCACCAGGGATGTCACAGCTGAAGTGCACACGGAGTGCTCACTGCATCGGGGGTGTTTGGGCCAAGCCAAGCCCAGGGCACAAGCTCATGGCATTGGGAGGACTTCAAATACCATCATTCAAAAGTCCTAAGACAGAGTAGTGGTGTCATCCATTTATATGTGTTAGGAAACAAAGCCGGAGAGAAGAAAAGACATTCAGTTGTGATGGGAACTTATTGGAGCCTCAGTTTCTTCATCTGCCCGCCGTTTTGTTGAATGAGCACTTGCCCCAAAGTGGTTGTAGTAGGGGGCCAGATGGGGACGGGGCCTCCTGGGTTCTTCTCGGTTCCTGTGTGCTGAGTGCGATTCTAGAGATTAAGTGGAGGGTGTTTTGTGCAGCGTGGCCCCAACCCAGCCACCACACGTGACCACTTCAGATGAAGAGATAGCCCATCAGCCCTCTGCCCGAGAGGCATTGGCATGGAAAGGAATGTTTGGGAGATGCATGGTTTTTCTCTTTCTCGTGGATTTTAGAACTTAACTTCCCTGCAGATAGTAACTCCTTATACTTAAATCAGTTCAAGTCAGTTTTACAAAAATCTGTGAAAATCATCATTAGTAGCATGATGGAATGTGGGGTAAGGAGCGTGTGGAGGAATAGATGAAATTACAAACGTTGATAATTATCGAAGTTGATGATAGGTACCTGGGGTGCCTCATAAAACTTAGGGCTGATTATGTAACAAACGGGCTCATTTCCATTCTCTTGGAAAAAGAGCTGAATAAATGTCTTTCAGCCGCGATTCAGCATAACCCCGATTGCGTGTGTACAGTATATAAGACTGTCATTCAGTGCAAGTGTTCGGGGTTTTTTGGTTTTGTTTTTTTCTGATGAACAAAAGGAGTGAAGGACTTTCCAGCACAGCAGGCCAAGGCATGGATTTCAGGTCTCGGGTAACCATTGTTCGATCCCAATTTGCTCCCTGAGGGGCCCCAGGCCAATGGCTTGGCCTCTTTGAGTCTCAGTTTCTTCCTCTGCAGAATAGGGGTAATAATGCCTTGACAGACTTACATGGTAACAACACAGGGTAAATGCCTGGCTCGATCTGGCACTCAGTGAGTGGTCACCACGGTCCATGTGTGTGAGCTTTGGTCACTCAGCTGTCCTTTCCTTTTTCAAATAGCAATACCTGGTGACTTTCCTCTAGGGAACTGCCTTTCCTGCTACCCATTCCCATTTCAGTACTTGTAACCACGCCCAGCTGTGGAAATTAGCATGTGACTCAGGATGGCCAATCACAGCTCCTTCCTGCCTTAGGGATTGATTTGCAGATGTCATGTGACCTCATCAGAGCCAATGGGATGGATGCATTCTAGACTTTCTCTGGGTCCTTTAATGGGAAAGCATGCTCTCTTGATGTGTTACACAGGAGCATGGCAGCCTACAGTCACCATCAGCCACTGCTTAGGGAAAGTCCAGAGTGAGGGCCACTGATCATAGACAGGCAGAGAGACAAAGACACCCACACAGGCCTTGGTTCAAGCCATTCCTCCATCCACTGCATTTTTCAGTTACTTTAGCCAACGAATGGCCTTTGGGGCTTAAGTCAGGTTTTGGTTTCCTGTCACTGGTAATGGAGAATTGTAACTGAACAATGCCTAATGCCATTATTATCATCATTTGTCGGTGTGAACGCCATTTTCAAGACCACTCTGTGACACTTCTCTGTTACTCTAAGATGATGTTATCCACGCAACTTCACAATCCATGTTCTTTGTGGTGCTTCTTGCTGTCAGTGTCATTGCTATGCGCAGATGGGCACAAGGACTCTAGTCTGACACAGCTGAAGGGGGAGGAAAATGAGACATTGTCCTGCCAGGCAAATTGCCCAAAGGCCCAGCCCCTTGGCAGGACCCCTAGTATATGATCAGTGGGGTTGCAAACCTGATAACCCAACACACTTCAGGGTAAGCACAGGGCTTCATGATTCTGGAATTCCAACAAAGCAACAACAGGGGTGAGAAGTCCTTAACCAGTTTGTGCTACAAGGGACCGAAAACTCATCAGCCCATGTTCCAGGTATTCCATTGCTACATAACCAATTGCCTCAAAATCAATGGTGTAAAGCAGCAATCATTTTATTAGGTTCACAGATTCTGTGGGTCAGGCATTCAGACAAGGCACAGTGCGGGGGTGAAGGGGACTTATCTCTGTTCCACAGTATCTGGAGCTTCAGCTTGAAAGACAAATGGCTAGCGATGACTTGAACGGCTGGAATCATCTGGCAGCTTCTTAATCATCTATCTAGCACCCAGGCGGGGATAACTGGAATGCTAGGCTCAGCTGGGACTGTCGGCCAGAGCACCTACATGTGGCCTCTGCATGGAGCTTGGGCTTCTCTCTGCATGGTGCTGGGCTCCACGAGGGAACATCTGGAGAAGAAGCATTCCAAGAGGATGAGGTGGAAGCTACATGACCTTGGACTCAGCCTTGGAAATCATGCAGCATTACTTCTGTCCTATTGGGTCACTGAAGCATCCAGATTCAGAAGGGAGGGAATAAGACCCCACCTCCTGGTGGGAAAATAGCAAGATTACATTATGGAAGAGCCTAATGAACAAGAGATGTTGTTGCAGGCATCCTAGGAAAGTCCCATCTACCATGGGCCACAGGGATTCTCTCTACACCTGGGGTAGACATAACACCCAACATCTACTGAGAATTTATGTTAAAACACTGTACAGCCTTTTATATACATGACCACATTTCATCTCACTCAACTACTCTCTTTATTCTCCTATATAACCATGGAGGAAACCGAGGCTCAGAGAAGGCAAGTGACTTGCCCAAAGTCACCCAGCTCACGAGTGGAGGAGCTGAGACTCAAACCCAAGCCTGCATGAGTCTAGGCATGCTCTTCATGCTATGCTATTCTGCCTACAACTTCCTTTTTCCTCTTCCACCCATCCCCACCCAGCTTATCTTTGAGAAATTCTTCTTTTTCAAGAAAGGTTCTGCCCTTTCTGTTTTGCCTGTTTTCATCAAGATGCAGAGAGGTTAAGGAGCATCATCTCTATCTTGACAGGTAAAGGGAGGCTAATACCCCATTTAAAAGATGGGAAAACCAAGGCTCAGAGAGGGAAAGTAACTTGCCAAGGTCACGCTCAAGGTCCCTGGCTCAAATCACCAATCAGTTCATGGGTTGCACATCGCCCTTGAACAGAAAGTAGGCTGGGCTTCCCTGTGATACATGAGGGGAGGGTCCCTGCTGTCCCTGTTTGCCTCACCGTGATCACTTCTTGTCTTTTACCCCTTGTCCTGTTTGAGGATTGTGTCTGTCTCCAGTCGGGCTGCTCCCAGGGTTGTCAGGCACATAAATGATGGGTTTCTTTGGCCCTTATTTCTTCCCATCTCTACCCAATCTCTCTTGCTCTTCCCCACACCAGCCTCGGCCTCACAAGCTATCTCGTCCCCTTCCCGGTGGGGGATGATGGCACATTCAGAGAGTGTCCAGCCCTGAGAACTGTTTACACTAGAGATTAGCATTTATCTCTATCCTTTCAACCTCTCTCCCCGTGCTGCTGTCTGCATAGAGGAAGGGGGAGAGGCCCCAGAGATGAGAGCCAGCCAGACTGGGGCCACCTCCCTGGCATCTGGGGCCACTGAACCCCCTTTCTCACCATCTTTGGGGTCAGTTCTTTCATGCTGCTCTCACCCAATCTGAAAATTCTGGGGATTCTGGAGGAAGGCCAGACGTGTCCTAAAAATGTGCACCTGGGCAGGAGCTCTCACCAGACAGCAGATCGGCGGGCCCTGCAATCTGGACTTCCAGCCTCCAGAACTGTGGGAGACGTTTGCTGTTTACGCACCACCCGGTTGGTGGTGTTTAGTTGTAGCAGCCCAAGCGGACTAGAACGTCAGGACACGCAGCAAGCACCACCCGCATGGCAGGCACCGGGCCAAGTGCATGTCCCATGGCGTCTTTACGATCACCCCAGTGGGGCTGCTGTCATTGTTGCCTTTGTGTAGAAGAAGTTGATCCTGGTTGCCTAAGACAACCTACCCAGGGGGTTGTAGAGCTTAGCTTTGGAGGCTGGGCCTCCCTGGCTCCCCAACCCCCAGGCCTCTGATCAGTGGGCGGGAGCTGTGTGTTCTGGGCCTGCGCTTCCCAAAGTGCGGCCCTGGGAACTTGGTAGAAATATGCATTCTCAGGCCCCTCCCTGGACCTGCTCAGCCAGCTACTCTGGGAGTGGTGGTCCCGGCGATCTCTGTTTTAACGAACTGCTTGGGCAAGTCTGCTGACTGGAAGTTTGGAAACCCTGTTCTGGTCTAGGCAGACCTCAGATGCCTAGAGATCAGCGAGTCCAGCGAGAAGTCCCAGCCTGTCTCTGCAAGGCTTTGGGTAGGCAAGGTCCTTCTGCTGACTTAAGGCACAGGAGAAGTAAACAGATGATAGAGGGAGAGGGAGAGAGTAGAAAGAAGTGAGAAAGAAAGGAAGCTGGGGAAGGTACTTAATCCAGAGAGATTCAGGGCTTTCCCAATAGAGAAAACAGAAGCACCAACCAGAATTATTGAGCTTGAACCGTGCACCAAGTGCAGAGTGAGGACCAGGCGTGCAGTAGAATATCAGACACAGGGAGGTCCCGGTCAAGTAGGGGACCAGGACCCAAAATTGGACGATAATGCAGATGTGGGCAGAGGTCACCATGACTGGTGGATGGATGGGGGCTAGACACAACCGAAAAGATCCACGAGAAAGAACTGGTAGGGACAGCACATCCTCCCAATGGCAGCCCCTGAGGCTCATACAAGTAATGACGAAGAACACAGGTTGGCATGGGCAAGCGTACATGTGGCATCATGAAATGCAAATAGTGGAGTGTGAATCCACGTGGAGAATACCTTACCACTGAAAAGAATATAATCCGTGGGAAAGGAGAGCAAGTGGCCACACCCTCCCCTGTGTTACCAGTCTAGGGATTGTGAGACAACTGGTGATTTCTTTCACTTTTTTCCTTTTTGATCTTCCCCAATTTTTTTTTTTGCATGGAGTGCATATGACTTCAGAAATAATATTTCTGAAAACAGAACCAATGTTTTTCAATAACATGGATGGTAAGGAAAGAGTTTAAGCGATTGGATGATACAAAGAAGACTAGTTTTAAACTACATTAATGTTTCCAATACAAGGTGCTAAGTGCCCCCATCGCTTAGTATTTGCTCGGGCAGAAGTATGAGGGGGGAGGGGAAATATTCACCCATAGAGCACCCCTTCTCCTAGGCACAAACAGCACATACATGCAAAATGTCTTCCCCACCTTTAAGAGATCCTAAGTTTTGCCCTTAGGGTTGCTCTGCTTTGGCTTCAGCAAGAGGGTCTCGGCTCTTTACAGATGACTGAGCAGTTATCCTCAGAAACCGAGATAGCCACAAAAGGTGGTTTCCACTGCTCCTGGCAGAAAAGCAGAAAACTTGAGGCTTCAGTGGTAAGATGGGGTGGGGTTCTCTAACTCATCTTAGAGGAGAATAAATGGGTGGGGGGCAAATATTTTGTGTCCCTTCTGATTTGAGAGTGGAGAGGAGACCACGATTATCATCCAGCAGTGGGTATCGCAGGGACTCAAGATCAACATCCATCCATTTGGCTTCAAAGGAGGACACGGTGTCCAGGGCGGTCTGCCACCCACGCAGCCCTGCCCTTTCTGTTGAAGTCCCTCTGTATCCTAAACTCTCCTGGTCTCCCATGGATTCAAAGGCCGGTGGGAAGAGGCTCACGCCCTAATGGTCCCCACTCATCTGATAGGACACAGCTGTCCAGGGGAGGACAAGGCACATTAGATAAGACAGTCAAACACAGGCTGAGCTTTGTATATTTGATTTGTCTGACCCAATTCCCAAGCCCCACAGGGATGGGTTCAGAGCTGGGGGACGGGGTGAGGAAGGGGGGATGGTTTCCATCTGTCACAGGTTTTCCTAGACCAATGGCCATGGCACTAAGGTCCCCCATCCAAGAGCTCTGACTCCTGCAGGCCAACACACCTGAGTTGGAATCCTGACACTGTCCACCTCGACTCAACTCTCTGAGACTTGGTTTCCTCCCCTCATGTGAGCCTCTCGCCAACATGTGTATAGTATTAAAGACATCTGTCATGATGCACACTGGCCCCTAAGTTTGACAAGCAGGTCTCTGTGCTCATACAAATGGCCATCTAGATATTCCAGCAAAGGGGAGCAAAACTTACCCAGCAGGACTCATTGGGAGAAGAGTACTGGCCACCAAACTGTCACTTTCTGAGGAATTTCCATGAGTCCTTCTGACTTTAAGTGTCACTGCATAGAAGACACTCTGCTGTACAGATCCAACATAGAGACAAAGATGATGGATAACTAGAGGTGGATTCATACAGGTTGTTGTGGAACACTGCAAGACTCCACACATTCAGTAGCATTCCAAGAAAGCTAGCAGGATGTCCTCTGGGATGAATGAGCCCTCAGGTGTCTCATGCCAGCCAGGAATGGGAATAACCCATCCGCGGTGGCCGAGCTGGGGAACAAGCTGGCACGAGAGCTGGGTCGATGATGTAATAGTCAGGGCCCACCTACTGCAAGCCCTGTCGTGCTTGGCGTAACTGAGTTGCATTTTATCCTAAGGACAGTGGAGCAGAAGCAATGTCTCTTTGGAGCAGAGATCTTGGCCCTGCCACTTGCTGTGGGGATGCTGTGACATCTGCAGATGCTGGGAGACCCTTCGGCTGTCACCTCCTTCAGGAATCTTGTCAGCTGCACAGTCACACCTTTCTGGGAGTGGCCCATGTATAATAGCCAATGTTGGCAGCGGTGCAGAGACCCAGCTGTTTTGGCTCCACTTGAGACGTTAAAGGGCCATTCTAGTCCTGTGGCTTTCCCTGCAGTTGACAAAGGCTTTGAGCCTCCGTCACAGCCCGACCCGTCCCTATGCCCAATCCTGTGTCTGTCCTCCCTCCCACAGGTGCTCTGAGGATGGCCCTCCCCTCCAAACTCCATGTGAGTGTGCTTCCCAGCAACACTTGCTAATGGTGGTGACCTTGGACCTCCTAATCTCTGTATGCCTTGTTTTCTTTTCTGTATAACGGGGTAAGGAGAGTGCGCACCTCATGGGCTTGTTGGGGACATTCTACGATATTTGTAAAGTGTCTAGTGCAGTAAGCAGTCAATAATGGTTACCTATTATTGTTTTGATTCCTTTCCCACCCGTGAACACGGTGTCATGTTAGGTGGGGTACTGAGGAATGATAGTCATTTCTAGAAGTTCTTGTTATGTTGGGCATGGCTCATATCTACTTGGGGAGGATATTTTCCATGTGCCCTAGGTCCACTCTCCCCACTGCCCCGTCCTGTTCTGTGCCTGGGAGGTGAACCTGTGTGGACTGCACCAATGGGCTCCCACACTCACCCACTTCTGGTTGGGTTTAGCCAATGGGAAGCCCCAGCAGGAGGTAGGAAGGTGGAAGTAGAGTCAGGTTGTAGTATTTACTCTGGGGTATTTGCCTTGGGCTGGAGGTGACCTCAACCAAAGTTCACAGCTCCTCTCCAAGTAGCTGTCTGCACATGAGCTTCTCCTCCAGAGTTCCAATAACTGCTATTTCCTCTCATCCCTTTAAACCTAGAGAACCCCTGCCCCAGTTTGCTATTACTACTCACAAAACACTCCCTAGCTCCCTATAGTATCTCTGCATCCTGCCCTCACCTTTATAAAGTCTCTTTATTAAACTCTCTTCTAACTACCCAAATCGTGGCACCATCTTTTCCTTCTGGGAACTTGACTGACATTAGTTTTCGTTCAGCAAACTTTACTGAGCCTGTGTTGTAAGCCACACCATGTGATGGACAGCTTTAGGAGCCTAAACCGACTCAGTCTTTAAACAGGACAGCAAAGATGGTCTTGGGATCCCTGGGGTTTGAACAGGGAGTGGGTGTTGCCCACCTGGGAAGACGGACCTGGTGGTTCAGTTCACACGGAGGCAGACGCTAATGAGCTACCCGCATTCTGCATCTTTCAAAGGCATTTCCAGTCCCAAACTCTGCTAAGGAAACAGGGGTGACCCTGTTCTTGGCTTTCTCCAGCAAGCACTGTGCAGAATTTAGAAGTTGAAACCCAGTCAACATAAATTGTAGCTCCAATTATTTTTATAGGGCCAGCTGTTCTTTCCCCATAAATGAAGACTGGGGAGGAAGAGGGTTAGGCTTAAGCCAAAGTTATTCATTTCTTGCTGATGGAATGTTAGGCAGTATAACCCCTGAGTTGGAAAAGCATTTTGTGGTAGTACAGCCTTTCCGCAAAACACCATTTACTGCTGTTCTTGACCAATGCTGGGGAGGAAGGAGGGCCCCGGAACAGCCAAGTAGGAGTGGACAGAGTCCTGAGGCAAATCCTCAGCTTATTTGCTCTGAAGTATGACACTTATGAATCTCAGCCCAGAAGGAGCCAACCTGATCCACTCCAAAAAGGGTCTTAAACAGTCCACTCTCTTCTCCTAGGGGTAAAACCTGTCCCTTGTCCAAGTTCCAACCTCTTCCTGCAAAGCGTGAAGTCGCTATGGAAACAGTCCACCCTGTTTATGTTGCTTGTAATATAGCCCTAGCCGGGGAAATGAATCCTGGACAAATGGGCGTGTTCCCAAGGCAGCTGCTCTGAGATCTACACCTGGGACCTGAGGGTGTGGCTGGGGCTCCTCCACGAAGGCTGCTGGCACTGGTAGTTTGGGCTGTCTGTTTCCTTGCAAGTAACTAAAGAGGTTTACCAGCTTAGGACACCAGTCCCCCAGCCTCTGTGGGCCACACCCACAGAAGAAAAGCCCATAGAAATTGACAGATGTGATGGTGGTTATTTACTAGTCAGGATGAAGGTTTAGCCTCTACAGCAAAGGCCAAAATAAATAGGGCTGAACCAAGATGTCAGTTCATTTCCTTCCTCTGTGATAGAGTCTGAGCATGAGCGATCCAGGGATATTGGGGTGGTGTCACAGCGTCAGAGACCCAAGCTCTTTGCATTGGGTTTCTCTGCCATTTTCAACATGAGGCTTCCCCACCACGGTCTAAGGAAGCCGCTGCTCCCTCAGTCAGGGGTACAGAAGGAAAATGTAGTGCAAGACACATCTCTGCACTTAGATAGCACAGCCAGGAAGTTGTACAGTCACTGCTTCTCACACCCCATTGGCCAGAATTTAGTCACATGACCTTGAACAGCTAGCTGCAAGGGAGACTGGGAAATGTAGTCTTTATCTGGATGACCGTGTCCCCATCTGCAACTAAGAATTCTACAAAGAATTCTATGCCAGTGGAACAGTCTAATACAGTGGTTTAAAGTGTACGTTTTAGAGTCGGGCAGTCCAGAGTTTGACTCCTAGCTCACCAGCTTTCTTCCCCTGGTCAATGGACACTGAGGCAGAAATGGCCACTGGGAGCCAGTGGCAGGAAGGGAGAACATGTAGGAGAGCAGGGGGAGGATATTGGAGAGGTGAGATGTGGCCTGATCACAGAAGAGTGTGGGTGTCTGGCTAATGAGTCCTGGGGGCACTGGGGAGCCATCAGAAGTGTCTGAGCCAGAGAAGAGAAGTATTGTAGAATCAAGGCTCAGTTGGAAAAGGGTGGCTCTAACGGACATTTCCTGCCTTGGGTGTGGTCCATGAGGGAGCCTCGTGACTCTTTCTGCCACCTCTGTGGACAAGACATTGATCAGGCCTCTGAGGGGCATGGCCTGTGCTATCAGCCCTCTTTCAGGGGTCCATGGTATGGAGCAGGGGTTGGCCTTCTTTGTATAGGGCCAGGGAGTCAAGGTTTTAAGCTTAGCCTGTCAGAGGTTTGGGTGCAACTACTCAGGTCAGCGCTGCCTTTGTAGAGTGACAGCGACCACAGACCACGGGCAAACAAATGAACGTAGCTGTATTCCAAGAAAACTTTATTTACAACCATAGGCAGCGGGCCACAGTTGTTCCACAGGCTGTTGTTCACCAGTTCTCAGTATGGAGAATTCTTTACATAGAAGTCCATTCTGTTGTAAAACAAATACTCTAGTCAGTAGAGTGCTTGGGAATGTGCCCCACCGGGCCAGCCCCATAGCCAGGGTTGATTCAGGGTTTGTGGGGCTGGAAGTGTATACTATTCAGGGGCTCATCTGAGAAAATTAAAATAAAATTACAGATGCACAACTAAGTATAGAAATAAACATTTAGTATGAAAAAACAGAGCACAATAAATTTTGAAAAGCTGATAAATATAAGCGGTACAAAAACCATTAAAATAACATAATATTTTTATCAATGAACTGTTATATATATATATTATATAATATTCTCTTTACATTTGGGGAAACTGCATGCTCCATTTCTTCATATAAGCAATTCTTTTTTAATAGCACTCACTCTAGACAATTCCATCTTTCCTCTAGCAAGTTTTTTCCTCTGTTCCTCACATATTTTGTGGGGGCCAGGTGATACAGAACATGTCCCTGACACAACCTGGGTGGTAGGCATATTTCTAGAAGCCACTAGGACAGCTTGAGAACTAACTATACACAGAATAACTGCAAACATAGAAAAATATGCCATTAAACCAAAAGTAAACATATTTGCAATTCAGCTTCCTTTGAGGTGGATCCTAGCACCATCTGAGGCCACCAGGGAAAGTGTAATGGAGAGGAAGTTGGACTGGAAAGAGAAAAGGGTCTTCATCCTTCCTTTTGCAAATTTTACAAAACTTTCGGCTGTACACACATGTTATTGGGCCTTTCCCAGCAGGGGGAGGGGCTTATGGGAGTGAGTGGCCCTGAAACCTGGCATCCTAGTACATTAGCACACAGGGTCCAGCACAAATAACTCCCTCATTTTATTACAAAATCGTAAACAAGTAATTCTGTAACATAACAATACCACACTCAAGCACACCATATGCCATTTTAGGTGAAATGTTCAAATTAAAGCTATAAATTATTTACACCCATATTATTACCTTACCAGCCATGCTCACGCAGGCCTTACTTCTGCCAGACCCTGTATGTGCCACAGTGTTTAGCACGTGGTTTGTTCCCACTAAAGAATCAACACAGGAATCTAAGACTCCCAGACTCCTTAGCAGGAGCTTTGTTCTCTACCCTGGAATAGCAAACCATTCCATGGCAGGCCCTGTTACCCCAAAGAAGTTAAATCAGAGCAATCCACCCTGGGTTGTGCAGAACCAGGGTTATGCAAAGAAAGTAACTTTGCTTTAGCTTCCAGGAGTCCCTATGGAAAAACCGCGTTGGTTTTTAAAGACAAGAGATTGATAAGACAAACAACCTCACTAAAGAAAATTTGAACCTTGTTCCAGCCAGAGTTATCAAAGTGCCCCTGCCCCCAAGAGGCACAGAGGTTTCAAGTTCCGGTTTAAATTTAGATGCTGTCTATTCTGATGGAGCTTGAAAGTTAGAAGAAAAAAACAATCTCTCCCCTCTTGGATTAGAAAGCATCCACAGATTCCATTTCCTGAATTTCCCAGCAAAGATAAATTATTACTGAAAGGTAGCAAACCAAAAACCAATGCACTTGCTTCAAAAAGGGGATCTCAGATAACTGAGAGGAAAGACTGTTTCAAAATCCCAGGAAGAACCAAACCTCAATAAGCATTTGTCTATGTCAGAAGTTTAGCTAGATGTGGATGAGGGGCAATGGTCATTTGTATGGAATATGTTCTCGAAAAGTGAGGTCGTTTCAACTCTTGTTAGGACTGTGACCAAACAGATTGGAGGAAGTAGTGTGAAATAGTTTGTAGCAACATCAGTGATTCCACTACAAAACTATAGAGAAAAGAAATACATTAGTTAAGATAAAGATTAAGCCATTTTAACAAAGAGACCTCTAAATAGTGGCTGGAACATGATTAAAGTTTATTTTTCATGCAAGTAGAAATCTGGGTAGGTGGTCAAGGGCTCAGTCACTCATGCATATGAGCAATAGGGACCTAGCTTCCTTCTACCTTGTATCATCCTTAACATATGATATCCATTGTAATACAAGATGGCTGCCCCAGCTCCTGACGTCAAGACTGCATTCCAGCCTTCTTTCTGTGAAAAGTGAAGCTGAAAGGGGAGGGTATGCCTCTTCCTTTCAACCTTGAAAAGCACACATCATTTCTGCTTTGGTTTAATCACATTGCCACACCTAGCTGCAAGGCTAACTGGGAAAATGTAATCTTTATTCTGATTAGCCAAAAGTCTAGCTCAAATTTGAAGGTTCTGTTACTAAAGAAAGGGAAAAGGGGTATCGAAAGATATTTATCAGTCTCCGCCATGGTAGTCAAGTGGAGATCCCTTTCTTAGGTACTTGTTACCCCCACCAACCAATAATTCAGAGTTTGCTCTCCCTAGGCATGCCCTTCTGATTCATTTATTTAATAACTTTTTAAGTGCATAACACATCCCAGATGCTATTCTTGCAACAAAGTCCCTGCTGTCATTGAGCATACCTCCTAGTGGGGGACTATAAAGGCAAAAAAATTAAGTGAACAATGTTTTCAGAGTGATGAGTGCTGTTGAAATCATGTAACAAGGACACTTGCTGTAGCAGCAAGTGTCACAGGGAGAATTTTAGACTGACTGGCCCTGGACTGCCTGTCTGAGGAGGTGACATTTAAGGGGAGACCTGCATCTTGTGTCATGCCAGAGCCAATCGTGTGAAGGTACGGGCAGAGGAGACAACCCGAGCTACAGAACAGAGCAGGCAATGAACCCAGCTTGGTCAAGGGATGGCAAGAAGGCCATGGTGGCCGGAGGACAGTGAGCAGGGGAAGAGCTTTGAGAGATGAAGCTGAGAAGCAGGCAAGGCTTAGATCTGCCGGGTCTTGATGGGCATGCGGAGGGCCGTTCCGGACTCTGATCCTTGGAGGGGGGCTGGGCTAAGCTGACTTTACAGATGTTGCTATGTCTTTGAAGAGGAAGGAGCTAAGAGGGGTTGGATTATGAATTCTTGTTTGGGTTTCACCAGTATATTTGTCTGCTCTGTCGAGTGTTCTATGCCCCGAGAAAACATTTCCACCCTTTCTTGTCACTTCTTTCCCATTGGAGCTCTTAGAAGAACTCAGGGCGGGTGCTGGTGTCCCCACTGGTCAAAGGAGCATGGAGCACCTTGGAGACATTCAGTGGCTGTTGCACGATCACAGAGCTGAGTGGTAGGAAAAAGACTGGAGACCTGCCTTCAGTTTCAAAGCAATCTATCTCACATCCACTTTCAAAAGAAAGTAGGCAGAAAGAGAAACAAACAATGAATAATGATGACTTCACTTAAGCAAGACATATACATTTTTCTTATATAACTATATATACAGCCCTGGCTGGTGTGGCTCAGTGGATTGAGTATCAGCCCGCGAACTGAAGGGTTGCTGGTTCGATTCCCAGTCAGGGCACATGCCTGAGTTGTGGGCCAGGTCCCCAGTAGGGGGTGCAAAAGAGGCAACCACACACTGATGTTTCTCTCCCTCTCTTTCTCCTTACCTTCCCCCTCTTTAAAAATAAATAAATAAAATCTTATACATATATATACACATATATATACAGGTATAGATGGACAGACAGAGACAGTTATAAAAGTTTGTGATCCCACTTGTCTGAGTGAACACAGACTGACTGACAGGCCACTGCTGCCGGCCTTGAGGGATTGTACCCTGCCTACATCTTCTACACAGTTTATTTGTTAAACTCTCCTCCATGACTTGTTTGAGTGTGTCATGTCTTCCCCGCTGGGACCTGACTGACACAAAATATCTGGGGGAAAAATCACAGCACAATATATATCCACTGTGATTATCTGTGTGGTAGTGAATATATGAGATATTCAGACACACACACATGAGTGTGTATGAAATATATGTTACTGCCAACTACTTGAATACTCATGATAAAAACTGTTAGTTGTCTCCCACCATCCATTCTCCCCTTCTTCCTTTAGTAAGGGATTCCCCCAAATTTTAGCTGGGTATATGTTCACCCAGCTAAAGACTACATTTCCCAGCATCCCTTGCAATTATCTGTGGTCATGTGACTAAGTTCAGACCAATGGGATGTGAAGAGATAGAACAAGTGTGAACACATGATACCACAGAGGTGCCATTTAAGCCTGGATGGCTTATACATGGACTGATAGAAGAGAGAGAGAAACAAACTCTTACTTCAGTTACTATCAGTTTGGGTCTTTGTAACAGCATTTGAAGCTATATCCTGATTAATTCAGATGTCAAACGAAGGATGTTTGTGCTGAGAAAAAATGTTCTCAAAGCATTTGTGTAGAAAGTGATGAGCATGGAAAGAAGGGACACCCACTTCCATCTCTGTTCTTTCCATCTTGGGGTCCTTTGGCTCAGATCTCCTCCACCATTGCTCCTCACACCACCCCTCTGTAAAACTCAGTAATCTCACTGCTGACAGGGTGGGCTCGGCGGAGCAGTCATCACCATCACTCAGGGCAGGCACTGTTCCATGATGGGCTGTAATGGGCACCAGCAAGACACAACTTGGGCTCTGAAGTCAGACAGCTTGTGTTCGAATCCTGGCTCAGTCACGTCCTTGCTTTTAAAAGAGATTAGTGGGGTCTGTTTGATCATAATTGAAAAAAATGGTTTGCGAGCCAAAAAAAGAAAGTGCTTTCAAATTCTGAAAGCAGGTTAAGTGACACAGATCTGTCTCGTGGGGGAGATGATGGGGTGTGTGAAGACTCCTTGGGGTGGGGGCTTGGTCAGAGCCATCAACACCTTCCTCACCATTCTATTTATTGACTTCCACTAGATTCAAGTGAGTTAGGAGGGAAGGCATTACTCCAAGATTTGAGTCAGCACCGAAGGCAAGTTCTGCCTTTTATTAAAGGGGAATCCTCGCTCCCTGGGTATATTCGAGGGCAATGATTCAAAGCAGATATATCTGGGTGACGCCAGGACAGAGGGGAAAGTTGTCTTAGCTAGAGCTTCGGGGAGAGTGAACACTGAGGGAGTTTCTGTCCTATGAGGAAGAAGAAGGTTTACTGTGTCATCGCTTAATCCTTTCTTGCCAAGATGGCAGGAAAGGGTTAAATAGGAGGAGGTAATTGAGGCAAGCTCATTGTGAAGCTCAGGGACCAGGGGAAAAGTATTGATTTCCTCTGAGCCACTTTGGACTGACACATTAGTTCTGGCTCACTGAGAAAGTGGAAAATATGCAAGTTGCACTTGGCTGCATTTTTAATGCTCCCTTACTAGAACCATCCGATGTCTTCCAAATGAATGCACGAGGGAGGGGTTCAAAGTGAGCAGTGGTCAGGGTACAAGTGAGCTACTGACAGATGCATATGTGACATCACTCTCCCCAGCCCAGGTGACACAGCGGACGCTCACCAGGTTTGACCGACTCTTGACCCGAACACTGCTCAGGAAGGAAGAAGCTAACAATTCTTAGCCATGATGGCTTTGAACTTCAGCATCTAGAACTCAATGCTGAACTTCTCATCTTCTACCCACAGAGTGAATCTGGATTCGCCACCTTTTAAGCTGACCTAAAATAGTTTTATTCACTAGCAAGATTGTTAAGTCATACTGCAAGGGTTAGAATTTCATTTCTACCACTTGCTAGTAATACGTCCTCGAGTAAATGACTCAACTGCTTTGAGACTTTACTTTTCCTATCTCTGAGATAGAGATAATTATAGTGCTATTTTATGGTTTTGTTTTGTTTTTAAGATTAAATGATATCATCCATGAGAAGGGTTTGGCCTAGAGCCTGTTTTACAGAAATGCTCAATATATTTTAACAACTTGATGATTATGTTGCATATATTTTGCATTCTGTAATATGCAGCTTTCAAAGAATCCAGTCCAAAGAAGGGGGAGAAGATGAAACTGTCTTAGAATACAATTTTTATATTTTATCTATATTGATCTGAAGGGGATTGTCATAAAGATGTATACTGCAACCCTGAGAGCAACCACTAAGAAAATAACTCAAAGAATTTTGTAAAAATATCAACAAAGGACTTAAACTGGTACACTACAAAATGTTTATTTAACATAAAAGAAGGTAGTGACACAGGAACAAGCTCATCTCGTGTGCCAGTCCTCAGAGGTCTTTGGTATCTTGTCAAACAATGAGCTGTTGTCCTTTAAATGGTCAGCTGGGGCTGATGGATCATGTGACCCAACCAGCTGCACAATAATTAAGCCAACTGATTCACTCAGCTACAATTTTTAAAGAACCACACCATCAAATCAGCTGGTCCATCAGAAAGAAACCACATGATTGATCGCCCTTCTTAGAACAGCTGTGGATGGGATGCTTCCAGAAGCAGATATGAGTTCAGCATCTGAATGCATCTGAAGAGATGGACAGCATAGCTGTTATGGAGACCTTGTTTCAATAAGGGACTGGGACACAGTGCCGAGGAGAGAGGAAGGGGACAGAAAATTAGGCCCTGCCAGGTTCAGCTCCATGGGAGGGCCTGGGCCCCTTGATCGTCCATGTATCCAATGGAAGAGAAGAAGAGGAAGACCCACAGGGTAGGGAACCAAGGCCAATGTTGTTACAGAGGGACCTCTGGGATCAACCTGGAAGACTGGGTCTTAGGCAGTGGGTTGGCCCGAGTGTAGCAGCACCCCCCTGCCCGTGACTCTTCTTGCCTGACAAACCACACTGATGTCTCATGGTCTCTGCTGATTGGACCCAGGGGAACCCACTCAGGTGTCTGGAACCTGCTACGTCTTAGGCGAGGCCACCGAGTTGGTGCCCTGGGCCCTGGGGTCAAGCTTCTAAACGCCTTTGCCTGCCTCTCCCTTAGAGATTGACCTCTCTTGCCTGTTAACCTTTGCCCATGAGGTTCCCACTGTGGATAACACAGCTCCTCCCCTCTCTCCAGATGACCCCCCTCCCCACACCTTTGGGGTCTCGAAAGAAATGGAGAGCAGTGGCTCCAGCACCAGGAAGAACAGAGTTCCATCCTCGGGGTGGCCTCTTACCTTGAGACCTCACGGAGCCTCAGTTTACTCATCTGTCAAATGAGTATAATCAAGTGCACATAAGCATATCCTGATGGGTTATTTCGAGAATTTCATTTTTAAGATGTATAGAACTTGGCATGACATGCAGAACAAAGAAATATCTCAGTAAGTTACAATTCTGAGGACAACGGTGATGAAGATGAGGAAGATGATGATGTGACCTGTCACCTCTTTTGGGAGGCGTCCCCTTGTTCTGGTAAAGGTGGGTCCTCGGTGCTCCCATGGTCCCCTGAGCACTCCCCTAGCCTAACATTCCTCACACTGCATTGTCACTGCTTGTCTCATCTCTCCAGCAGTGAGCAATAATTTCTTTGTGGGCAGCGACTGTGTCCTATATCCCACTGTAGCTCTGGCACCCAGCCCACGGTTTGCCCCACAGTGGGTACGAAGGCATCCACGCCAAGTGTTGGCCCCCTGAAGCACTTTTCTGGTCTCTCCCTTGGAATGTTAAGAGCATGGGCTGTAAAATTACATAGACCTCTGTGTATGTGTGTGTGTGTGTGGCTAGGATCACCAAGCTGTGTGACCTGGGTCAAGTTACTTAACCTCTCTGTGCTTCATTCCTCTCACCTGTGAAATAGAGTTAGGTTAATAACAGTTCCTACACTATTAGGTTGCTGTGAACATTATGTGATAGAATGTATTTGAAAAGGTCAGCCCATTCATTCATCAAATATTTACCGACTGCCAGCTGTGTGAAAGGCCACATTCTAGAAGCTGACAAACAACACAAGAAAATTGCTTCCCTCTTGAGGGAAGGTGGACCACAAACAAAACCTCACGTGAAGGCACAGTAGGTTAGAAGGAAACAATACAGGGTAATGGGATAGAGCTGGGGATCGTACTTGGTAAATATTTATCATTCTCACTAATATCCCAGACAGCACACAGCCACCAGGGGAAACAGAGAAGCCACCACACCTTGGGCCCTGGAGAGTTTAGGTCCCAGGCTGCTTGTCCAGTCGTGGGCAGAGGCTGGCTCTTGCTCCCACACCCCAGGAGCTGATTCCTCCCCCTCCTCGCAGGAGGCGGTGGGGGGGAGAGCAAAAGCCCAGTTTTCATGACACCTGTAGTAATCCTGGGTGGAATGTATCTGAAAAGATGCAGGAGAAATTCTTAAAATATATTTCCCTCCGACCACAATATATTCCATATGCTTGGAAACAGCCAGGGAGGGAGCCTGGTGTTCTCTGTTACCTCTGGTAAATGTTTCTCTCCCACACTGGGGAATCCTTATCAAGGGCTCTCCTACCTGACAGCTGGAAGGAATTTAGGAGAAAATGCAAAGTGCTGTTGCAAAGGAGGAATCAAAACCACAAGAGGACTTGAGAGCTTCTCTCAAAGTGAAAGGGTTTAAGGGCCCTCAGCTTGGGGAAAAAGCAATTTCTGGGAGGGGGTGTTGAGAGAGTCCACCCCCACCAGGACTCGCTGTGCAGCCTCAGGGAACTCACTGGCCCCCTCTGAGCCTCGGTTGCCGCACTTGTAACATGGCGGTGAGCTCTTCTTTAGGATTCTATTAACCACAGGGTATTCATTTACAAAGCCATGGCTTGTTCTGTGCGTTCTTCCCATGGAGAGTGGAGGGAACACCCTCTAAGCTAGTGGTGGGTGCAGCCCTAAGTCAGTCTCCCGACTAGGAAGGAAAGTCCCTGACCTGGTAGTTTTCAGTCTTAGGGGTACATTGGAGCCACTAGGGAGCATTAAGAGTGTGGGGGTCCCTCTGCCCAGATATGATGATGCGTGCGTGAGCTTTGGGAAGTTAAAAAAATCTCCCCAGGTAATGCTGATGTTAAATGAAGGCGGGTTGCCTGGACTGGTCTTTTGGCCTTGCTAGATCAATTCTTTCTTTTTACCCGTGTTTTGAGGTTGACAATTAAATCTCAAGAGAGGCAAGTATATGGTATGCTTTGGAACAAATAGGTGCTAGTCCCAGCTCTGCTACTTAACTGCTGTGTGACATCTGGCAAGTTGATTTCTCCATGCATGTTTCCTCACCTGTGAAATGGGGGTGAGCATCCTAGCACCCACCACACCGGTTTTGTGGGGGTTCACTGAGACACGCGTGTGAAGTCTTCTGCATGAGCCAGGTGCATAGTCAGTGTGCCGTGCCAATAATATCTAGTGGTGGTTGACAATGACCTCTGGAAAGCATGTTCCAGGGGCCTTAAAGCAGTGATTCTGCACTTGGATGTGCATCAGCATCACCAGGAGTGCGCTCATTAAAGCACAGCTCACTGGACCCCAACCCCAGGGTTTCTGATTCAGGGGCTCTGGGTCCGGGGGAGGGAGGAGGGGTCTGAGAATTCGTTAACCTGCCTATTCCACTACTAGGAATTTACTCAAGGAAATAATTATGAGAGCCTTCAAAGACTTAGGTGTATTCACATTAGCAGTGGTTATAAAAGAGGAAAAAAATGGGGAAAATTGAAATCTTCAGTGACGGTGGGTGAGGTAACAAATACAGCCATCTGATCAGGTGTTTTGCAGTGATTAAAGTAATTATGCTTATGTGCAATTATTCACAAAAGGATTTCAAAATATATTGTTATATCTTAAAAAGCTGGCTATAAGTCCAAGGGTCCCTCACAATAGCTCATTTTTTAGGTGAATGTATAAATATAGATGCTAATAGATAAGCAGATACAGATAGATGGAGATACGTGGACAGATGGGCAGATGGATATATGATAGGTGGTTGGTGGATCCACTGACAGCGTTATGACTTGGTTTGGTCTGGTCTGGCTTGATAAGAACTTTAAATTAAATTACTTACACATAAGAGTTGTGAGACCTCATGAGACGGCATCATTTTCTCTGCCTGGGAAAGTTAGGGAGCGCCTTCAGAGGAGAGATTCAGACACTGGGTGAGTGCTTGGGGGGCTAAGCAACTTGCCTGAAGCCCCCTGGCTGGGGTGGAACCAGAACTTGGACCCAGGCAGGTCAGTTTGAAGACCCTCTGACCTCTTCCCACCTTCATTAACTTGGCTTCTCAGGAAGGGTGTCTTTGACTGGCAATGGCATGTTAGAATCTGGGGTCACCTTCACCTGGGTGCTGTCACCTGTCACCCCAAGCACATCTCTCTACTTGCTGGCACATCTCTGTGTGGGCTGCTCTGTTGTCTCCAGAGTCTGAGCCGGGCAAAGCCCCTGGGGGCCCTGACAAAAATGGGGCCATGGGGTCGGCTCGATTAGTCAATGCTGGGATATCCCAAAGTCACCACCCATCCCCGTGCATCCTCTCGAAGCTCTGGATCACCATTCCTGGGATGCAGGGAGGAAGCTGGAGAGACATCCAGAAAGAAGGCTCCCACCATCCCCACCCCTACCCCGTGCTTTCATAGGAAATGAGGAATGCTGGCACAGACTTGCGCCCTCTGTGGTGTCTGTGGGCCTGTGCTCTGGGTGGGAAGCAAAGAGCCAGAGTGTTCTGGGCCTCCAGGGCCCTGCATCCTGACGAGGGAGTCAGAGCAGCAGTGTTCAGGGGCCTCGAGGGCCGGCCCTTCCACAGTGAAATTCAATCTGAGTCCAGAAATCGGACACACCTCTCCACGCAGCTGAGACTGAACAGATTTCTTTGTTCTGGTACTCTTCCTTAGTGACCATGGGTGACATAAACCCGTTGCCTCATTCCCAATTCTTACAGAGCTCCAAGCTGGATGCACTTGGTCTTTGAGACCAGTGGGGGTCAAAGAACCCTCCGAGGCAATAAAAACGAAAATTGAAACAGTCTGCTGTGGACCCGGGCATTTACAAACACACCCAAACCCGTCATGCACTGAGTCTCACGAGACCCTTGTATGACTATCTCCATTTGGCAAGGGAGGAAACTGAGGCAACGGGAGGTTAAATGTCACACAGCTGCAAGTGGCTAAGCCAGGATTTGAACCCAGGAGTCTGTTCCCGGCGCCTGCTTTGTTAACCATCTCCCCACACTGCTGTGCAGGCACGTTTGTACAATATGGACATGGAATACCTATCGCCTTTCTTTTTTCCTTTTCTCTCTCAGAACTTGAGTGCAGACTCTCATAGGGATGGTGTAGAAATGAGACGGGGACAGGTCCCACCCTCCTCCCTAGCACTAGGTGTTTTTTCTTTCCCCGTGGCCACCTGCTTGTCAGACAGCTCAGTTCCTCTCGAGGGGCCTCTCAGAGCCTTCACCGCAGTGATTACTGAGCATTACGAAGGGCGGAGGGAGGGTGTTGCAACAGACTGGCAGTAATGGTGTTTCCTTTTGCTTTCGGCTCTGCTGTGAATTTGATAGGGCAATATTAATGATCTCCTCTTTATTTAAAAACAGTGGTATTTTGTTCATCGTGGGTTTTTGCATTTTTATTTTAAAAAATATTAAAATAGTACTCATTTGGATGGCTGAGAGCATTGACATCCCTTTAGATATGGTGCCCTGGGCCTATGCTTCACTTAGCTCTGCCCCGAGAAACAGCCTCTAAACATGTACGACCTCGGACATCTCACGTCGTGGAGCATTTCGAGAGAGTAGGGTTACACAGAGCACACTTTGTGAGACCTGAATTATCATTACATGTGGTTAAAATAAGTGAAATGCCATGAGATTTTTAAGTGTCAGGAGGAAGAACTGGAGGGAGGAGATGAGTACATTTTTTTATTCTCGAGCTGGAAATTAAATAGAGTTGGGGAGTGAAATTTATGACAATATGGAATTTTCAGGTAGAAGCCTAAAGCTGAAGGTATCAGATACTTCTCAGTTATCTAATGCCAGCGTAATGCTGTGTAATAAATAACTCAAAGCTTCGCTGGCCTGTAATAATAAGCAACCATTGCTCATGTGTCTGAGCGGGTAGCTAGGCAGCCCTGTTCGGCTTGGCAGGAGCGGATACAGGACTGGGGTTGACCGGCTGGTGGCTGGGGCAACTGGGGTGGCTGGGCTGGGCTCTGCTGCACTTGCCTCTCGTCCTCCAGGGGGCAGATGGCAAAGGTGGGGAAGGGGGAGAGAGAAGAAACACGCGAGGACCCCTGGTGCCGAGGCTCAGCACAGACAGGAGAAGAGACGTTCCCGCCACAACTCTGCAGGACTGTGCAGATCACGTGGCCCGCGCAGCTCCCAGGGCTTAGAGAACTAGAGTCTGACTCTTTAGTGAGGGAATCTGGGAATCGCATGGCAAAGGGCACAACGACCAGGAAGGGTAAAGAGGTGGGACGTTTTGTGACAGAGATTGTGCCACAAAAATTCCAAAGTAGGTGTCCAAGAACTGATTAGTTGACACTTACATCCCTCGCCCCCATCAAGTACCTGTAAGGGTCTGAAGAATAGAACAAAGGAGAATACGTTTCTCTTCAGGGATATTTACTGTAATTCCACCTCCCCCAAGGAGTAGGGTAAAGGTGACATTTTGACTCCAGGGCAAGAAAAAGGAACTTTAAGGATATTACTCTTGCAGTGTGGATAAGTGGTGAAGTTTTACCCGGCTCCCACCGAAGAAGTAGAAAAGACAACGGCAAACTGGTCATCTGCTCAGCCGAGACGTGGCTGTGTGAGAAAGGCCTTCGTGCTCAGAATTTGTTGGAGCAAAGGCTTTTGAGCATGTCTCACAGCCGTGGTGCGGGCTCCGTGTGTGGGGGAGCAGGTGTGGGGGCAACAGGGACACCTGGAGAGGTGGAACGATGCCACCAGAGAGATGCCAAAGCCATCATAAGTTTCTGGAGGCTGCAGGAAGATTAAGCAGTGACCCAGAGTGGTGTTTTCTTCGCCCAGGTCAAGAAGAGGCAGGGGAGGGCCCCCCAGTGATGGGCCATCTCCAAAGCACCTGCTGAGGTGTCCATCAGAGGACAAATCAGTCTAGAGAGCCCAGAACTATCAGTGAAGCAAGAACGTCTGTGCTGGGCCCCCGCCTGCTCAAACCCAGAAACCAAAGACGACCAGTGGGGCAGAAAAGTGGGAAAAGAAAAGAGGGTCCGATGAACAGGTCTCGCCTGGGAGAAGGGAGACAATATAATTCCAAGTCCAGTTTGAAGTTGGATTACTAGATAGGACTGGGTGACCCTGCAATAAGAAACTGGTTTCTGGAATCTCTCTCTCACCACCTGTCTCCCACCTCTGGGCCCTCACGGAGGCTGTTCCCTCTGCCCAAGGCATCCGGTTCGGCTCCAAACCCATCTCTATGCCCCACCCTTAGGTAACTCAGCCTGATGGGCACCGCTTCTCAGAAGCCCCTCTGACCTCTCAGCTGAGGTTTAAACCATGACACGCTCCCCCATCACCCAGGACATCCTCTGAAACACGTTGCACCCTTGATACCATTAACTTGTCTGAATTCTGCACTCATTTGGAATATCCATAACAACGGGGACCCTATCTGTCTGTGCCTGTATGTATCTCCAGCACACGGCAGAGTGTTTGCCATAAATCGTCGCTCAATGAATATATATTTCCAGTCCCACCTGTATGAATTTATTGCAGTAAAAATGATCTCCCAAGGGAAAGAGGCTTGATGGTTCCAAGAGCCTAAAAAAAGTTTCTGAAAATTGAGCAAAAGGGGAAAAACATTTTTAACAAAGAATGTTTTGACAGGTACCTCTCTGGTGTGCATTTTTGAAAACGCTGTTCCCTTGCCTGGGTCGCCTTTCACTGCTTCCCCAGTTCCCACTCTAATACCCCAACCCGGGAAAGGTCATAATTCACAGGAGTGATATTTGCAGATTAAAATAAAAACAGCCACACTCTGCAAGTAACATTGACATTTGGCAAAATGTCTCAGCCAGAAAAATATGTGAATGTCGGATGCTTCACAGGACTGGGCCAGATTCCTTTTATTCTCTCAGAAATATAACAGGGTAGTCATTCTGCTCTGGATGCAGTCCCACTTTCTGGAGTTAGGGAAAACACAATAAAAAACCTGGAGTATGATCTCATGGGCTCTTCGGTTTGTCAAGATGTATCTCTTCTAAGTGGCTTTTTCTTTCTTTTCTTCTTCTTTTTTTAAGGGTTGAGATGCTTCCAAAATATTTATAAAAAGCAGCAGGGCTGTTCAGAGGTGGGAGACCATCCCAGACCTCCAAGGAGGAGAGGGAGGGCATGGCAGCTCTGCAGACTCCAGCCAGGGGAGGGTGGGGGCAGGGAGCGAGTCCCTGCAGGGAAATTGGGAAGCTTGGTGGCCCCGACTCCTGGCATTACTGGTTTCTACTTTGGAATCTCATTCTACCGAAGTTAACATTTGCTTTCCAACCTTATTAACCTAGCTGATAATTAGGTCTGAAGTGTGAGGATCAGCAAATGACATCTGTCACTTCCACAGTCCCTGAGCTATTTTCTTCTTCTGACTTGTTTCTCCTTTTCCACACGTGTTCCTGAGAAGACATTATTAGCTATAAAGAAGAAATCTTAATATATTGCCTATTACCTGACAACTCCAAGAGAAATTCTGTTAGCAGTATAATACATGTCTCCGTGTGTACACACACACTATTGTACTTACTTTTACACAAAATTAGATACTGTCATATGTACTGTTTTGCCAACGGGCTTGTTTGCGTGTGTTCTGAATGTGCCTTTTACAGCCTGTGTAAATTAGAAGACATCACTTAAACACTCTGAGCTTAACTTTTTTTCTCTTGTCAGATGGGGATAAAAATAGCACCTACGTCATAAGGATGCTTGAGGATGAAGTTACATGGAACCTGGCACACGCCCAGCATGTAAAGAGTACGCCGCGTGCCGGTAAACATGTGTGCGTCCATAGTCTTTTTCCTTGTCATTAAAAAATTCTCCATGGAATTCCATTATCTGGGTGGATGGCTGAATGAACCGTCCCTTTCTGTCAGACCGAGGCTCATTCGAAACATGGTCAAAGTTCCTTGACCTATTTAGCTTCATTTTATCCCTTAAAAATTATTTTTATTACAGCATATTTGACATACGACACTGTGTCAGGGCACAGCGTGTTGATCTGGTACGTTTGTATCCCAATCTGGCTGCCGTTGTCGTGTTGGCCAGCACTTCTATCACATCACATCACTATTTCTTTTTTTGTGGTAGAAATAATTAAGATCTAGTCTCTTAGCAAGTCTGGCGATACGATATGGTGTCGTTGTCTAGAATCACTATGCTGTGCCTTCGTTCCCCAGAACTTATCCACTCATTCATTACAAGTCCGTACCTTTAAACATCTCTCCTATTCCCTGACCCCGCCGCCCCAGCCCCTGGTAACCACCATTTTACTCTGAGTCTATGAGTTTGGCTTTTTTATATTTCACATATAAGTGACATCGTACAGTGATTGTCTTTCTCTGACTTATCCGACTTAGCATAATGCCCTCAAAGTCCATCCATGTTGTTGCAAATGGCAGGATTTCCTTCTTTCTCACTGCTGAATCATATTTATGTGCCTATGTCACACGGCCTGTGTCCACTCCTCTGCGGATGAGCACTGAGGTTATCTCCACACCTGGGCTCCCCTGAATAACGCCGCAATGAACCTGCGAGGACCTACATCTCTTTGAGAGCCTGTCTTCGCCTCCATGGGGTAGACACCCAGAAATGAAATGGCTGCATCATATGGTAGCTCTACTTTTGACTATCTGAGGAATCTCTGTAATGTTTTCCACCGCGAGAGAACCACTTTCCCTCTCCGCACTTCAGTCTTATAAAATCTCTATGGAATCGGCATTAGCAATGTGGATGAGAACAGCTGATATTCTACAGTCAAGACTGGAGAATGTGTTCTGTAAAGGGCCAGATGGTAAATATTTCTGGCTTTGTGAGCCATATGGTCTGGGTCCCACCTAGTCGCTTCTGCCGTTGCCATAGGAAAGCGGCCACAGACGATACGTAAACAAAGGGGCATGGCTGGGTTCCAATACGATGTTGTTTACAAAAACAGATGGCAGGCACAATCGGCCCGTGAGCCATCGTTTGCTAAAGATACTGAATGCCAGGTGCTGTTCTAAGCACGTCACCTGGATACTCTGATTTTATTCTCACAGCGACTTTAAAGGGATAAAGCGGAGTATTAGTCCCATTCTGCAGATGGGAAGACCCTGTGAGATTTCAAAGCAGATACACGGTTGGATCGAAGCTCACCCTCCCCTCTCCCATCCCCCAAGTCCTGCCCGATCCTTTTTTATCTTGCTCTCTGTCCCCTGAACTCTTTCTCCCAATTGACTCCCACCATCAATTCTTCCACAACCTGGGACTCGCGCCTCCTTCTAAGGACAAGAACTGGGACAAACAAGCCCTTTGCTGCCCTTCTTCTAGGACGCATGCGCACACGGTTCAGAAGTGACTCTAGGAGGGGTTTGCTGGGGGATCGCAAACCCTGATTCTGTGTTTCCATTCTCTTCATCGTCCACCCCAGCAATAAATTCCAACTAGGATCCTGCCCCAGAGCCGACCGTGTCAACATTTTTTTTTTTTTTTTTTTTTTTTTTGCTTTTCTGTGAAGCTCTGGTCTTAAAGATTAAAGTTAGAGGCACTATCCCTGGGGAGCTGGGGCAGAACTTCCAGAAAGGCCCGTTCCCTTCCAGTAGGAACTTGAAGCAGCTCCAGCTCACCACTGCACTTTTAACTCTCACCAACAGCCACTGAGCTCTTCACTGAGGAGCAGGGGAAAGCCCCAGGCCTTCTTGATTTATTGCCCAAGGAGACAGGGTTAGAACATCTGAGAGGATTTCTTGCACATGGCTGATCTGAGGGTTTCCAAGTTCCAAGGAAGGGTCAAGTGGCAGCCTTCTCATATAGAACGTTTTCCAAAATGCAACACCCCCTGGGATTTTACCTTCACAAGGGAAATGGGCACCATTGTCTGGCTCCTTTTTTCTAGTAAGTTTGTTGTTTTTTTTCCTCCTGATTGTGAAGGAAATGTATAGTAAGATAGATATACAGTAAGATAGATGGATGGATGGACAGATGGATAGATAGATAGATAAACAGATAGATGGATGCTGTAGCCATTCACCTCAATTCCATTCTAAGGGAATAATCTGAAATATGACAGCAACTTTATGCATACACATGTTTATCCCTGAGTCATTTATACTATCAAAAGATTAAAAAACACCACGTTGGTCCATGCAATGCAATATTATTCAATCTTTTAAAAAAGACAACCTCAGAGTTTTGACTGATGTGAAAAACCCTAGTGGTCCAGTGTCAACTCAAAAATCATGGTAGAGAATTATGCATTTTTTTCTCAGTTATGTGAAAAAATGTGTTCACGTAGGAAAACATAAGGCAATGAGGAAGAGTATTCATTGAGGTTATCTCTGGATGATTTATGATTCACTTCATGTGCTCCTTCATATTTTAGATTTTCTACATTGAGCATAAATTTAAGAAAGAGCTTTAATTTTTCAATTTACAATCTACAGTTTCATCTAACAGAGTGGGGGTATTCTGTTTGAATGTCAGGTAAAATTAGTTAAGCTGTAGCATTATCAAGTCTCCGGCATTAAATTGTGATTGGCCAGAGAGGTGGGGGTGTGGGTGGTGAGGGATTCCTTAAAGGCCAGCTCATAGTCCTTCTGGATTAACAGAGAGCCAGGTGGCCAGATTCAGCAAGCAAAAACAGCATCCCCAGTGAGATTTGCATTTTAGATCAATGAATTTCTTTTAGTCTATCTATATCCCATGCAATATGTGGCATATGCTGATTCAGAAATTTTGTTATTTATATAAAATTCAGATTGGACTGTGCATCCTATTCCTTACCTGGCAACCCTATGGGGGTAGGCACATGCCAACTGCTCCGGGGAGAGAAAAGGGCACCCCAGGTGGGCGCTCAGTGATCTGATGGCTTCCTGTTATTTACATCACAAAGGTGAGGGTATGGGCGGGGTGTAATCAGTATGTATGAAGCTCCACCTGGAAAAGTAGAATTCATTTTGTGATTAGGGACCTTAATTCAATTACAAACACTTGGACCACCTACTCTGTGTTGGGCACAGTAATGATGCTGAGGTGGGAGCATGTATATAACAGGGCAGTTGGTGTGTTGAGGTGAATCCGACCACTTTGGGGGATAGTCAGCCTTTCAGTACATACTTCTGCCCCCATATCAGGGGTCTCCCACCATATCTCGTACACTAAGAAAGGAGACAGACTATACCAGGAATGCTTTTTTCCTCCAAACCCCCTACACACACACACCCCACTTGCTGTGCCTCCCATCCTCAATGCCCCCCACCTCTTCTCCAGCCTAGGCCAGTCCTTGTTCACCTGAGCCCTATTCTCTTCAAATTCCCAAGTCTCCTGCATCCAAGAACATAAAAAATAACTACTAACATTGAATGCCATTTCTTGAGCATCATTTCTGCCAGACACTCCCCTAGATGTTTTATTTATATTGTTTCAAATCTTCAAAGAAATCCTGTAATTTAGTCCCATTCTACAGGTGAGAGAGTTGAACCACATAGACATAAGCTTTGGATCACCAGGTTGTGCAGATTAATTGAAATAGAGTACTGAAAGCCTCAAGTGAATCCTAGGATATAGTAAGTACTCAATAATGGCATCAATAGTTTTTTTATTTAAAGAGTCAGGCACCTAGAATGAAGACATAGAGCAAATTGATAATAATAATGGCATCACCAAAATCTATTGAGCTGAGGTGTCAGGCACTGTGCTATGTTATGTTTTACAGCTGTTATACCATTAGCGGTCCACTGCTGTAGAAGTAGGTTGTGCCGTCTTCACATTTGATGGGCAAGGAAGCTGGAGCACACGGCCAGTAAGGGCTAGGGACAGCCTTCGGTGGGCTGAGGCAGGAGTAAGAGTCAGGTCCCGGACTTGAGCTGAGGAAGAATGTAGGACGGGATGTGGAGGACATCGTGGCAGATGTCATCTTCATCACAGCTTTACTTCAAGTGTGTCCTACACTAGGCTCTGGGCACCTTCTAAGACGCCAGGGACCAGGTATGGTCATGTGATCTGAGGCCAGGGCCCTGGATGCTAAGCAGTGCTCCTGGCCCGACAGAATAGGGGGTGGGGTGGGGGTGTCTTACCATGGCTGCCATGGGACTCCTGGGCAAAGACAAGCTCCCAACGAGCCCAAGACCCATCGACAAAGTGAAATGGATTAGCGGCTCACTTTCAATGAGGCCGAGTTACTAGCTCAGCGATTTGTGGGACATTTACATGAACCAGAAGATGTGTTATCTGATGAAAATTGCTTAATTTAATATCCTGGCTTGACAGGCAATGAACTGTACCTCTGTGGGAGAATCTGCCATGGTGAGTGATTTTTTTTTTAAGTCCCTGGACATGTTGAAGAAAAGCAACTGCTCTCCTTTCCTTACCCATCAAGGAACGGAAAAACAGTTCTTGGGTTCAGTGGGCAATCTGCCATCAGACGGTGAACCCAGAGAGGCCTCAGAATATCCGCTTCTGTTGGATGATGACCCAGAGACAACTGTGCTTAACCCACACCCCGGGATGCAAGCAGTCTGGTTTGAGGCTGATAGGAAGCCACTCACGCACAGACTCTTCTGGGCGAGAATCCTGGCTCTTGATGAATTATGATTTAGCTCAGAGCTGAAATTTTTCTTAAGACATAAAAAGAGGCTACCACAAGTGGACTGTGTTTCCACAAGCTTTTAATTCATTAATTCAACACAAAGCTACTGAGAGCTTAACATGTCTGGTTTCAGATTTAGCTGCAACAGCATGCCCTGGAGGGTTTGTGAATTGCAGATTAAGGAGCCCCACCTCCAGAGTTTCTGACTCAGAAGATTTTGGGTGGGCCCCAAGAATTTGCATTTCTACCTAGTTTCCAAGGGCAGCTGCTACAGCTGATGGTGGCATAGGAGCCACACCTTGGGAACCACTGTGCCAGGCACACAGTAAACAGTGTCACTGGGGACTTCCTTGCCTGTGAATTCTACACAGTTCCGGTTCAAACTTGTGCCTTATGGAAACCCAAAGGGCTGCCCAAGATATCTGCTACTTCCATGGGATGTATGATCTCAGTATTATCCTTCACCTTGAAAATCAAGGTTTGTTTAAATCGTTCTTTTTGTTGAAACACTTCTGGTCAAGTTGGAGGCATAGGTGGACTTCCTCTTGCAACTGTAGAATTACAGCCAGATCTCAAAACTGTTAACACCTGGAAGCGTCAGAAAATCGAGCTGTATGGAAGTCTGACAACCAAAGATTTAAAGAAGCCACATTCATCCAGATGGGTAGGAGGGGTGGAGTTGCAGAGATGGGTGGAGAGGGGAGAGGTGGTGTGGCAGGCAGGGCAGTGGCTACAGCTGTGGTGGAATGGCTGAGAGGGATACCTTGGAAGTGAGCGATCCCAGCCCCAGACCAGATCACACAGCCCAGGGTTCCAGCACCGGGAAGACAGATCCCTGTCACCTCTGGCTGTAAAAACCAGCAGGGGTTGGGGTGGCAGAAGAAACAGCTGGATTTTCACTGCTTAAAGGGCCAGCGCAGCTTTAGAATGTATGCAAACCCACCGACTCTGAGATTCACCACTGAGGCAGCAGCTGGAAGGGTGCCAGTCACACACGGGGAGGGGACGAAGTGACTGAAAATGGGGTGAGCACTGGGCGAACTGCCAAAAGCCAGGCAGTGGCATTGTCCCCTCTCAGAGCCCTCCTCACACAGCCACAAAATGGTGAAGCAGGTTGCCCTGACATGGTAATTACCTAAGGCTGCACCTCACACAGTTTACAGGTGCCCTTTCTACACAGGCCACACTACTAAGACAGGAGATAAAGTAGCTCTACCTAGTACACAGAAACAAACAAACACAGGGAGGCTGCTAAATTGAGGAGACAAAGAAATATGGCCCAAATGAAAGGACAGAGCAAAACCCCAGAAAAAGAACTAAATGAAACAGAGATAGCCCACCTATCAGATGCAGAGATCAAAACACTGGTGATCAGGATGCTCAGAGAACTCCTTGAGTATGGCAACAACATAAAGAAAGAAATGAAGGTCATACTAAGTGAAATAAAGAATAATCCACAGGAAACCAACAGAGAAGGGAAGGAAGCTGGGTTTCAAACCAGCAATTTGGAACATAAGGAAGAGGTAAACATTCAACCAGAACTAAAAGAAGAAACAAGAATTGAAAAAAAGGAGGATAGTCCGAGGAACCTCTGGGACATCTCCAAATGTGCCAACATCCAATCATAGGGATGCTAGAAGGAGAAGAGGAAGAGCAAGAAATCAAAATTTTATTTGAAAAATAATGAAAGAAAATTTCCCTAATTCGGTGAAGGAAGTAGACATACAAGTCCAGGAAGTACAGAGAATCCCAAACAAGTTGGACCCAAAGGGAAATACACCAAAACACATCATAATTAAAATGCCAAAGGTTAAAGGTAAAGAGAGAATCTTAAAAGCGGCAAGAGAAAAGCAGATAGTTACCTGCAGAGGAGTTCTCCTAAGACTGTCAGCTGATTTTTCAGAAGAAATCTTGCAGGCAAGAAGGGACCAGCAAAAAGTATTCAAAGTCATGAAAAGAAAGGACCTACATCCCAGATTGCTCTATCCATCAAAGCTATCATTTACAATGGAAGGGCAGATAAAGTGCTTCTCAGACAAGGCAAAGCTAAAGAAGTTCATCATCACCAAGCCATTATTACAGGAAATGTTAAAGGGACTTATTTAAGAAGAAGAAGATCAAAACCATGAACATTAAAAAGGCAACAAAGTCACAACTATCAACAATGGAATCTTAAAAAAAAAAAGAAGAGGAAACTAAGCAAACAGCCAGAACAGTAACAGAATCGTAGATATGAAGATACAGACAAAAAGTCTATGTTTATTAGAACTCTTTTAGTTGCACATAACAGAAATCCCTCCCCTCTAGAGAAAATATTGTCTCCTGTAGCTATACAAGAGGAAATCAGCTGTGGATGGATCAAGGTGATCATCTAATACTTAACAGTGGTTACTAAGTTTCTTTCTCTCTTTTCTTCCCCCCTCACTTTCAAGGAAGCTCATTCCTTTGATTACTCTAAAACACTATTTTTTTTACCTTTTAGCAACCTCCACAGAAAAGGGACATTCTGTTTTTGGTTAGATCCATCAAAAGCCCCTGGACTATTCCACGGCACTTGATGGGTCCTGCTTAGATGACATACCCACCTCTGAAACCAATCTCCACGGCCAGGAAAATTGCCACTCTCATTAACCAGGCATAGGACACTCACCTGCCCATCCTGAGCACTGACCCCATCCGACAACCAGGCCTGAAACTGGGGTGTCAGGAAAGAAGGCTGAGGCAGTCTCCCAAAGGAAGGAAAGAACATCAGATGGGCCAAACCAACAGGTGTCCATCCACATGAATGTATAAAATGTGCAAGAGCAAGTGCGACGTGTTATCATTAGTTCCCCAGTGAATTCTATCAGGTCCCTCTCATCAGAGACCCTGCGGTATCGTGTGGGGTAGTGTTTAGGACATGACCACTGACTTTAGATGCCAGGTCTGTGTCCCACCAGCTGCCCCACTTAAGCATTGGAGCAACCTTGGGCAGATAGGCATAATCATAGTATCTGCCCTGAGGTTCAATAGGATTGACTGAGTATACTTAAGGACTTAGATGTGAACCTGTGCTGTTTTAAGTTTTACTCATTGTTGACACTAAAATTATATTGCCATTTAATGCATCCATGTACGTGCATTTTTTTCCCCCTGGCTAAAAGAGCCATACCTTTTACTAGATTTTCCAAGGGATTTGTGATGGAAAAAAAAAAATTACTTCTCTTCTGAGACACTGTTCCCCTCCTGTGGGCCTCCCTGGACCGCATGGATGGAGAGAGAGCTGTTTGCATTGTTCTTGGTCACACGCGGGCCTCGTGTCTCTCACAGATACTGTGTGCTGGTGAAACCCCCGAGTTAACCTGCAAGGCAGCCTCGAAGTACAGATCCGAGCTTCCTGGAGCCCTGAGGTGTGTTCCTCAGGGCCGTCTGAGCCCTGTTCACTTCAGTCTTCATAGGTTAGTGAACAGAAAGCTGGTGTGTCGGATGAATCTTCAATTCCAGGGCTTAAATAAGAGACTGGCTCCAGACCTCGGAAGAAATACCTTCACTGGGCATCAATCACTTTGTCAGATTCCTGGGGACGGGAAGCACCAGAGCATACTTTGTGGTTGCCCACATTTGAGATCAGACTGTGTAGGCACACGGTTAAACAGGTCTTCAATTTCAATTAGACGCCCTGTCCAGATAACCCGGGGAGCGGGAGGGAGTAGCAGGCAATATTAGGTGGGTGTGTGGAGGGGGTGGTTGGTGGAAC
The DNA here is from genome assembly GCA_028533065.1 of Trachops cirrhosus. Classification (NCBI taxonomy): domain Eukaryota; kingdom Metazoa; phylum Chordata; class Mammalia; order Chiroptera; family Phyllostomidae; genus Trachops; species Trachops cirrhosus. Next base: position 62,378,255 of record CM052546.1, on the reverse strand, counting down.
CGCAGGGTCTCTGAAATCCCCACCAGTCTGCCCTTCGCCCTTCCATCCCTGCCTCCCCCATCTCCTCCTACTTCCTCCCTGTGCTACCAGAGATGGCCCCCTCCTATGCACCACGGAGTGGGGGCTGGGGGAGGAAGAACCCTTGAGTGGGGAGAAGTCTAGACTGGGGCACCGATGCAGGAAAAAGTCAGCGAAAGGCAGGCTGTCAGCTGGCTCCTTGCCATCTGCTTCCAACACAGGGCGTTGCCAAGAATTACCAAAAGCTGCCCTGACCAGCGTGGCTCAGTTGGTTGACTATCATCCCGCAAAACAAAAGGTCGTAGGTTTGATTCTGGGTCAGGGCACACGCTTGGGTTGTGGCCTGGTCCTGGGATGGGGTATGTGTGAGAAGCAACTGATCGGTGTTTCTCTCCCTCTCTTTCTCCTTCCCTTTCCCTCTCTCTAAAAATAAATAAATAAAATCTTGGGGGAAAAAAAGAATTACCAAAAACACCTTGGTCCATTTGGCCTGGGCGGTAGGTGAATCATTGGTCAATTCTTCTCTGTCCCAGGATTAGAATGCATACAGGTCACTGATGCCTTCCCAGTGCCTAGAACTATGCCTGACACATAGTAGGTACACAGTAAACATTTGCTGGATGAATGCAAGGCAGGGACCCCTCCACTCCCGTTAATGAGTAAATAGATTCATTTATTTAGAGTTGCACAGCTAGTAAACCGATCCAAGTCTGTCTGATTTCAAAGCCTGTGATCATACCAATGTCACATCACCTCTGATTTAAGCATATATATATTATTACAGTCCTGTCCCTTAAGCCAGGAGCCCACAAAGGGGGTGAGAGGGGCGTGTGCATGATCCCCTGGGATGCAGAAAGAAAATATTAAAACTTATGGATTAGCTAAGTGGAGGAAAATTTGTCACCCCAAAACATGTCTCTTTGGTGTAAGGGTTACTGTAGGCTGATTATTTTTAAGAAAGCGCGCGCACAGGAGAAACGCTGAAAACTAAGTAGAAGTTACCCTTCTGTAAGAGACATTGGTAAGGGAAACCTCCACTTGCAAGGGTGTCTTCTTTTCCGCACCAGGAAGTGGTGGGTGACTCAGGACTTCTGTTTGTTTTTCTGTTGTTAATCTGTCTTTTATTAGGTGGGGGTGGGGCATGTCTCAGACAAGAACCTAGAGAGCAGAAAAGAATTCTTTTTCCTCACCCACATTAACTTATCTTTTTAGATTTCCATGTCTTTCTGTATATGTCTTACAATATGCCAAGTGTATTACTATAGTGGAATATATATACAATAGTATATACAATGTAATATATGTTTATAATATGTGCTCAAAGCTTTCTTTCTTTTTAAAAAAATTATTTTATTGTTCAAGTGCAGTTGTTTGCATTTACCCCCTGCCACTGCTCCAAGATTTCTTAGTGATGGGGTACATGATCAAAAAAGCATAGATACGCATCAATGATACAGTGGGCAGATCCATTGTGATATGTTCATATCAGAGAATACTACAAAAATGAATAAATGCTGCCTTCGGTAACATGGATGGGTCTCAAACATCACATAAAGTGAAAGGCCAGATATAGAGTAGGAGGTATGCCCTATGTTCCCATTTATACACAATGCAAAAACAGGCCAAATTAAATTCTGCTGTTAGAAGTCGGGGTACTGGTTACCTCCGGGTAGGATAGTGGGTAGAGACTGAGAAGGTTCTGGGGAGCACCTGAGGGGCTGGTGAAGTTCATTTCTCCACCTTGATGGCACATACATAGGCGTGTGCACTTTGAGTGGGTGTAATTGAGCCACACACTGTGCTGCATGAGTGTCCCTCTCTCCACCGGCATGGATAAAAACTTGATGCAGTAGATGAAAGACGTCTGCAGAGCTCTTGCTACCCCTCCCCCTTGAATGGTGGGGTGGAATTCCTCTCCCCTTGAGTCTGGCCTTGCCTTCATTGTTAGCTAGGGTCTCTTGAGGAGCAGATGGTGAGGAGTTAGGAGTGTAAGGGGTCTCTTGGGCATAAGTGAGCATCCCCGAAAGATGACGGGCAAGGAGGCAGAACTGGACAGAAGGGCTTGGTACCACACCGCAGATCTGGCCATGGCTTGGGCCACTCAACGTGGGACTCCAGAGCCAAGATCTCTCAGTAGAGCAGTCTGGCACTGGGGAGAAATGCCCAGTCCTTGGCCAGAGGCCCTTTGGCTGGAATGCTGTGGTGGCCCCGAAAGGTGCTACAGTTGGAGGCTGTAATGCTCCTGGATGAATGACAAATTCTTTCTTGAAGGGATTTTCAAGTGGTACCTCCATAGCTGCCATGCTGAGGACCTTGGCTGACCTTGTGGTATGTCCAAGGCTAGGTTATGAAAGTCCTTGCAGCTTTTGCTAGGGCCTCTTGGAGCACAGGTTCTCTGAGGCTTAAACCTCCACGTAAGAAGTGTAGCTACCCCAAGATGGCCATACTGTGAGGAAGCCCAACCTACCATGCAGAGGGACACGTGTAGAGAGAGAGAGAGATATGTGGGCACGTGTTCCAGACACCCTAGCCTAGGCACACAATGTGAAGAAGCCACCTCAAGTTTCCAGCCCAACAGACACCACGTGGAGAAGAAACAAGGAACCAAGTTGCCAGCTAGAACCAAGGGCCCGGACTATGGTTCCAGACAAGGCGTCCCAGCCATTTGAGGCACGTCAGCAGAGACCTCGGTCATTACAGAGCATGAGTGAGCCATCCTTCCTCTACCAGCACCAAACTCCCCAAAATCATGCAAACAAGAGAGAGTTGTTTGACTTGACTAAGCTTGGGGGTAGTATTTTGATGCAACAATAGATAACTGGAACTATTTATGTAAAAGAAATGAAGTTTGAAGACCCCGTCTGTCTAAGCCATGTGGGTATGTAATAGGACGGAGGGGAGTCGTTCTCATTTGCTAATCAGGACCCCGGTTTAGAAAGAATGCTTCTGATTATGAATCACAGCCTTGCCCATTAGCAGTGCTGTTTACCAGTTGCATGGCCTTCAGCATCTGGCTTCACTTTTCTGGGCTCCAGTGGACTCATTAGTGAAATGGAAAAAATGAATGGGCTTGCATGAGACAGAGCATCTGAAGCACTTACTGTGTAGCCTGACACATAGGAAATGCCCACGAAACTTCAGTTATCATTTGCATCGCCACTGGGATCTCGGTTTCCCCACGTAACCAAAGGAAATGATGCCTGGTCCACCCACCTGTCAGAGGAAAAAGGAACAGGTGGGGTTTGGAGAGGCTCGGAGCACCCAGTCAGCCAGCCACAGCACCTGCGCTTCCAACTCTGAACGCCAGACTCTGTCATCCATTCTGCAGCTCCCAAAGGTACTGGCCTGGGTGCTGTCCAGGAAGAGAGGTTTGTGCTGAGTGCCCAGGCTCAAGAGAAGCAAAGAACAAATTGGAGAAGGTCAGGAATTTCGGGCAGGAATCAGAGTTGGCACATTTTCCAAGCTGAGCCAGAGCCTTGGCGAGTAGAAACCTGCATCCCAGTCTCCTCCAGCTCAAGCCCCTGTCCAGCCCCATTAGCAGCTCCTGATCTGGAGCTGGCATGCCTAGCCCCGTTCTGGGGTGTGGAGCAGAACCACACCCCACAGGCCAGTGCCACAGGGCTTGACTGGAAGGCCTCCAGGCGCAGGCCTCCCTGGCCAGATCACCCTTTCTTTAATCCTGAGCAATCCCTCAAATGTGGCTTGTGGTACTTTAAGACCCCTGGTCTGGACCTCTCACTCTTGAGATCTGCGTGGTTGAAGGAGAAAAAAAAAAAAAAAGGCTGGCCAAAGAAGTGATTGTAGACACTCTATTTCATATTTCCAACCGCCTTTCTAATCCTCCGGCGGGTCTCCCTCTCAGGGGCGCCACAAGGTTAAATGCTGCACTCAGTTATTATTTATTTTGTCTTGTTTCTCTGGCTGGGAGAAGGTGTCTTAGTTTATCCTCCTGGCAGTAGGAAATGGGATTCGAAATGGCTGCCCGGAGCTCATCACATGTATTACAGGTCGCGATACATCACTCTCACTCCTGGCCTCTAGAATTTGCAGAGCGGGGAAGAGAAAAAGAATTCCCACTGTCCATAGTGGGTAGAATAATAATAATAATAATGACAACAACAACAACAAATGGAGCCAGCACTCATGGAGCCAGGGACCAGGCCATGTGCCAGGTTCTCTGTACCTGTCATCTCCCTTAATCCTCCCAACAGCCCTGTGATATAAAACTATCGCAAGTCCCATTTCACAGATGAGGAAACTGAGGCTCAGAGAGGGCAAGTGAGCTGCCCAAGTCACACAGCAAGTGACTGGCAGAGTATGGATTTGAACCCAGGTCTCAGACCCCGAAGTTGCAAGCTAAATACTCTAATGACAGCTACAATGCAATGAAAGAGAGTTCTCTTTCCCTGTGGTGTACAAGAGATGAATGGGTCAAGTTGAATGCCAAGGGATTGGTATTTCTAGAACATGTCAGTGGTTTATGGTGACATGGAGCAGAATATTTGAAAGTGGGACCAACCCCAAATATAGCTTATATAGTAGCTGGTGGATTCCTTGCAAACATCAATGCCTTTATCCCCTCCTTTGCTGTGTGACTTTTCAGCCCCTCCCCATGCAAAGGCAGAGCCTGTTCTCCAGCCCAACCAGGAAACCACCTGGCTGAGTTGCAGCATACCAGCTTGCAGGCTCAGGAGCTCAGTCAGTGGCTGGTTTAAACTGATCCAGGGCCAATAACTTTGCATCGCTGTGCCGTTCATATGGGCCCTTCTGTTCTGTTCTGTGTTCGGTGGTCAAAGGACACCACAATTCCCGTCACCATGGTGGGGTTCAGACAGGTAGGAGCTCTGGGAACACTTCTGTGGGTATATCTGTACAAATAATAGTAAAAGCCCTGGCTGGTGTGGCTCAGTGGATTGAGTGCTGACCTGCAAACCAAAGGGTCACTGGTTCAATTCCCAGTCAGGGCACAGGCCTGGGTTGCAGGCCAGGTCCCCAGTAGGGGATGTGCAAGAGGCAACCACACATTGTTGTGTCTCTCCCACTCTCCCTCCCTTCCCCCTTCTCTTAAAAAAAAAAACCTTAAAAAAATCAAAATAATAGTAAAGGCCATCACTGGTGAAATCCCTACTGTGTGCCAGGTACAAGGAACGCCACATTTGCTAACTCATTCAATCCTGTCAACGCCTGTCTGTGGTGCCTGCTACTGGCTCCAACTGGCTCCACATATTGAATATTATTGAACTTGGCAAGTGGGCTAATTTTTCTGAGACTAAATTTCCCCATCTGTATACAGTGGGGATAATAATAGTCTCTCCCTTATGGAGTCAGTGGGAGATGAAATGAGATAATGCAAGTACCCAGCAGTGTTCAATAAATATCAATTACAATAACTCATTGCTATATACATTGACATGGCTTTAATTATAGAAATGCTTTATTGCAGTAACTTGTCCATTGTTTTTTATGTGGGTACACTATAATTATTAGTCATACTCTTCATTTTGAGTCATGGAATTCTAACTCACAAAACGGTTGTCCCCATGGTTCCCTGCCACTCTGTTTTAACTCTGCCTCTGTTACTGGCTTCCCTTTTAGCTTCCCAGGCTGAGTTCTTTTTGAGATGTCCCAGATATCCACTGAGTCTGCAAAGTATGTGGACGTCTTTCCACATCTTAGGAAACAGAAAGGCAGAGCTTAGTGGGCGCTCAACTTGACTTTTCCATCGGCCCAGAGCCTGAGCTTCATGAGGTCCCCCTGAAGGGAATGGGCTTCATCATCCCCCGTCTTTGGCTTCCCAGAAACAGCCTGCCTTTGGAAACCTTATTTGGCCATGGACTGGCCAATTGTGTTCTCAGGTGTTGGGGACTGAAGGGCGAACAACTTCAGATGCTTCCATTCTTGCTTCCATTGCAAGAGAACACTTGCAATTTCTGGTGGGAATACCTGACTGTCTCCCCAGCCTGAGGGTTTCTGCAGACATGAGAGCTGACACCTGCTTCCAGATGGGAGGTGTTGTAGGGCGTTCTTGATGGCCAGGCAGCGCATGGACAGTGAGACACAACGTACCCAGCCTTGGGCGGGGGGGATGGGGAAGGAGGGCAGAAAGTAGACTAAACATGTGGTTTGTCTGCTCAGCCCAATGACCTCATCTCTCCTTTCCAAGCGTCCTTGTCCTCATCAGCCTAGCAGGCTTGGTAGACACAAAGATGTGCCTTCTAGATCCTTCTTCAAGGAAGAACTAACTGTCCACGTGCAGGAAGTGTGGTCAGCAGATGACCCCCAGCAGCCAGCTCCTTCAGGTATTTCTCAGCTGCTGAGAGTGACCTCGCCCAAGACCATGTCCTTCCCATGGCAACTGATGGAAGTTACAGATGCTTGACCAATGCAGGTAGCTCAGTGTCTGCTTCTAGAAAACCCAACCTGAGACACAAGCACATAAGTTCTTTCAAACTCTGACCTGCTCTACTTCCACCTACTCCAACTCTTGCCAAAAGAGGTACCAGTATTTCTTTTCACATGAGCATGGATCCCAACCTGTTTACCTGGGAGCTTAATTCCATTTTGCATGGGCAATCAAGAATGCCTTTGCTGTAAGTCATCGTCACTTCCTTGGGTAGTGTGGGCTAAGAATAGAAATGCCAGCAATTCCCTGTGAACCCAGCACCTTGTGCACCCTATGTCATTTCATCTCTACAGCTGCCTCCAACAAGAGGAGATTATCCCCATTGTACAGAGAAAGAAACTGAGGCTCAGAGAGTGGAGTGAGTTACCATTGAGGATTTAAAGTCTACTTTTCTACTTCCAAAGACAGCTGAGCTGCTTGGCTGCCCAAGCACATTTCTTCCAGAAGACCCACTTACCAGGTCTTCTTTGGATAGAATCTTGGGAAAGTAAGGCCCAAGAAAAGCAGTGTGGTTTAGTGGCTAAGAACTCAGCATTGGTGCTAGACAGCCTGAGTTCAAACCCCATGTCCACCACATACAAACTCTGTGACATTGACCCGTTGTGATATAGCCTCTTTGAACCTCAGTGTACTCCTCTATAAAATGGGGGTGATGATAGTTCCTCTCTCAAAGTATTGCTGTGAGGATTAGGTACTTTAGTTCACGGACAGTATGAAAACAATGCCTGGTACCTAGAGAGGCTTCAGTGAGCGTTGGGTTCAGTTATTAGAGAATAATTCTTGGAGACTCTCTGCTCCTTCAGTTCTCAGGCTGAAGAAGGTGTTGTGAATCTCAGTTTATGCATCTGTAAAAAGAGACTCCTTTGGGACTTGTATAAAGGTTAACAAATACTATGTGTAAAAGGTCTTGGGCAAAATAGCTGCTCAATAAAGAGTAGTGAGTCTAATGACTAGAGTCTTCAGTCCCCTGAAAGTCTTAGAAGATTGAGACCTAGCTTTTGTTCTGTATTTCCAATGGATGGACAGAATTGTTCATTTGCCAATGATTTGGCTTCTTGGATGAACAAAAACATGTTTATCTCTCTTTGGGCCAGAATGTTTACAACTCATCCCAGAGTTGTTATTTCACCATCTGTAGGGCCCTTAGAGTTGAGTAAGGGGACCATGAACCAGGCCCCACGGTTTGGACTCCCTTCCTTGAAATATTCTAGGTCCTTTCTGATGCCTGGGACCAGCCAGGGCTGGTTCTGCTGTCTGAGCAGAGCCCTCTTAGTCTGGAGGGGACCTACATGGGTCTCAGTCCCTGTCACTTCCCTTTGTGGCTCTCTCTTACCCTCTAGCCTTTGTGTGAGGTCAACCGGATACCTTGAGGAGCTCTAGGACTTGCATCCCTTAGGTTGTCAAGGCCAAGGCTGACCTCAGTTCCAGGAGGGCAGTTTTGGGTACCAGTCATACCCACTGGCCTGCCTGCTGTCCCTTTCATGGAATCATGCCACCCAAATGGACCTGACATGCTGCTTTTAGGTCATCAAACTGTGGAATAGACAGAGCCCTGCAAAAGATACTTGGAGGAGACCCCATCCATTCTGGGTGTGGCCCTGCCTGTGGTGGTCGGCATTTATGGTTGTCAGCTGTGTGTTCCTTTTTTATATGAAGATAATTGTCTTTAATAACATTAAATAATAAGAGGGAAGAGAAATAGCTTTGTAAGGAATTCTGACTACTAGAGAAATGATTTAGAAACATGAAATAAACACAACAGAAGTAAAAGAAAGGAAAATAAACTCCAGTGATGAGAAGTGTGGGAACCTCTGGCCTGATCCAATCTCTTATTTGACATATGGGGAAACTGAGGCCTAGGATATAGAGCGGATTTGCCCAAAGTATCCATGGTTATCTGGCCAGGCTCTGTCCTTCTGGGATGCTTAAGACTTGCTGACAAGCACGAGTAATTGATTGGTAATAAAACCAGTCACCCATGGCCGGAGATGAAGTTTATAGCCCTAATGCTAATGGACCCCAGAGAGGCAGAGGGTGCTAGTAACCAGTTTCCCCTCATCTCTTGGGACTAATAGCTTTATAGAGGTCATAAACTACTGAGTATTCCAATGATGAGAGTGACCTCCCTTGGCCAAATGACCCACCCTGTCTTGATTGACATGCTGGCCTGGCATTCCCAGGAGTGGCAAGAACCAGCTTTTCTCTAGGCCTGTGGTCTGCACCACAAGACCCAAACCCCTGGGAATTTCCCAGATGTCTGTGGGAGTTTTAAGCTGTTGCTGGCCCATCCTGACTCACAGCAGGGATAGTTCCAGTTGGCAGCAAATACACAGCTTCGTCCAAACTCAGTTCTCAGATAATTACTCCATCTCTACACAGAACAGTTGGGAAGACATGGAGAACACCATTGGCCTCTTCCAGTTCTAAGGCTACGATTCAATTGTTCAGTCATTTATTTAGCTCACTTTAACAAATGTGGTGGCTGGCTTCCAACATGGTCCCCAATGATCCCCCACCACCTGGAACTGATGTCCTTAAGTAGGACCCTCCCACACTGAATAGGGCTGAGCAAGGTAACCAGCAAAATATTGTGGAGATGACAGAGTGTGACCTCTAGGTTAGGTTGTAAAACATATTACAGCTTCCACAAGTGGATAAAAACATCTGTGGTACATATATACAGTGAAATACTACTAACCCATAAAAAGAGAAAAAACTTACCATTTGTGACAGCATGGATGGGCCTGAAGGTATTATGCTAAGTGAAATAAGTCAGTCGGAGAAAGACAAATGCCATGGGCTTTCACTTATATGTGGAATCTAAAGAACAAAATAAATGAGCAAACAAAATTGAAACAGACTCATAGGTACAGAGAACAGAGTAATGGCTGCCAGAGGGGAGGGGGTATTGGGGGACTGGGTGACCAGGGTGAAGGGATGCAGAGGTACAGACGGGTGGTTACAAAACAGTCATGGGGACGTAAAGTGCAGCATAGGCAATACGGTCAATAATATTATAGTAATATAGTATTACTGTATGTATGTATAATATGTATAATATTACCATGTATGGTGCCAGGTGGGCACTGGCAATGTCAGAGGACACACTTTGCACAGTCACACCTCGGTGCTCGTCGGCTTCAGAACTTGCCAAACCCTCCACTCGTCACAATTTGACAAGAAAACAATGCTTCAGCACTCGGTGCTTGCCCGGACTTGTCGCTCTTGCTAGAACTTGCGTGAGCCACGACATCACCCCACTGGAGAAAATGCTTCATCGTTCAGCACTCCTCGGTTTCCGCCCTCCTCACGTATTCCGGGATGACTTAACAACGCGTACGGAGAGGTTCCACAGTGTATGACTGTCTCACCATTCTGCTGTCCACCTGACACCAATACAAAATAATATTGAATGTAAACTATAATCAAAAGGAAAAAATTTAAGAAGGAAAAAGAATATATATAAAAAATACTACAGCTTCCACCTTGCCCCCCCTTTTGGACCATTTCCTGGGGGAAGCCAGCCACTGCGCTATGAGGGCTCTCAAGCAGCCCTGTGCAAAATCCACGGGACAAGGAGCGAGGGTTCCTGCCAACAGCAGGCGTGACTTGCCAGCCGTGGGAGTGAAACGTCTTGGAAGTGGATCCCCTAGCCCTGGTCAAACTGCGAATGAGACCTCGGCCCCTGCCAACAACCTGAGAGAGGCCCTGAGCCAGATCCCCCAACCCCAGCTAAGCGACGCCCAGATTTCTGACCCACAGAAACTGTGTGAGATAAATGTTTGCTGTTTCAAACTGCTAAACTTGTGCGTGATTTGTTACACAACAGATAGCCATTGTGCACCAGGCCCTGGAATAGGCACTAGCATATGAAAATGAACAAAATAAATAGAGCCTCTGCCTTCCCAGAGCTCAGAGTCCAGAAACAAGTCTTCTGACGAGGGCAGAGTTAGGTGGCAGGATGGAGATTCAACGAAAACTGGGATCTGCTATCAGCGCAGTAAAAACACGGTCTTCTCCAGGAAGAACGATGAAAGCAGCAGCTTCTGCTTCCCGTTTCTCTGTTGTTTGGTCAGCTCTTCACAGGCATGTATTGCTTTTGGGGTGGTTTCTATCAAGGCGTTTTTCTCCTACATATTTCTTGTAAGAATTTAACTGATACAGCTTTCTTTCTTTCTTTCTTTCTTTTTTTTTTTTGATACAGCTTTCCAGAAAGGCTTCTTGGCAACATATATCCAGAAACCATAACAACGTGCCTACCCACTGACCCAGCAGTTCCACTTAAATTAGTTCATTATAAAGAAATACGCAGAAGCACACGAAAACAGGGACACAGAAGGGTGCTCACAGCACTGTTATTCATGAGCGCAAGAAAAAAAAATTGGAAATGGCCTACATGTCAACAATGGTAACTTGGTTAGACGACTGTTTAGTCACAAGCCGTCCACACGTTGGAATCTTACGCAACGATCAGGAATGGCGAGGTTGTTCCACATTTATTTCCAAGGAAATGTGTCCTGACACAACGCTAAGTGAGAGAGACAAGCCCCACAACGGCTTGCACTGTACAACTCCATTTTAATCAGAAGAATATATATTTATGAATCAAATTATTGGAAAGCGAAACCACATGTTAATAATGTTACGTCTGGGTAGAGGGATTATGCATGTATATATTTTGTTTCTTTTGGCTTGTCTGCGTTCTTTCATTTTTATTTTTAAAACATGGATTACTTCAGGCATAGAGTTCCAAGTATATTTTCATTAAGGCCCCCAGAATACTCATTAATTATGTCACCTCTACTGTTCTTAGGCTGTTTATTCTTCCCCACCCTGCCAACGAGACCAGCCCCCACCTTCTGACCGGCCTCTCTTCCCTCCACTTGACCAACTACTGGGGATACCCCTGGGTGTTGGAACCCGATGGAGAATACGGTCCCCGTCACGGTGCCCCAAACACGCCCCCCCAGACTCTGTGCAGCGAAGACCCACCTCTCCAGAGAGCCCTTAGCCTGATCCCTGACGCTGAGAAGCAGCTCCCATCTCTGGCTCTGAGGGTAGAGTGAGCTGAGGAGACTGATTTACTACCCACAAAAGACTCACGCAGAAAGCGGCTGGTGGTGTTCCCCCTTCAAGATAGCCCTTGAATGATTTGTGGCTCTGGCAGAGATGCTTTTAAAGCCCGTAAAGGTAGCTAAACAATCAGGAATTTTATCCGATTGAAATGAAAGTCAGTGGAGGGGAGGCTATACCTTCAAACTTGGCCAAGGTCCTCCACGTCGTCGAGGGAGTGCATTGGGCGGATGGGCATCTTCCCGCTTCCCTCAAGCAAGGGACATCCACCTGGACCATTTCTGTGTCTTGAAATTGCCAGCTTGGGCCCTGATTCCTGCTGAGATGGCCTCCTCCCTCATCCCATGGCTGGCGTGACCCCAACCAGCACTTCATCGGTTACTCCCACCCTCCCATTTCACCCCTCCACAGAGAGCCATTCATTCACTTGCCAATGAAAGGTCTGCGGTAATGCACTGCCTGTTTGGATTGTATTCTGAAGACAAGGAGGAGCACATCTGTTCCTTCCAGGGTAGTGAACGCCTTTTTCAGGATGGGAATGGGGCTCGCCATGGATGGAGCATGGGGTGGGGCACCATGAACAAACCCCCTGGTCCTATAGTTGTGGGGAGCCCTTTCTAGGCAGGAGACATGCTAAATAGGTAAATAAACATGGAAGACAATTTCTGGTGGTGACAAAAGGGAGGAAAGGGACTCATAAGTCGAGATAAAGGATTTTCATCCAAAGCCAGGGTAGACATTTCTGAAGAGCGATACTTGAGCCAAGGCCTAAATAAAGCTAGAAGCTCAGACACCAGAGCATTCTCTTACACCCGCCTGAGCTGAGTGGCCAGCTTGAGTGTGCTCTGCTCAGCCTCACCCGGGCACAGCACCCATCTCGGCAACATTCAGAACCCCACCCTCCATCTCCATCCCCTTCCAAGTTATGAGCATCTGGGACAATGGAAGGAGGAGCTGCTCAGAGGAAAAAGTCACACTGTGATTCTCAGGGCCCCACAGACTGGATGTTCAGCATGTGGCATGCTGCCTGGAGTTGAAAGGAGGTCCTAGCTGGACATCACCAAGAAGGACAGCTGGCAGGACCCCCAGCACTTATTGGAGTGGACGCTGGACAATTTCACTCTACCTGGCTTGTGGATGTGTCTTCAGGAGGAGGCTGATCCAGCCCCTCATGTCTGTTCTGCCTCTTCCAGCTGGGTCCTCTCCCCACAGCCCCTTTCTCTCTTTTCCTCCTCAAATCCTCTTCACCTTTTCCCCTCCCTCCCAGCTGGGGTGTGCCTTTCTAACTCAAAAAATGAAAGCTCACTCTTACTCATCATAAAAACCAAATATACCACCTATGGCCTGAGTTTCCCACTAAAAGGTATAAGGATTCTGAATTTCAAAAGCCAGGGCAATACTCCATTTTCCTTTGTTTTCTACTGACTCCACTTTTCCCCTGAAGCAATGAGTTCAAAGAAACATTGAACAAGGGGTAGGAGCAGGAAGCATCCACAACCTGAAGCATAACAGCAAACATCAAAATACCAAAAAAAGCTTTCACTTAGCGTTTTCAAAATAGCAGCCCACCATTGTGTAAATGTACCATAGTTTTTTGATCCATTCATTTACTGATGGGCACCTAGGTTGCTTCCAGCACTTGGCTATTGTAAATTGTGCTGCTATGAACATTGGGGTGCATAGGTTCTTTTGGATTGGTGTTT
>CM052546.1:62351806-62364558 GCA_028533065.1 Trachops cirrhosus | reverse complement strand
TAAGCCAGGCAGTGAAAGACAAATACCATATGATCTCGCCTTTAACAGGAACCTAAACAACAAAACAAAGAAACAAGCAAAATATAGACAAAGACACTGAAATAGAGGACAGGCTGACAGTGACCAGAAGGGAGAGGGGAAGGAATTTCAAGAGAATTTCAGGGGAGAAGGGAAGGGTTTACAGGAACAAATATAAAGGACACATGGACAAAAATTAGGGGGGTTGGAAATGGGAGGGAGGAGGGGACGGATGGGTGCGTGGGCTGGAATGGGAGTAAAGGATAGAAACTGTACTTGAATAATGATTAAAATAAAATAAAATAAAATAAAATAAAATAAAATAAAATAAAAAATAGCAGCCCACCAGAAACACACAGCACTGGCCAGGCACGGAGTCTGGGACTGAAAACACAACAGGCGTGTGGCCAAGGCCCTTTGTACGTGAGGCTGGAAAGAAGGGGAAGGAGAAGAAAGCAGCCAGCCAGGAGAGCCTCAGACTGCGCCTCAAATCTGAGCATCCAGGTCAGGACGTGGGGCGCCCCAGAGCGCAGACCGCTGACCTCAAGGGCCAGGCCCGGGGCCTTAGGATGTGACCTCAGCCGGAAACCCCAGCGCATCTCGGAGATGCCGCAGCTGGAGTCTGTGGGCTGCTGAGCTGCTCACCCCTGAACAGGAAGCTCTTTGTCAAAGGGAAGTCTGAACAGGCACCTCTGTGACTCTCTCACACCCGAAAGAGGGCAATTAAATGGCACTAAAGAGATCAGAAGAGGACCGGATCATCTGGCTCCCAAGGCTGTGACCAGGAAAATGAGTGGAGACCTAAAGGCTCTGTAAGGAGACATGCACGATGTGGTGATTAAGGGCATAGACCTTGAAGGTGGGCTGCCTGGGTTCAAATCCCACCACTGCTATGCACCAGCTGAGCCATATAGATTGGATAGGTTCCTCTGGCTTTTCCTCTAGTATAGCCAGGGTAATGAGAGTCCCAACCCTTCATTGGAAGGCTTAGGGAAGTTTTTTCAGAAGGTAGTTTATATTTTAGAAAGCCCTTAGAAAATGCCTGGTCAGGAGACATGATTAGGTAAGTATTAGTATATGCCCAGGTTCAAAAAAAAAAAAAAAAGAAACAAAGAAATAGTACTGCAGGCAGAGGGCACAGACTGGCTTCCGGCCAGAGGGCAGGAAAAGAGCACGGAGCTGCAGCTGAGCTCAGCCGAACCGCTGGTCAGTCCAGTTCAACCCAAGCAGGGTTTCATTTCTTTTTCAGGCACCATTTCTAAGAAAAATCACGTTTTTCAGTCTTGCCAAACAGCCCACCGAGAGGGGCTGTGTGATTTTTCTCCACGTCCATCCGGATTTTGCCCAGATCTTCGGGAAGCTGGGAAACAGCGCACACTGCCTTTCCACACCCTTCTCTATCAAACACTGCAATGTCTTTCGAAACACAGATAGCGACGCACATTCTCTCCGCCACCCAAGAGGGAAATCCAGTGGGCTTCCTGCAATATCCTCTCTTCGTCCGGGATTCAGATCCTGCCTCTCTCCTCCTGCTGTCCTGATCCCTCCATAGCAGAGGCCGGTCTGCCTGTCCCCCGCCAGCTGGTCACTCACCAGCCCAGCATGACCACGCACGCTCCGGACTCCACCGGCTCCCGCCCACCCCTCCTGTTGGCATATGGAATGAGGTGCTGTGTTCTTACTCATCATCAGAGGTGGAAATATTTCCCCTGTATCTTCGTGGAGTTTTTCTGCATTTGCGAGCCTGACCAATGCTTAACTCTTACAGTTTCAACGTGCTACTAGGCTTCTTGCTCTCCGGTCCAAATTACTGAGTTTGGATGCTCCTCAGAGAGGCCTCCTTCGGTCATTTCTAGACTTGCATGCCCTTTCACCTCATATTATATTACTGCGACATGTAACCTTGGCCTGTTTATGGGTTTATGTGCTTACATTCTGCCCCTCCCCCCAACTAGAATGTAAGTTCCAAGAGGCCAGGCACCCTCTCTGTTCTGTCCCCTATTGAATGCCCAGAACCTAGTCCAGTGAGCCGGCACATAGTAGGACCATAAGGTATTCACTGAATGAAACAGTGAAGGGTTGAGAGCTCCTTGAAAACAAGGACCATGTTCTTCTTCTCTGGATCCAAAGAGCCCAAAACAGGGCATAGCACCCAGGAGGTGCCAAATTAGGGCACATCCCTCCTCTTGAAGGGCACAGACTGAAAACTACACAAATCACTTCTGCTCATAGCCCCATTAGCCAGCACTTAGTCACATGGCCCCTTTTAACTGCAAAGGAGTCTGGGAAATGTAATTTTTTAGGCTGGGTAGCCATGTGTCTGGCTAAAGATTCTATTAGTATCCTGAAATGGAGAAATCAAACCATTAAGGCTCTCTGCCACAAGTAGCAATACATTTTAAGAGAATAATTTTAATAATAATATCAGCCAACATTCACTGAATGTTTGCTCCTGTGCCAGGCACAATTCTTGTAATCCCCACGACAATCCTTTGCAATAAATACCATCATTATTCCCATTCTACAAAAGAAGAAACTGAGGCTCAGAGAAGCACTTGTGACTTACCCACAGTCGCACAGCTGGTTAGTGGTAACACCAGGAGTGAGTTGATTTGAAAAAGCGGCAAAGCCCAGCTGTTTGTAACCCAAAGAAATGGAACATTACTACTGTCTAAGCACTGGGGAGCCATTGAAGATTTAGAGCAAAGCAGCCAAATTCATAATAACAGTCCCTGAGCTAAGGGTTTTGTGTGTTATCTCATTTCAACCATAGTACTATTAATAACTACACTTTATTTTTGTTCACTGCTGTATCTCCAGTGCTTAGAGGATGTCTAGCACACATAGATACTCATTAGACAATTGTTGAGTGTTGGGAAATTGCATTTGCAATCGTAGTAATTTATGAGTCATTATGGTTCACCGTCTGTCTCCCTCACCAGACTGCAAATGCCATAAAGGACCGGGTGTGAGTCATACCCACGCTGTGTGTTGTCCCCAGTTCTAGCTCAGGGCCCAGAACACAGTAAGCACTCACTAAATGCCTGATGAATGAATGAGTGATCATTCTTGTCACAGAGAATGGAGAGGTTGAGAAGAACCTCTTTCAAATACTGTCCAGGGAGCAATCCTTCCCTCGAATTGGAAACTAAATTAAAAAAAAATAATAAAGAATGCAGCTGCCAAGGAGTGATGCAAGGCTCCTGCCTGCTGGGCTCCACACTCCTGCTGGATCCTGTTCAGAACCGGTGGAGCACCACTGGCTGGTGAGGCAGCGAGGATCGTGAGGTTTCTTGGGTATCGAGTGATGTTGTTTGGATTTGGAAACCCAACAAATCCTTTCTGATGAGTTGGGTGCAAATGGATCTGAATCACAGGAATTAAACTCCTCTGGAACAGGACATGGCTTTGGAATGAAATAGGGCTCAGCTGGAATCTTTTCTGGGTCCTCGGAATAAATGGTTTTTAAATGACTTTTAGCAAGGCCCTGAGCTCACCCAGCGCCAGTGCCTGCCCCGATAGCAGGCTTCTTTTCTGATTTTCCGTGAGCAGTTGGGGTTGGTTTCTTGGCGACCTGGACTAGGCTTTCGGGGCAGCCCCTTTGCCTCCAAAGAAGACTCCTCGCTGACATCTGTGGGCACAGTAGCAATTCGGCAAACGGTCCAGACCACCAAAGCCTTAGGGACAAAACACTCCCCGAAGCAGACAAGTCAAGCCATTGAGCTGGGAAGGCAGAACTCAGCGCTTGGCAAAATAACATCTTAAAGTGAGTTTTCATGACTTTGTCAGACTGGGAAATTATTACTTCTTGATGAGAATACAGTGAGTTCCCTTCTAACGCCGTTGATAGGTTCTTGGAACTGTAGAGCAAATGAATATAATGAAACCAGTTTCGCCACAGGCTAATTGATCTAAACAAGAGTTCAGTTCCTGTGGCATCTCATCAACATTATAATAAAAGGATGCTGAACAAAGTGAATTCATTCGAGGACCTGCTGTATTAAAAATCAGCGCTCAGCCACTGGCACACGCCTCCCCACATTATTCCATATACAACAAGGAAATTTTTTCTTTTGCAATAAAATACCCAGCAACTCCATGCCCCTGCCTGGGCATCATTCTCTGCCTTTCCTCCAAACAAATGAAAAAAAAAAAAGAATAACTGGAGAATCTTCACTGTGCACAATGCTTTTTGCACACTCTGTTCCCACCATACTTTCTTGCATTTTCTTGAGTCCAAGAAGCTCTTTCTTGCCCTGAAGTCTTAGCATCTACTATTCTCTCTGCCACCAATGCTTTTCCCTCGCTCCAATTTTGCACAAAACCTGAGACTCCTTCAGGTCTCCACCCAAATGTCACTTCCCCCAGGAGGACTTCCCTCCCTCTTCTCCCCAACTCTGATGTTTTCCATCATAACATTTACTAATATTTGTAACGATATATTTTTCCCTTTTTCACTTAACATCTTGCACTCCCACTTGTCTGTAAGCCCCTTGAGGAGTGGGCTTGTGTGTTTTACTCATCATTGTAGACCCCTCTACCTCACCCACTAATCTTTCATTTAGAAGCCCTGACTCTGCCAGCATGAGGGGTTGGAATTCAGAGCCTTTGGAGGAAGATACAGAGACCCAGCCAGTGCTAATAGAGTCAAGAGCCATCTATCACTCCCCCACAGCTGGATGTATTAATAATCCTGGTTGGTCTGAGACGAACTGGTAGGCCTGTCTGACCCAAGCTTTTCCTCTGCTTATGAATTCCTGCAGTGGCATGGATTTGCGTTTGTCCACATCATCCTTCAAGCCTAGCTCAAACCCCACCTCCTTTATAACACCTTTCCTTCTATCCCCAGGTTCAAGTATTTGCTCCCACCCCAGATTTCCCAGAGTAAATCCTGTCTGTTCTCTGCATTTGGCGATGAATCATATATGGGCCTCTAGCAGCCCTTCCAGTCTTGTCTGAACTCTTCCTTAAACCCTTAACTTTCAATATCCATTCATTCTTTTACTTTCTAACATTCACTCTTCCTCTGGCTGACGTGTGGCTAGCAGACTGTACAGAACAGTGATCTTGTCTCGTTCCCCACCAGTCTGTCCTCCATGGAGCCGTCAGTGATCTGACCTAAAATGTATGTGGTTCCATTTTTTTCTGCTGAAAACCTCCAATGGCTCCCCACTCACTGACAGCAAAATTGGGAGTCCTGACCACAACCCTCAGCCTCTGCAGGAACTGCTTCGTGCTGATCTCCCCACAGCTCTCACCATTCTCACACTCCTTTGTTCTTCTCTAGGACGGCTGGCCTCTGCTGTTCCTCTAGCATGCAAATCAGGCTCCTGCCCCAGGGCTTTTGCACTGGCACATGAGGTTGTGGCTACCAGATATACTCTGCTCCAGATATCTGCATGGCTCGCTGACTTAACTCGTTCAGGTCTGTGCTCAAATTCACCGTCTTAGAGACACTGCTTTTGACAGCACTTTGTCATTCTCTACTTTCTTACCCTGCTCTTCTGTTCTCTCTGTCTTCTGTAACTACTGATTTCTTATGGAGTGTTTGTTTCCACAGTATAGAAGGAGAGAACAGATATTGCAGGTAAACCAGCAGTCTAAGCACAGACATTATTCAAAGGAATATCTGAAGAAGATGATAGGTGTTCAAATCAACACAGTCCACGAAAAGCACCTACTATGGTCGGGGCACTGGGGTTTGCAGTTTCATGCAGGACACCCTCATGATTAAATTACGTAAGAGAACTGCTGTGGACTGAATGTGTGTCCCCCATCTCCCACCCCCAGATTATACTGCTCCCTAACTAATACAAGTTCATCTCCCAGTTGTTTTCAGCTTGCGTGGGACTTATCAGTCAAGGTACCCTGTGCCCTCTGGTCAGCCAGTAGCCATGGGACCCAAAATAAAGGCCATGAGAGCCTCTGACTGCTAAGAAATTAACCGTCAGGACCACAAAACACAGAGGGCAGTTGGAGCTGAGTCATCTCAAAGGTCGTATCCTAAGGAGACTGTCTATTAGTTCTTGCTACCTAGATATTGAAAGTGTCTTACTTTCTATTTGTTATGGTCTGTTGCTTTGTTTTGGGGGTTTTTTGTTTCTTTTTTCAAGTCATCAGAATAACCTGCATCCCTGTAATTTAGCCTGAGTCATTGATTGATGGAGTCTCTCTAAATGCTTATTCATTTGATGCTATTCAAGTTGCTGCTGAAGAGTCTGAACACTTATTGGTCCATCTCTCGTCTAGAAGGCAAAGCCACCCAACCAGGAAGTTCCAGAGAAAGAATTTAAATATAGGTCACTAGTTACAAAGGTGTTGGAAGAGCTGAGAGGGCAAACAGGGCATTGGAGACAACTCAGAAATTAACAAGAGTGGGAAGCCACTCCTCCCCTGGGACAGGAGAGCCCAGGGGAGGAGGTAGTGTTACCAGAAGCCAGGAGCTGAGGCTGCCTAGTGGGAGTTGGGACCCTGGAGGGACACAGAGGAAGCTGGAACCACATGGGAAATACAGCCACTGCCAGAGTCACCACTGTACCCGGAGAGGCCCCTCAACTACGAGGGAATGGGGAGTGTGAGAGAATGATCTTAGCCTTTCTCCTCATCCTTCAATCTGCCAACCCTCCACTACCTCCTCCCATTGGATGCTCCCAAAGGATGCTGGGAACTGTAGTGTGCAGTACTCTGCCCTCTGCCATACGGAAGAGAACTGAGGAAGGACAGGAAATGGAGTTGAGAGGAACAAGCATGAGAGGCCCCTCTCTATGATCTGCCTCCCTTCACGTCCTTCCTGGCTTCTAACTTGGTGGCCAAAGGGGCAAATCAGATAGAGAAAGAAAGAGGCACGTTCTGCCATGGTGCACCACAATCCTGCCCTCCTCCAGGAAGTCTCCATGCGGCCCCCTTACCATCTTCAGCCTGGGTCAATGGCCTGGCCACTGCTCCCCTTCCCACTCCCATAAAGTCCACTGGGCCTGCTGGTAACCAAGACCTAGCTTCAGCTGTGTCCCAAATAACTGGAGGCAACTCAGCTCCACTCAGAGCTCTGGGCAGTGCCAGGGAGCAGGAACCAAGCCCTTTTCCTGTCTAGAGTTTGATGAATTCTCTAACAGTTGCTTCTACCCTCGGAATTGAAAAGCAATGTTTGTGCAGCCCAGCTCAGGAGCATGTTTCCCTGGTGACGAGCCCCCTCCACCTCTGTGGCGGGCCTGCCTTTCCGAGCCGCAGCCAGGGCTCTTGCTAACATGCTCTCTGAAAGTCGCTCTTGGACCCGAAGTGAGGAAGTGGGGCCAAAGCTCACTTTGTGGAAAGATTTTATTTCCATCTCAGTCCACTTCAAGGAACAGCGAGGGATTAGTTTTGTTAGCTTTTTTACCTCCAAAAAAATTGCTGGGCCTTTCCGAAGCAGATTTATGGAATTGCTCAGCAATCATGTTTCAAACTATGGAGATCAGGAGCCCTTTCTTTGGGGATGTGTCCAAACTGGCTGGCACCACTAAGCAGAGGCTAAATGAAAGGCATTCAGCAAGCTTGGCTTGGGACGATCTCTTCCAAGACAGGTTGGCAGAAGCTGGTGCAATCCCGAGCACCAGCAAACTGCCTGCATGCTGGTCAAATGCAAGACAATGACAGGAACTCCTTCAACCACAGGTAATAAGGAAGATACAAACAGATAAGGATGCTGAAAATTCAGGGGGTTCTCCCACTTATGTTCCTGAGACCACTGGCTTCCGAACTTTAGTGCACTCAACCCCTCATCTGGGGTAACAGAGATGCTGGATGTCCTGTGTACACTCAGGAGATGCTCTTGGTCTCCTGTGCACACTCGAACATCTGACACCCTCTTCTAGAGTGCCCTAATGTATGCAGGCAGAGCTAACCATGACAACTATGGCCGTGTTCATAGTTGTGTTCAAACCAGAGACAAGACAGCCTCATGCTTAGTTGTGCTACCAGCATCAGAGTCAGACAACAACCTGGGGTTCAAAGCCCAGCTCTACCACTTCCCGAGCTGTGTGGCCTTGGGCTGGTCATTTGGCCTGTGAGAACTTGCTTTCCTCGTGTGTAGAATGGGCAGAAGACCTCCTTCACTGGGCTGTTGTGGGGATTCAAGACAGCAATGTACATAAGGCCCATGATATGGTACCTGGAATGTAATAAATGCTCACTGCATAGTGGTCTTTAAAATACTACTACTGATAAATCTGAGTGTGTATAGGAGTAACACAGTTCTGGGACGATAGGGGAGAGAAGAGCTGAGACTCAAGGATGTCTTTCTGGACAGGAGAGCTGAGAGGGAGAGCAAAAAGGGAAGTTTGATAAAGGTGCTCTTCATAATGATGGAGGCAGGATTAAGGGCACCAGTAAGGGATGGGAAGCACCCAGGGGCTTGTGACACTGGGGAGCTGTTACTCCAGCCCATCCTGAAGGAGCAAAGACAGGGAATGTCATCGAACCCAGAAAGAAGGAGAGAGAAGGAGAGGGTTCCTGATACAAGCCAAGACTTGTGGTCAAGACACTGCCAGCCCTAGAAGGAAGAAGCCAAGGAAATAAAGACCCAACTTCACTGTCCTCCATTCCTCACATCTCCTACCAGCACCTCCTATCATTTGAATCCAGTTGGAAGTAGAGACAAGGAGCCCATTGATGGGGTCTATGCAGGTCAGCCACACGGGTGGAGAACAGTGGGGAGTGGATCTGGAGGAAGCCAGAAAGACACCGGGCACCTAAACCTAGTGAAATAATGTATCAGTCCAGATTGCATTCCCCTGCTAGTCAGAGACATAAAATAATCAAGATAGAGGTTTATCTTCTCTTCTGTTAAAAAACAAAAAGTTTAAAGGTAGCCAGAACCACAATGTTGCACAACTCCAGGATGATTCTACAAAGCGTAAACAGTGAATGGTGTCCCCTGGAGTTAAATGACCATGAGTGGCTGGGGTCGTTGGGCTGATTAGATGACTACATGATACCATCAGTGTCTCAGTTTGCTTGTGTCTTTCAACTCTACCATCCTTAGCACTGGCTTTATCGCCAAGGTAGCCTCATGATCATAGGTGGCTGCTGGAGCTCCAGCCATCATACTAGGAAGAGGAAGAAAAGAAACAAGGGCCAGAGCTCTCTGGAAGCTCCACCCAATGACTTGTGCTTACATTTACTTACCACTTTTATCTGCAAGGAGTGCTTCATAGGCAACTTTGATTAAAGGGATAAGGAGTTATTTGCTCTGCCTCCAATAAGTACTGAGTTGGGAGTCAGAGGACCCGGGTTCTGGTCTCCATGTTGCCTGTACTTGTCTAGGTGACCTTGGGCAAAACACTATCCATCTCAAATAAACTGTTGATTCTGTGGTTCCCATGATAGCTTCCCCCTCATGCTGGTCTCCCTTCTGCCCCCCTCCTTCTAGGTCAGAGCACACACCAGTTAGTTGCACTAGAAAGTTGCACTGTTAGTTGGAAAGTTTAGTTGCACTGCTGCCCACTTCCTTTGATGTGGCAGGGAAGGAAAATAAAATTGTTCATCTTCCAGCCTCTATATCAATAGGCAATATAGTTTAAGGCCTACAGGCATTTAGCCTCAGATGGATGTGTGTTGAGTACTGGCACCCTCCTTGTTAGCTGGGTAGCTCTTGGCAAATCCATTCAACTTCTCTGAACCTCCATTTCCTCCTCTGGAGAGTGGGGCTAACAAAGCACTCATTTCGTGGAGCTGTCGGGAGAATGCCATGCAATCGTGTGTGTTAAACTCTTAGTAAGTGATAAGACACATGAAATGACAGTTCTGAATGTTGTAGAGTGTCCCTCCTCCCCAGTAAGCATTTGTGTGGCTGGCAGGTTCCCAGCCTGAGAGCAGCAGGGAGAAGGAAGAGAGCTGCACACTGGCTAACAGGGTGCTGAAAAGTCGGCAGCTGGTCCAGCCAGTGCAGTGGGAGGCTTTGGCCTCTATTCTATGCTCTTCTTACAACCCATCAGACAAGCGATGGGAAATAAGCAATTTTTGACCTGGCATGCTTCCCATCCTAAATGCAAGGCCTTCATGTTGCTATTTCCCAAAATGCCCTTAAAAATGTAACTATGTGTTTATTACAGAAAGTTTCCAAGTTTACCTTTTTTAAACTATAGGACTTCTCAAAGCTTTTAATATGCTAATGTAAGGGTTATCACATACAGTGTGACCCAAACATATTTGGCTAACAGCCCTTTTTTCCCAATAGTAATAATAATAATATCAATAACAGTAACTATTTTGAGTACCTACAATGCATTTGACCTTGTGCCAAATGTTTTGCATTGTGTAATAGTCAGGTATTATTGTGATGATGTTGCATAACAAATAAGCCCAAATCTTAATGGCTCACATCAATAATATTCTTTCTCATGCATTGGCCTGTGATCAGCTGGTGTGCCTCTGCTTCAGGTTGCGGACTGAGCGCAATGCTGCTCTATGTGTCTGCAACTTTGGAACCCAAGTTCAAGCTTCATCAACTGCCTGAGTCATGCTCTTCTCATGGTTCAGGGCAGGAGTACAAAAGAGCAAACCAAAACTATATAACATTTAAAGCTCAGATGAAGCACATGCTCCATCTGCTCACATCCGTTGGCCAAAGTAAGCCACATGGCCAAGCCTTAAATCAATAGGATAAGGAAGTATACCCTTGACATAGTAAACCATGGCAAGGGTGGAGGAAAAAAATCTGAATCAAGGGTGACGTAATTCACAACTATTGTCGATACACACTATGTCATTTAATCCCCATGATAGCTGTATGTGATATCATTTGACAGGTAAAAAAAAAAGACAAAATCTAAAGTTCAGAGGTTAGGCAACTTCTTGGAGGTCAGACAACTAGGTGTCAGACCTAGGACTTGAACTATCTGAATCCTTTTAGGGTAGCTATACAAATATCATGACTTCACTGTTCCTTAATTTCACATTTCTTTTAGTTCTGCTGAGACATTTGTGCGAATTTATTTCCCATGCAAAGAAATGTTTTATGATGCTCAAACCCAGAGGCTCACCTGTAAGCCCGAAGCATTTATGTAAATCCTTACATCATTAATATTACATGAGCCCTGCTCCTAATTTACTGCGAAAAGCAAGGTTGTCATCTTTAAAGCCATGTCTCCCAGAAGCAGGAATCGCACTCAGTGATGAAACCAGGAAACGTGAATTTATGGGCGTAGTGGATCCCTTGGGGAGTTCGCCCATATGCTCTCAGCACACACCTTCCCACGCATGCTGGGGGCTTCCAAGCATGAGCATGTGCAGCCCCCCCAGCCCACCTGACAGCTTCTCCCGGCCTTAGCTCATGGGGTAGACCAGCAGTCTGGGGAGCGAGGTCTCCCGCACTAGCCCTCAGAGGGGCAAACTGGAGCTGGAGGGTGGATACTGGTCTGTATCGGTGTCTCAGAGGTCCCCTCAGGGCAGAGCTTCTGTTTCCCACAGCAGGTACCCCGCTCACTAACGCAGACTCTACCAGCTGCTTCCCCTTCAAATTTCTCTACACCCTGATGGTGCTTTTGGGGCTCACCTCCAAAAGCAAAGCAAAAGCAACCAAAAATTACTGGCGTTCAGATCCTTGTCTCAGGGTCAGCTTGGAGGAACTCCACCTGGGAGATGAGCAGTATTAACAAAAGCAGAGTTGGCGTCCTCTACCTATTTGATAATGGCTGGCTTTTTTTAATTCACTCATTCCAAAATGCTTTTTATTTTTTTAACCCTTTTCAGGGGGGTAGTCAGAGAAGCCCTGATAGGAGCTATGGACACTCTCAAGAGACAAATGCGCATTCACACGAAATGCACCTTGCAGGGCGCTTCAGGCTCCCTGGTTGGTTGTTTCCCAACGTGGAGACCCAGAGAGAGGAAGCCGTGGGTGGGTGGTCCCATGGCGAGACAGCCCGCGCTCACTCTGGGGAAACCGAAGTACCACGGAGCTCACTGCTGGCTGAGCTGCCTTTGGGAACATCCTCCTTCACAGCTCCACAGACTGGATGAAGGAAGCCAACCCCAGGCGAGAATCCGGGGTCGGAAATGCCTCATCCTGCGACGCGGAGGGCGCTCTCGGGTGTTTGGGTTGCTTATCTGCTGGCCCCGTGTTCACCTCTTCCCCGTTCCCCGCAGCCTTCGCCTGCCACAGCGGAGTCACTGCTGACTTCAAAGGCTTCCCCACCCTTGGAAGTGATGCGTGGGTGTGTGGGTGCTGGGAGGAGAGAGCAGCAAGCCAGACTCCAGCCTCTGGCCTCCTGGCAAAGAAGGATGGCCATGGCAAATGCCAGAATTTCTCCCACGCGCGTTGGTCTCAGCTAGAGGGAGACCAATGCTTCAGGGGAAGTTCAACACGCACCCCGCCCCGCAAGGCCAGGCCTCCTTTCTTTAGGGGTGTATCTCCATGGTCAGCTTTCATTATCTGGGCTTGGCAATGTGATAGCAGCGTGGGCGGGGGCAGGGCGGGGGGCCGGAATGGCCTTTGAAAGCCGCCAGCCAGGCTTGAATTGGAACCCAGGGCTCACTGGAGGGTGACTTCATTTCTTTGGTCCTCGCTTGGCTCATCGGTAATGTAGGAAATTTATATCTTTTTTGCAGGATGTTTTAAGAATCAAATGGGAAAACTAGAATCAAGTACTGATGAGAACGGAGCACATAGTAGGAGCTCCATAACTGCCCACTGCTGTTGCCGTTACTGTTGCGACTACTACGTCCCCTGAAGGTCTGTCCCGTATCTCCCTCTCTAAGCT
>CM052546.1:62190279-62351706 GCA_028533065.1 Trachops cirrhosus | reverse complement strand
AGATCCTTCTGTATGAAAAAAGACAGGCCCAACAACGCCCCCCCCCCCCCGAAAAGAAAGCAGTGCAAGCATTTTAGATATGCCTTCTTGGTCCATCCAGAACAATATCCCCTCTATTGAGTCTACATCGTAAATATCTTACTTGCTTATCCTAGCCTAGGAAGTTGTTTCCAGGGCCAAGAGACTGCTTTCTTCCTGTTTATTTATGGGGAAATGCTTACAGCTCCACTGTTTGGGCCTGTACAGCCCACTATTGACCTGGAAAATAAAAAAGGTTTGACTAAAGCAAGTTACCTGTGGCTCTGTGCCTCAGTTTCCTCATTTGGAAATAGTGCATGACCTACTATTACTAATTATGAGTACTACTAATACGGCTATTACTACTGTGAATAACAATATTAGGAGTAACAACACCCCACAGTTACAGAGGGTTTAGTAGGTCCCAGGCACTGTGCTAAGTGTGGTCTCATTCATACCTCTAAAAACTCAATCAGATGTAAGTCATCCCTGTCATTCTCATTTCACAGATGAGGAAACTGAGGTCAGGCAGGTTGCATAAACCTCACCAAGGTTATAGAGCAGTAAGAGATGGAGCCAGGATTTGAACCAAGGGCAATGGAACCAAAAGCCTTAATCACCCCCAACAAACCACCACCCAGAGGCCGTTTCCATAGTGATCAAGGATCCAATCAGAAAAACCCATAGAGCCACACTGGACAGGATGAGGTTTGTCTTTTCTTTCTATTATTTTTATTATAAGATCAGATTACCCTAGTTACTATCAGCCCCCACAGCCCAAACAGGCGGTTACCAGGACTCGGTGTGTGTGATTGCCAACCTCGCCCCAAGACTAATGCAACATCTACGCCTTTTCTTGACCTTCCTGTCCCTCGGAGCTGTGAGCAAGCTCGCTTCCCTGTAAAAACAAACGAGTCAAATTGGTTTTAGAGCAGCTGCCTCCATTATCTGGAGGCTAGGGAAGGCTGATCGCAGCCCTCTTGGGGTCTGGCCTGGTTTGGGGGTCCCTCTGTGAGAGACCCCGGGCTAAGTGACTGATGACTTAATTCTCTTAGCTCCAGTGGAGGGTGGGCACGGGCTGCCTCCAGCCTTCACTCCAGAACTGAGACATCCCCAAGGTCCTCCTCGAAGCTGCAAGCTGACCTCTGAAAGAACTAGACCTCAGAGCCTCGAACGCCCCGCTGGAAAGGGCTCTCCAGGGCCCCTGCTGGGCAGACCCAGTTCCCCGTGCTCCTGGGCTGGTCGGTAAAGTCTCTGCCCTCAGTCTGCGCATCTTGAGGCCATGAGCCTGATTTGTTCATCTCTCTCTCCCACGAGGAAGACCTGGCACCTGGGCGGTTCTACAGCCAGCAGGCTCCACCAGACCTCCCCGCAGGTGCTTCATTCTCAAGCCATCAAATCTCAACCCAGTTGTCTCCTCCCCTGAGAAGCCCTCCTTGACCACCTGACCTGAGTAGGCTTCGCCCAGGTGTGCTCAGTGATGTCACCCAGCTTATTTCCTTTTCACTATGAGACATTGCCATCTTTGTTAGTCATTAGATGACTTGTTGCCAGTGTCTTCTCACCAGGATACAAGCCCCAAGATGCAGACACCTTGTCTGTCTGCATCTCCTGTTTGTTCACTTCTGTGTTTCCAGAATCGAGAACAATGCTTGACCTTGACATATAAACAAGATTGTTGAATGAATTAATTCAACAAATGAGTAACTGATTGGATGAGCGATGGACGGATGAGTACCTGTTTGCATTCAGCTGTTTGAGGGGAGGGAGGGTTGGTGAAGAAGGCAAAGCAAAATAGACAAGCCAGCAGTCCCGTGAGCTTCCGAACGCCCCACGCCAGCCCTTTCCTCTGTCTCTACTGCACAGTCTGAGCTCCTGGAAAAAAAGAGAAACATTGTTTCACTTGGCTTTTATCTCTTCCTGGGGTAGAGCAGGGCTGGGGCTTCAGACTTCCTGGGTTTAAATCCCACTTGCTCATGTGTGATTTTTGACAATTTACCCGTGCTCTCTAAAGCTCAGCTTCCTCATCAGTAAACGAGGATCATAATAGAACTTTCCTCAGAGGATCCACGTGAGGATTAAATGAGACAGCTGTGTAGAGTCCAGGCCAAGCTCAGTCATTACGAGAATAATTATTATTGTCACTAAATGTGTTCACATTTTAAATGTATTATTACTAAATGTTTTAATATCTGTAAATATTATATAAATGTTTTAAATGTATCATGAAATGTTTTATATGTATTATTACTAATAGATATTTTACTATTTTAAATATATTACTAAGAAATGTTTAATGTTTACAATGGATGGTTTTTCAGTGTTTTCATTTTACATATGTTATTTTTTAATATTTGCTGAACTAGTAACTTTTTAAAAAATGAAGGCATTGGTCTGGGCCTGTCTTTTTCTCCCCTCACCTGCCTTTTCCTCTGGAAACGGGGCCTGCGGGCTCTGAAACTTGGGCCGTGATCATTCCATTTCCGTTTCTGCTCTCACACCCTTATTCTCGGATGCATGCTCCTCTCTTTGAGGAGGGTCTAAGATGAGCATTCACAGGACGGAGCAGCACAAACATCAGCTTCGAAGTCACCCAGACAGAGGGGTTCAAATCCTGATCCTGCCACTATCTCTTTAAGCTTTTCTTTTATTATTTGCAAAAAAGAGACCCCAACAAAGCCACCCACCACACAGGTTCATTATGAGTGTTAAATGTGAGTCTGTACAGGAGAAAACTCAGTCAAGGATGCACATATTTGTTGAGCACCTACTATGTGCCAGTTCCAGTGCTAGGGGCTCAGTCAACAAGAGAAATAGTTCTGCCCTGATGAGGCTGCCGTGCAGCTGCCATCTCTTTCTTTGGGAATACCCCATCTTCCCTGGGGCCCAAGATTCTCAAGTCCTTGTCTGACACATAGGCTCTCTGTGTCCTCTGGTGTTCTTTCTCCTCCATCCAGCTTCACCCAACTCACAGTGGCAGACATTTACAGTGTGCAAGACCAAGAGTGCAGGGCACGTAAAAGTAAAAAGACACCCCCTGGGACAGTGGGCAGCTGAGAGCAGGGTGCACACTGTTGCAGGTGCTGGGCTGTGCTGCCCGGGTTCCTCCTCAGGACGGAAGGATGTGCTCCCTCACCTAGGAATGTGGCCCCTGACGGCTCTTAGCTGACAGCCCTTCTGAAAATTGCCCTTGACTGAGAAAGCCCTCCCTCCAAGGCTGCACCCCTCCTCGGGGCAGCCCACACCCAGCAACTGCTCCATGCTGGCCTCTTTCTCCCTGCTCAGGACAACTCAGGGGGGCCACTGAGTTCCAGCATCCCGGTGGGGCTAGCTTTGACCTGGTTGCAACTACCTCACAGCTCAGTTCCTCCCATTGCCCAATACTGTTTCCTTCCCCCTCTTTCCACAGCTGTCGGTCCCAAGGGCCAACTAAAGGCACTGTACCCTGATCTCCATCTCAGAATCAGCCTCACAGTGAACTCACCCTGCAGCCCTGTGGTACCCTCAGTGCCAAGTACGAAGCATGTAGGCAAACTCGGTATTTGCAGAGCAATTGGTGTGTGTGTGTTTTACAATTGCTGTGATCTCAAGCAACAGAAACTCAGTTCCAAGTGGCTTCAGCAACATGGGAGAAATGTAACTCAAGGTCTAAAAAGCCAGAGCATTTGATGCCATTGGAACTTTGTCCCTCTTTTTTTCTCAGCTCTGTTCTCTTCCCTGTGAGCTCTGTGCCCATGGTGGCCTCGTGGCTTCTATTCACCCACCTTCAAGACTTGCAGAAAGAGAGAGTCTCTCTTTCCCAATAGTCTCAGCAGAAGTTCCAAAGCTGAGTCTCATTGGCCTGGTTTAAAATCACATGACCATCCCTAAACGAATCACTGTGAATTTCACTAGGAAATGGAATTCTCTGATTGACAGCTTTGGGACCCTGGGAGCCAGAGAGAAGTACAGCCAACTCTACTTCAAACCACAATGGGAGTAGAGCATAGGTGGATCTCCAAAGGAAAATTGAGGCAATCTTGCCTGAAAAAGAGGAAATGAATGTGGGAGAGCAGAAACCACAAGAGGACCACAACAAAGAGTTTGTGCAAAGAAAGTCCAGCTCACAACACTAGTCATTCTGCTTCTCCTTCTTATCACCCACACCTCCCAGCACTTAAGTCTTTCTGGAGAGACTGCAGTCCTCCCTGAAGGTATAAAAATGATGCTGTCAGCCAAGAAACGTTAGAGGCATTCTACCTATCAACTGACAGAAAATTTCAGTAAGCACAAACCTTAAAAAGTACCTGCCAAACTACTATTATTCTTGCAAGCCTAGTTCTAATGTCACAACCTCCTTCCCTGGATCATTCCCAAAAGTGATTTTCTAATCACTCTTTTCAGGGTTAACCTCCATCCCCAACTGTACTGACTCCATCGGGGGCCCTTATCAGGCTATACTTTATCCATTTTTTTTGTACTTAAATGTCTCCTCTACTGACCTGTGAAGATATACACAGTGGAGCTTTCCAGAGAAATATCCTCCAGACAATAGAAACTAAATGTGGATTTATTTATTCAGGCTCAGTTCTCCAACTGGTGCACGGGCGTTTGGCCAAGATGTGTGAAAAGCTGCTAAAGGAAGTATTACAATGGTTTGTAAGGATTCTAGAACTCCTCTCTTTGACGGAGCTGGGCACAGTCTTTGCCTGTGTGATCAATGGTAACAATTGCTTATGCTTGTGAAAACTGTTTGGTGCATGCCCTTTATCCTTCCTTAATATTAGTATTTTCCACAGTTATTATTGTATGTCTCACATGTTGAGTTCATGCTATGTAGCTACCCCAGAGGTAAGCCTCTTACCTGTATCATCATT
This sequence comes from Trachops cirrhosus, assembly GCA_028533065.1. Taxonomy (NCBI): domain Eukaryota; kingdom Metazoa; phylum Chordata; class Mammalia; order Chiroptera; family Phyllostomidae; genus Trachops; species Trachops cirrhosus. The sequence continues at coordinate 62,346,832 of CM052546.1, read as the reverse complement.
TTAATTATGTATGACACTGAAAGGTAGCTATCACTTAGTTCACTGTTGAGTAAGTTGAGACTCTCTCAGAGAGGTTAAGCAACTTGCCCAAGGCTGCACAGGTAGTTAGGAGTGAAGCCAGGACTCAAACCTGTGTATGTTGAGCTTGATAGTAAACATTAAATTAGTATTATGCTTGCCTTCTTACAAGGAGACAAGCAAAGAAGACTTACTCATTCCCACTGTACACATGAGAACTTGAGGTATAGACACTTAATCTGAAATTCACAAGAAGTCACCACTATGTCCAAAAGGACACCAAGATCAGCTAAGCTCCTGGAAGAGGATGTTCTCATGGATTCAAGGAAAGCAAGCGAGGTTCTGAGAGCGGGGAGCTGGAAGAACACTCAGTCCCCCAGAGATGTCTGCTTTCAGACGCGTGTGTGAATTAAGCATTTGGCACCAAGCAGATGCTGGATGGACGTGAGCTGAAGCTGAAGCGATGGATGCCAGCAAGCGTGGAGGGCTCCTGACAGATGGGAGACTCCACGTGGTGAATGAGAGGGAGTGAGGCAGAGCCCCCGGTCCCGCTGAACCCAGCGTCCACAGGTAGAAGCTCTCTGCACCCCCCAGCCCCTTCTGCAGTTGGATTTGGAGCAAGCTCTCTCCCCACACCGGCTGTCTGGCCCTTCCCCCTCCTCCCTCAGCCATAAGCTCCATGGTGGAACCTTATCAAGTGTTTCCTGACCCAGCAGTAAGTACCTTACATCGCCTGTACTCACCCTGCCCACCCCCCTGCCCCTCGCACCTTGGCTACAATATCTCCTCCTCATAAATCATATTAACTGTCTCTCAATCAATCTCTTCCAGGTGTGGACTCAGACAGTGTCTCAAGACAAGTGTCTCTCCCCTCGAGGCTTAGGCGCTAAGAGCCCCCTCGTCTGGGAACAGTTTAAACCCAGATCGCTTCTCTCCCTTCTCAGGGTCTCTTGGTTCAGGCCTGAGACCCCCAGGATCCAGACTGCAGAGAGCTCCAGGAAAGCTGGGAGAGGGTCCAACAGACTCGGGAGGCATGGGCCGATGGTGTTTATCAACACCCCGAGGCTTGGGGAATTTGGGCCGTTTGCTTATTCTCCCAGCAAAATCCCCAGGAAGGATTGGAACCCCAAAGCTGGGGCTTAACGGGGAAAGCATTGGGTCTTCCAAACCCAACTGTACCTATTAGTTAGTGTTAGAATGATCATGCCACATCATCCGCCCTGTTTTGTGTGCATTGGTGAGTGTGGCAGAGATAATGCTATGTGTTCAAAACATTCCATTTCAATCTTTTGTTTCCCAGAATCCCTGGGGAGGCTGATGACATGGGAGTAGGTCCTGGCCACTGGGAGGGAGATGGTATGTCCTCTACTGCCACATTCTGCCATGAGACTCCCCACACACCACCTGCAATATGCCCTTTCCTCGCTGACTGAGGAGGCTGTGTGTTTAAGATGAAGGGAACTGGGAGCACTAAATCACCACCTGGAAGAGAACAGCCAAGGTTGCTGCCCAACCTCACACGAGCCTGTGTTGAAAGGAAGAGTGTTAAGTCGCTGAGTTTGGGGGGGTTTGCTACTGTAGCATGACCTAGCCTACCCTGACTGGTACAATTAGAATCAGAAAAGTTATCAGCTTGTGAGATATGACTACAACTCCCTTACGTACTGCCTTCCACAACCCACCTTTACCTGGAAAGGCCACCATGGCTGTGGTCAGCAGCACGCATGTCAGATGGCAAGGAGCCACCCACTGTTGGGAATACACTTAGTTTGTTGCAAAACAAGCCATCCGTTTGCCTTGCAGTTAGACTTTAAATTCCATCGGAGAATCATCAAGCAATGGTTAAGCATGTGGGCTCTGGAGTCAGGCGGGCTTGGGTTAGGTTGAGGTTTAATTACCTATGAACAAGTGGACTTTCACTTCCTCATCTGTAAATAGGGATAAGGTGTGTGCCCGATCCTGTCGTCTGCTACTGTTGTGTTGTGGCCCCTAGGTCCTCCCGGCTCAGGACTGACTGACTGACTCTGCACTGGAAAGAGTGTCAGCTGATGGCCCTCAGGAATTGCCTCATCAGCAGAAAGCCACCTCCTCCAAGGCCACGCCCTTTCCTGGGACTGGTCTCTGGGAGGGTATAAAGGCTTTAGCCTTGTGACCCAGCTTGGGACCACTCTGAATCCCCATTCCAGCTTCAGACTCTAAGACGGTCTCCTGTTGTCCCTGCCTCTTGGTCTGCATGTCCTTCTGTCATCCCATCCCCATGAAAGTGGGGAGAACCTGTGCCTTGCTTCTAACAATTGAACATGGCAAAGGTGACCGATTGCCACTTCTGCAATCACATCACATAAGATCATAATGTCTGTCTTGCTAACAGACTCTCTCTCCCTTGATGCCCTTGATGGAGCAAATGGCTGTGTTAGGGAGGCCCACCTGGCCAAGAACCACAAAGGTGGCCTCTTGCCTACAGCCAACAAGACACTGAGGCCATCAGTCCTACAACCTGCAAGAAACTGAATCCTGCCAACAGCCACATGGGCTTAGAAATAGGTCCTTCCGCGATTGGGCCTTGAGGTGAGCCCTCAGCCATGTTCAGCAGCTTGATTGCAGCCTGAGACTCTGAATCAGAGGACAAGGGATGGACTCCTGACCTGAAGAAAAGGTGAGATTCTAAATCTGTGCTACTTCAAGCTGCTAAGTTTGTAATTAATACAAAGCTTTGTGTGGGGTCCGCTAAAACCATCCTTAAGGCTGCATCATAGCCCAGCTTCTTTCTCTGCCCAGCTTGCTTCCTTCTCTTCCCTTCCACTACTGTTGACTCCAAGAGCACCCCAATTCAGGGTTTGCTGCTCAGAGAACCCAACCTGTGAATTGCTTGTTCCCTACATAATACCCATTTGTTCCCTTTTCCATTTTGCTGAGAAAACCCTGAATCCCCTTAAAGGGACCTCATGCTTCCAGACAGGCAGGCCCCAGCCCCTGGGCAGAATCCTGGTTAGACTAAATCCTAATATGAAGATCCCATTCTTCTCGCTGGTGATCCTTTTAGGAAAAAGTCCCTGAGCCAATTCTGGGCAATGACCTTTGAGAAGGTGTGTGTTGAGGGCTTCTAGGAAACAGACACAGTTAGGACAGCCCCTCCTGTGTCCCGGACACTGTTAGATCTTATTGGAGGAACTGCAACTGCTGAAGTCATGTGACACCCACACAAAGAGCTGATCAGAAGGCTCAAGACAGTAGTGCAAGAAGGTGGAAGGAGGCTGGATCCTTGACTAGACAGCCTTCATCGCATTAACCAGCCCTGGTGCTACTCTGCCTTAAAATGACAATGGGACATAGTTTTCTTTAGGACAGCCTGATGCATTCCAACTGAGTTGATTTAAATGGTTACTTCATAAGATGGTTTGGTGAATGAATGAAATGATGCTCTGCTGGCCATAAAAACGTCCCACACGGACCCCCAACTACAGGGGGAGGAATCGATAAGGGCTCCAGCTGCTGCACTTGAAACCCGTCACCAGGTTTGCACCAGGCCACACTCACCTCAGGCTGCTTCTGGCCATGCACTGAGCACGTCAGGGACACTGAGGCAGGTGGGTTCCTGGGAGGCACCAGATCCCACAGATGGATGACTTTGGCTCAAGGACTCTCCATGGGCCTTGCCGAACCTTCCTTAAATCTGCACTGCGGTCTAAGACTCTTCCTCCTCAAGCTTCCTTCCTTCCCCCTCTCCTTCACAGGGCGCAGACCGGCCGGCATCGTGATCAAACGATTTGCCCTCCCATTTGCCCTCCTAAATGGTCGCTCTCAGTAGACCACCTGAAGGTCCTGTCTCATTTTGGTGTCTACTTCTCCGAGGATCTGGGCACAGGTGAGCTGAGTGCAGAGTCAGCACTCAGTCAATGGGGATCGTAGTGGTGACTATAGTGCCCACTAACATTGACTCCCAGGGCACAGTGCCTGGCACAAAGTGACACCTGGTTAGTGTTTTCTGAATGAATGATGGGATGAGTGGATGGATAGATGGAAGGATGGATGGATGGACAAACAGATAGACAGACAGGCAGGTGGGTGGATGAATGAATGACGTTTTCTTTCTCAGTGCCTGATATCTTTACATCCAGGTCTGATGTTTCTCAAAGCCTGGCCCGTAGGCCTAAGATAATGTACATGGTCATGTTGGGACTTTTTCCCTTTCGTCCATGGCAACAAGGAACCTGAGACTTCTCTGGCTTCTTCCATAATGTCCCTGATGTCTCTGTAAGTGGGAAATGGGATGAGAATGTGCATGTCCTGAATGCCCCCATCATCCACTGAGACTCCCATAGAACCACAAGCATGAGCACCAGGTTGGGGTAGCCTGGGTTCCCCTGTAGACCCGTGAGGCAGAAGGTCCTGCCTTTAGCTCTGCCAGTGATGTGCTCTGGGATCTCACCCCAGCCTCTGCCCCCTGCGAGCCTTAGTTTTCTCTTCTGTCCAAGGTGGGAATTGCATGAGGTGGCCTCTCAGCCTCCCATCCTCCCTGTCATGCTCTGTCATTCAGGATACGTTCAGGTACAAGTAACAGACAAAACATAACAACATTAAAATATATGTTACAATGTCACTTAACAAGAAATCTGAGGGCAAAAATTTCCAGAGCTACTATAACTCCTTAGCAATTTCATCAAAGGTGCAGACTTTTAAAAAACTTTCTCTTTGCCATATTTAACATGTTGGCTTCCAGTCTCATCCTTGTTGTCTCGTGGTCACATGATGACTGCCAGAGCCCCTTATAGCACACTTACTCCAGTGCCCAAATCAGAGAGCAAAGGGCCAACAGAAAGGCATTTCCTTTTTAAAAGAAGGAAAGACTGTCTTAAAAACTCCCCCAACAGATTTCCTCCATGATTCTTTAGCCAGAACTGAATCACATGTTTCCTTCTTGTTGCAAGAGAAGCTAGGAAAGCAAAAACTTGACCTAAAAAAGGCACGGGATTGCCACGGGCCTATCGCTGCCTTGATCAGAGAAAAAGGGAAGGAACTGACAGTGTCTGCCTGAGAGGCCTCCAAGTTGGGTATCCAGTCCTCTGTACTCCAGTCTGCTCAGAGAGACATGGCAGTCATGCCTGAAACAATTTGAGGCTACCAATGGGCACCGATATCAGGCAACAGGGTGAGAACAGAGCACCTGAGTGCTGAGTGGGTGTGGCTATTCGGCTGTGGTGGGGGATGCAGAAGGGGTGAAGTCAGGGGTGTCCAGTGGAAGGGAAGAAGCACGGAGAGAAAAGGAATCCTGACCCCTTTCTTTCCCTGGCTCAGTTAAGAGTCCTCTCCTCTGCCCCCACCTTTGCACTTACTTTTATTCAAATCCCCCATACTCCTCACTGCAGCCAGACTGAGCTGGTCACAGGGCTCCCTTGCTGAAAACCCTGCTTTGCGTCTTTCACGTTCTGAAGAGTAAAGACCAAGTTCCTTATCCCCAGTCTCCAGGGCCCCCTGTGGCCTGGCCCCTGCCCATGCCCATCCCTCTGGCCTTCTCCACGCCCTGCCCCCACATCTCCTTCTTATGCTCCTGCTACACTGACTCCTTCTGTTCCAAGAATTGATTAAACTCAGCCCCACCTCGGGACCTTTGCACATACTCTTTCCTCTGCCTGGAGAACTGTTGCCCTACCACTCTTCCTAATTAACTCCTACTTATCTTTCAAATTGCAACTTAAAGAACACCTCCTTAGAGCAGCCTTCGCTGCGTCCCCACACTGTGACATAAATCAGCCTGACTTTCAGATGCTTAAGCTAAGTCTAACTTCCCCACTTCCTGGAACACATGTACTTGGCTTCCAGCTCCAAGAGGGGAAAGCGTAAGGCCCATGTTTCTCACCAACAGCATAATGGAGTGAGTAAAAGCAAAGGTTTTGGAGCTAAGCTAGTGCATGGGTTTAAATCTCAGCTATTTGACGTACCAGCTGTGTGACTATGAGCAAGTTTCTTAACCTCTCTGTGCCCCAATTTCTTCCTGTGTTTAAGTATAAGAACAAAATCTATGTCATAAGGTTGTTTTAAAGATTAAATGAGCTAATGTATCTTCAAAGCTTAGCACAGTGCCTGTATACAATGTATTAAATAAGCATTTAATATACTAGTAATAATGATGATGATAATATGCATTGTTATTATTGTTACATTCACATTTCCAGTATATATAGCCAATGCTGGCACATAGTAGGTGCATATAAATGAATATTTGTCTCACTGTAGGCAGAGGTAGCTGTGTGCCTTATTCATTTCTTTATCTTTACCACTTGGCACAGGACTTGGCACTTAGTAGGTGTGCAATAAAGGGGCAGTGGTTGAGTGCCTAAAGGTGGGAATGACTCCCTAGTTCCGCCCACCCAAGCCCCCAACTCCAAGCCTTGCTGCCTGCTTCAAGCCTGTCCTGTCTCCCTTCTCCAATCCAGGTGGCAATCCTCAGTGCCCTGTGGTTGGACAGCCTTCCTGGCCCCCTCTGTCCTCCCCCGGTCCTGCCCCAAGACACAGAACAGCTTTGACCACTGACAGGAGCCTTCTTGGAAGACAGAGAGCGAAGTCTGGCAATTTGAGCTCCCTGGACAAGACACTTCTTAATAAAATGAGCAGCTGTCAGCCTCTGCTCCAACCAGATGTCCAGTACTCGGGCACAGGGGAGGCTTGGGGTGGCCACAAAGCTGGGGGAGAAGTTGCTGCCTGCAGATAGTAAACACTAAGTAAGTCCAGGCTTCCGCTAGAAAGCCCCGGCATACGGGCAATGTCTGGCCTCGTTGGATTGTGACAACTCTCAGTGACTGTACCCCTGACTTTCTCCCCTCTTTTTCCATTGTTTCCTATTAAGTGTCACTTACCCAATCAAGACCACGATCCCCTTGCTTACGAAAACTAACCTTACAGAGAAGTCCACAGGAGCCCCACCCCCATCTCGGTCCCCTCAATGCCTCTCAGAAAGTAACCATTGACAACATTTGGAGGTATGTCTTTAGCAGCCCTGTTTTATGCTCGACATCCCCTATATATCACACCATAGGTCCTCTTGTTTTATGTGTGGATATGCTATCGGTATAAAGACTTTTCTGGAGGGGTTGATTTGTTTGGGTTTTTTTCTGAGTGGCCCCACCTTGAACACACGCTTCCTGCAACTGGCTTCTTTCATTCAGCAGCATGTCTGGGAATCTTGCCATCCAGGCGGGTCCAGATCAACCTTGTTCTTTTTCACTGTTGTATAGTATTCCCAAAAGGAACTAGAACCTGGGTCTTTCAACTCAGGCTGCATAGGAAACCATCCAGGGGGTGGGGGGAAGCCCTCTATAAAATACAGATGTCCGGGCTCCTCTGCAGACACGGTGAGGGAAGACTCTGAGAGCAGGGCCTGAGTATGTGAGTGTTACAATTCCCAGTGGTGTTTAGTTTGGCAGCCAGGCCCCTATTAACCAGCCCCCTATTAACGTATATTTAAGTTGTTTCTGCATTTTAGCCATCCAAAGAAACCAAGCCTGCTGGGCTCCACCTTGAACGTTCTTCCTTGCACACCTGTGCTGGCGTGTACCCAGGGCAGGGTCTCTCCACCTCGACACTGCTGACATTGGGGGCTGGACAAGTGTTTGTTGTGGGGGGTGTCCCATGCACTGTGGTGTTGAGTGGCATCCCATACACTCACACATTGCGACAATCAAAAATGCCTCCCGATGTTGTTAAATATCCCCAGGGAGCCAAATCGCCTCTGCTCTAGGGTAGGGACTCAGAAGGAAAGGGGGTGGATTCCAGAGGACGTTTTGGGAGGAGTTGGCAGTGCCCCAAAGTGCCTGCACTGATTCACAATCTCTAGTTTGCTAGGATGACGCCACTGACAGACATTCTGTCCGTCTGTCTGGATTTAGAATCTGGGCACCCTCACTCCCACGCTGACTGCTGCAGCCCCAAAGCCCAGAAGCACTGCTGTGCTTTGGAATACAGTTCTAGAATCTAGAATGTGAGCCCAGAGGTCCGGGACACAAGGCACTATCAAATAATGAGGAGGATCTGATTTCTTTATTTTTTCCTTTTTCTTTCTTTCTTCCTTTCTTTCTTCCTTCCTTCCTTTCTTTCTCTCTCTCTCTCCCTTCCTTCCTTCCTTCCTCCCTCCCTCCCTCCCTCCCTCCCTTCAATTCTGCTAGGGAGGAGAAGATATTTCCCTCAGCCTCCCCTGACCTCACAGTTCCAGAATCTACTCTCAGTCTGTTTAAGGTCTCAATCTTGTGTCCTAGTTGCACTCTGAGTTGTGTAAGTGGTGAGAATAGCGGACAAGAGGGAGGCAGACAGGTAAGCTTTGCTGAGAGGCAGAGAGGCCTCCCAGGGTCTGGGTGAACGTATGCTTATGTGTATGTGTGTGTGTGTGTGTGTGTGTGTGTGTGTGCGTGCACGTGCGCGCGCGCCTGAAAGAAAATTGAATTCACAGGCTGGGGAGGAAGAGGAGGGGGAGAAGCTACAGGCCCAGCCAGTCATGTCTCTTTAAGCAAGATAAGCTGCCTGTCCCATCCATCTCTTTGACACTATCGGCCTGTTATCTAAAGTACTTACAGTTCCCTCCTCAAGAGAAGAAGGGGGAGGGGAGGAAGGGAGGCATTTAGGACAGGGCACCCTGGCTGGCCTGCCTCCCCAGAGAGCAGGGACACGGTTTATGGAGTAAGGAGGTGACCCCCACCTGGGGCCTGGCCTGTTTTTAGCTCAGCTCTGAGTGCTGGCGAGATGGCCCCACCTCAGCTCCCTACCTGAGTCCCCCTGTCCCGGGGGAACCACTTGAAACCAAACCTTGTCATTCTCAAGTGGCTGGGGGAGAGTGTGAACCCAGGAAAGAGAGAGTGGGCAAAAGGGAAAGGCCTCCTACAGCCGCTCAAACTGACCTCAGCTCTGCCCCCAGGCCCTTTAAAAACGCACATGCCTCCTGCTGTACTATGGGACAGGTGTTGTTGTTCCTGGAGGTCACGAAAGCAGACTCAGAGAAGTCAGGTAACATCCAAGGGGTCACACAGCTCCTCAGAGATCTCACGGGGGTTTGAACTTGCATCTGTCCCAGTTCGAAAGCTGACTTCTAGCCCCGGTAACCAGGGTGTTTCATGCCCTCCTCTGTTAGGAGAAATCATGCCAGTGAAGGATCAGCTGAGCGGATGTTCAGCTGTTCATTCTTCACTCATTCAACAAGTCCTTTCAGAACCTGGCCTCTGTGCCAGGACCTGCTCTAGGGCGCTGGCGATAAGGGCCCGGCCTCAGGGCCTTCCTGCTTTCTGTAAAATAGCTCCTAGATGAACCAGACCTGCAGAGACCGTGGTAACCAGACTGTATCGTTTTGGCCTCTGGGCCTCTTGATCCTGTCCAGTGGTGACGTAGGGTTTGGTAGCACATCGAGGAAACCCAGGATAAATGGCCCTATAAGATGTGTGGCGTGTGCAATCTCTTCCAGAATATCACTAAAAAAAATAAAATAAAAAAAATTACATAACACAGTATCTTTCCAAGAACCTCAGGGAAAATTCCCTCCTGGGTTTAGCAAACATCTCCATTTGTTTGTCTTTTACGAATACTTTGGGCCCTTGTAACTAACTATAATTCTCTCCTTGTTTTGGCAGTGAGGAAGCTCGAAGCCAAGCATATTTCTGTTCACTACACAGGATGGTCCAGTTCCGAGGGCTGAGAAGCAAAACATCCTAAAACCCTTCCTTATGCTGCTGGGGTCTGTGGGGCGGGGATTCCGACAGGGCCTGGCAGGGCCGATCGCTCTCTGCGCCACGGTGCCAAGATCGGGGAGCAGAACAACCATAAGGCTGTCACTGATATGTCCTGGGTGGAGCCTGGCTTTCGGCTGGGGGCTTCAGCCTCTGAACATGTGGGCTCTCTCTGGGGGCTCCTCACAGCATGGTGGCTGATTTCAAGAGTGAGTGTCCCAGTGCAAGGGAGAGTTACACAGAACTGGTATGACCTTGAGAGGTTTTCTGACTGAGGAGGTCATACCACCTGTCCCCCACCCCAGGCCTGGCCTGTTTTTAGCTGAGCCCTTCGTTCTGGGAACATAACCACACACCCCCACCAATTGCATACACACACACACACACACACACATTCTACTTGCCACAAGGGAACCACTAGCTCCAGCCCATAACCAAGGGTGAGGATCAGACTCCCCCTCTTGATGGGAGAGGCAGCATGGTTCTGGACACAATACAGGACAAAATTATTGCTGTGGCCACTATGAGAAAAAGAAGCTGCCGCTTAAGACCAATGGAATTCACTGACATGGCCTCGTCACTCTCGGCTTTATTGTGCTATTAATTGTATGTGGATTGCACGTACTTTTGCAGCCTAAGATTGCTTCTGGAACTTGACAGGAGGTGGACGAAATCCGTGATCAATGCCGTGTTTGCTGAGTGTGTGTTGCCTGCATGGTGCTGCGCACAGAGGTCCTTCCTCAGCCTCCACCAGGTTAATTCACAAATATCCCTCTTAGCAATGTTTTACAGGTCGGGTAACCGAAGCACAGGAAGTTGAAGACATTTACCAGATTTGGCACAATGAAGAAGAGTCAGAGGTGGGGTTCCCTCAGGGCCACCTGACTCAGCTCAGCCACCAGTCAAGGCCCCCACCCCCATTCTCATCCTTGGAGCCTCACTCCACACCGGACCCCTGGCCTGAGGCTGTAACATGAAGGCTTATCCCAGATGTAACCCTCTCCTCTCCCCAAATATCTCCCCTGACCATGAGGGCATTCACAGACCTCTCTGTGTCTATCAAAGTCAACATTCTCTCCAGCTTAGATCAGCCAGCCCGTCCGGAATTTGGGAATTTGGCAGAAAGTTTCCGAGCCAGGTCCTGCGCTAGCTCTCAGGAATCTGGACACAAGACGCCAAATGTCACGTGGGCCTGAGATCCGTGTGAGGGCAGGGACTGTGTCGTGTTGGCTTTGTCGCTGGGCACACTCTAAGCGCCCAGCATCGCGAATGGAGAAGGTGGGAGGGTTTGTCTATTGTGGCAATTGCACCTCGGGAGAGTGGTGACCCCTGAGAGCCTCCGTTCACTCACCTATAAAACGGGGGTGAGAACGCTTCCTGCACACCGCACCGGGAATCTTGTCACTGAGGAGGTCTCCATGTTTGCATTGACTTCTCAAAAGTTCAAAGTCAAGTTTGGGGCCTACGCAGGATAACATGTACAATGCTTAGCATGCAATCAGCCCTCAGTAAACAGGGTGACAAAAATGCCCTGGGTCTGGAACTCCAAGTTCAACAGAAGTTGATGGCAAGAGGAGAAAAAGGAGAGAAAAAGCCATTGGTCTTCCCCGTTCCCGTCTTTGGAGAAGGCAGCTTCGATGCAATGAGGTGGCAGTTTGAAGAGCTGGTGCGGCTGGTGTTTCCAGAACAAATGGAAATCTCCTCAAATCTTTTCTTTTGTTTTTTTTTTTGTAAACTCTTGATCCTCCAAAACAAGGTTTTTGGCTAGATATCTGAGTGTAGCGGGTCTAACCACATACAGGCAATGACCCTCAGAGGTTGCAACTTCATCGGCATGCGCCTGGAGCGGATGGGCAGCCCGTTTTAAGAGCGCGAGAACTTAGCTCGATCGGCCAGGTGTTGTGTTCTCTCTCGGCCCAATTAGCACCGACCTCTGTTTCTATTTTTGATGTAGGACGTGGCTGGTGAGTCAGGGAGAAAGGGGATTTGCATTATTTGCTCTTGGAAATAGCAAGAATAGTTGGCCCTCAAGACAAACCCCAGTTCTGGGCCTAAAAGCTAAGTCCAGATATGTTATATATTTATTCAAGGCAGCAATTGGCCAGGAAACGACTATAAAACACACATTTTGAATAAAAGGGAGATTTATGGTGCATTTGCGAATCTGAGTCATATCTCTCTGGCTCCCCAGGCCAGGATCCCTCTAATCACTAACATACCCCCAGCTTGTACACTCGGTGGGCACAGAATTGCTTCCTTCTGGTCCCGTCCCAGTTAAAGATGTGATGGGGATTGTGCTACTTTATCTGACAGTCAGTAAATGAATTGCCGATTCATTCCGAGCATAGATGGGGGCTGGTTTTTGCCTTGGGAAGAAAAAAAGTGGAGTCCTTTCATATGTATCTTTGATCAGTCGAGACTTGACAAATTATTTTCCCAGGAATTTCTCTATCCTTAATGCCATGGGGAAAAAATGGATTTACTCTAAAAGAATAGCTTTTATGTTTCAGAAATTAGAGCAATGTAAAAGCTTTTCTTGGGTCTCTCTCTCTCTCTCTCCCCTTCTCCCCCTTTCCTCTTCTTTCCCTTCAATTGTATTTTTCTCCAGGAAAAGGAGGCAGGTAGCAGAGAGAGTTGGGAAAGGCTGGACCTTTGTTTTAGGGACAAACTTCAACCTGAAGAATAGCTGAATTGTGTTCTGGCGGGATTCAGCTATACCACAGCTACTCACACCCATGGTTCCAGGGGTGTCCAAACTTTTGGCGTCTCTGGGCAGCACTGGAAGAAGAGTCATCGTCATGGGCCACACATTAAATACACAAACACTAACAAAAGCTGATGAACAAAAAAAGGTTTTAGGTAAATTTACGATTTTTGTGTTGGGCTGCACTCATAGCCATCCTGGGCCGCAGGTGGCCTGCAGGCCGCGGGTTGGACACCCCTGGGACTTCCGGAGGCAGAGGTCTAGGACATGAGATCTCCAAGTTCTTTCCATGTAAAGGTTTTGACCAGCTATGGTGCAGCCCTCAGGGAAAGGGTGTACTGGAAGTATCGATGGTCCAGGGCTGCCGTGGGCAGCTGGGCAGGCTGTGTCCTGCTCAGCTCCATTCGGATAAACCATCCACATAAGCGCCGTGCTCTGAGGGTTGTGTTGCATGCAACCCGCGCACCCGCGGCAGCTTTGAAAGGGAACTCACAGAGGTGAAGGAAAGCTCAAGAGCTGTAATTATAATAAAAGGACAATCTTGGGGATCTTGGTGGAAGGAACGAAAAGAAAGTTTGGTTAGAGGCTACACTCATGTGCACTAGCAGTTCCACTCTGTTTATGTCTCTTGAGATTCTCTCTCTGGGGGAGAAAGACAAGATATATAGAGAGAAACAGATAGAGATTACAAACCTTTCTCAGGTCAGGCGCCCCTACCCTCTAGTCTAGAGGGGAACAGCTCTGGGGCTAACAGTTTCACTCTCTCAGTTTAGGTGTTTCTCAGAGCAGACCCTAAAGCGTGGGTTTGGCTGCTGTGTCTCACCTGGGCGAGCAGGTGAGACATGAGAGGAGGAAGGGGAGGAATAACACTACGGGTAGTAATAATAATGATAAATGCTACTTCATCTTTTTCTTAGCCAGCAGCCCTCAAGCCCATCTTCTGTACCAGACAATGTGCTTAGGGTTCACTACCCTCATCGTCTCCCGGAACCCTCGCTAGAGCGACTCCCTGGGGTGAGTACTCGTACTATTCTCATTTCATAGACGATTAAGTGGAAGGTTAGAGAGGTTAAGTGGCTTGCCCATGGTCACAGAAGCGGCCAGTGGCACAGTGAACTGTATAAACCGGGCCAGTGAGAGGGCAAAAGTAAGATCCATACAACTGCCTGGTTCCGTGTGTGCCCGTGATGCGTTTGTTAAGGAGAGAATAATAGTTTATCCCAGGACAGCAGCCTAACCCCGAAGGCAGTGCAAGAACGGAAGCAGCAGTCCCAGGGAGTGGGGACAGAGAGCAGCATCAGGCACCTCTCAGCTGGGAGGTGGGATGCCTCATTAGCACTCAGCCGACTCGTCCTGGTACCCAGCTCTGTCACTGACCGGGCCGATGCCACTCCTCGGCAGAGTGCCGGCCCTTCACCCTCTAAGTAGAACAGGGTGTGCTCACTTCCTCGGACACTCTGTTCGACCAATGACCAAACGATGAACTGGATTTTATCCTAGTAATTAATCCTATTCTTAACCACAAAGATAATCCATCTTCATCATCACACACACAAAAAGGAAAAAGGCTCCATAAAACAAAGAAAAGTTAAAACATCACAGTCCTGGCCCTGACTGGTGTGGCTCAGCGGGTCGGGTGTCGTCCTGCAGACCAAAACATGGCCAGGTCGATTCCCGGTCAGGGCACACGCCTGGGTTGCAGGCCAGGTTCGCGGCTGCTGGTTTGCTAGAGGCAACTGATCAATGTTTCTCTCCCTCTCTTTCTCCCTCCCTTCCCCTCTCTCTAAATATAAGTAAATAAAATCTTTAAAAACAAAAAAACTCACAGTCCCACCACTGTTATTTGTTGTACATCCTGGTTTTCCCCCTGAGAATGCAGGTGCATTTAGTAAAACTGAGGAACTACATGTAACCGCCTTCTTTACTCATAATGTATGTTTAATACTGTCTTTAAGTCATCTTCATGTGTTTTCCGATGGCCTTGGGGTATGCCATCATGTGAGTGTACCCTGATCTCTTTAACCAACCCCATGTTATGGAATAAGAAGGCTGTCTCCAGTTTTTACAATTAAGAAAACTTCATAATGGACTGCACAGAAAAGAAATACTTGTGGGCATTCCTGATTATTTGAGCTCTATCTCGCACCAGCTGTGCCTCGTTGGGGGTGATCCCAGCGTCTCTGAGCTCAGGAGTACTGATGATCTGAAACTCAAAGCGCTGGTGATCCTCCTGCCCCATAACTGTGAGTCCCACACTCAAGTGCTCAGTGTTGGACCAGGGGGCCAGGAGGGTGCTGTGACACTCTCCTCCCGAGGACAAAGCAGCCGACCCACTGGCAAATCCAGTCTGTGCTCTGCAGCTGGGGGAACCAACAGCATCAGTAGGTCTTTAGTGAGTGAGGTGTCTACTGTACAAGGTGGGACCTTAACATGGGCTTATTGAATAAATGACTGATGCAGACTAGGTAAACACTGTACATTCATTCCTGAACCAATATCCCATTTTTCCATCACCATTTCTGCCTCGGGACCTTTGCAGAAGCTGTTCCCTCTGCCTGAAATGCTGTTACTCACAATTTTTCACCTGGATAATTCCTACTCATCATTTAGAGCTCAGCTCAAGAGTCCCCTCCTGCGAAGCAGGTTAGGACCCTCATCTTATCCTATTACTGCATCGTGAGCTCACTCTGCCTTCTAGGTTCTTCCTGCATTTGTAGCCCATTGATTATGCAATTACCTAAGAGCTGTTTTCTCTCACTAAACCATAAGGTCCAGGAGGACACAACCTCTACCGCCTTGTTCACCCCTGTGTCCCCAGTACCATGACATGTCTAGTCCAGAGCAAGCATCCACTAAATATGCTACAGAAAGAGACTAATTTGTGTTCTGCTTCTGGGCATCTAAACAATGGTAAAACTACAGGGACACTTGGCCATCGCATCCTTACACCTTTATCTCCATTGTTTGGAGCCCGGAGAGGTCCCTGCCTGTGTTATGGAATGAGCTTGTCCCTCTGCTGATTTTTTGAAACTCGCTGAGAACATTGTTTTTCATGATTTTCCAAGGGTGACAACTGTTTTGAGAGCTGGGGTGGGGGACGTTAATTTGGAATTCTTGTCCTGTTCTTATGAAACAGTAAGACTGATGGCCTGTGTCATTTGTAAAGGCATTTAGAAGGCAATCTTTTCAAAAGTCGCTTTTGTGTGTGTGTGTGTGTGTGTGTGTGTACCCATCAAAATAAATACCTCTTTAGAGGACAGTCAGAACTTAGTTGGTGAAACTGTACTAATTTGTTCTCTGTGGGGACAAAAATGCCAATGACCGAGTTTCTCCACTGTACATGAAAAAGGCGGAATTGTCATGTCTTTATAATGAATTCACATTTCTTGGGAATTCTTCGACTAGGCAACGTCCCAGAAGGGTCTGATTAAATGAGGAATTTGTCGTTGACATGCCAGTTATTCCTGTTTCAAAGGGATGTGACATTCTGGACAACTGAGATTAAAAACATTTTGCGGGACTAATTTCCTTACCAATTTGCTGCTCTGTACTGCCCCGTATATGTCATATAGGACCGATTCACAAACCTAAATCTGTGGGTTTTAGGTAAATATCCAGTGGCTGTCCGTGAAGTTGTGTGCATTGGGACCTCCAAGACACTCAGCTCCGGCCATGACTTCAAAGAGAGAGATCCTTCAGAAAACCAAGGCATGGGTGTTGCCTATAGCATGGCCGATGCCATTTATTGATCAGTTGGAATTCCTGATGGTTTTTCTTTTCCAGTGCTGACACAAATTCAGTGAAAACGAATACCTCCATTCCAGGGATATAAGCCAATGGATACATAGATTCAGCTCTATTACACTCAAGTTCAAGAGATTCTAAATACCTTGAAATGAGCGAGAGAGGGCAGATGGGGTGAAAAATTCACCTGGAAGACAACAACTCCTTACTTCCTCTACCTAAGTTCCTTTCTATGCAGTCAGTAGAAAGAACAGGGGGAAAAAATGGGTGTTCAAGTCCCTTGTACTTTTTTAAGCACATAGTATTTATTAGGCATTACTTGGCACACAAATATACGAAATGAGTACTTAATTCTCACCCTCCCCCCTTAGCAACATAAAAAGACAAAATCGCTTGAAGACAATCACATACAAACAAACTCACACACTCTCACGTACTTGGACATACTCGGCCTCTCATATTACCCTGTTCTTTTTATTAGGGTCAGTTAAAAAAGAATTGTTCTTAATCAAGAAAGCAAAGCACATTCGAAAGGAAAAAAAAAAAGAACGCAAACTTGGTTTTGAGTATCAATAAAATTAAAAGCTCTTGGCCAGCTCCCATGCTGGATTTCATGTTATTACTTAATTAGAACTCCTATTTATAAATAAATAGTACCAGTAAAATATTACATCTGAAGAACCCTGCAATAACGTTTTACTTACACACTTTCTTTTTTAATACTGTTTCCTGCTTTCCATAACCACAGTTCGGTGTCGGCATCTGGTGTGATCTCCTTGGAGAGAACTGATCGGTGAGCACGTCTTGCCTCTTCATGAGGAATTGTGGGTTTTGCTTTTGCATCCAGTTGGGTCATCAAGAGGTTTGGAGGCTGGGGCTGGCTTTGTTTTTTATCAGGACGAATATTTATTTTGGCTTTTTCGCCACTCTTGTCAGCACCGGGCTTGCCCCTTGCTTATCACAGTTCTGCCCGCATGCAAACCAGGGCTTTTTAAGTTTTTCAAAGCAAGCTTTCTGGCCCAGGAAGCTACAGGCCACGCTTTAGCGACAGATGGCTTGGAAAGACCCAGAGCTGGGAAGACGAGAGCGCAGAGTAAGATATGGCGCCGCGTGGAGTCCAAGGTTATCCTGACTCCCCCAGAAATCAAACTGGGCTCCGTGATGATGGGGAAGGTAGGACACAATCAGAGAAAAGCTGGGCACATAGGGGACCTTTTCAGAAACAGTACATGGCAGAGGTAGGTCATTTCTTAGTCAAGGGGAAGGTGACAAATTTAGATTTTAGGGGTGGTTTATAGGGAGGGGTCCCCACAAGTACAGACTTGGAAACATACTTGCCTCAGACCTCCCCCAAAATAAGGGACTGGGTCCCGTTAAGAAAGTTGAAAGAAAAAATATATTATTATTTATTATATAACAATGTCAACATTAACACCAAGACAGGAAAAGATTCCAACTCCACGTTAGGGTAAAATACTCAATGAGGCAAGACTTTCTGGAGACCAAAAGAAGGAACTGGGGAGGACCCCTGGCGGCGGTGTGAACACGGCCCATTGATGAGTGTGGTGGCTGTGGCGGGGATGGGACTCATCCTTTTTCGTGTTTTGTTTTGTTTTGTTTTGAGATGAAACAACAAAGTCACATTTTTTGAATTGTGGTTTCGGGCTACTGATTAGATCAGTGGCTGGGGGGTCTCGAGTGCAGGCGTGAACGTGGGGTAAAATGGAGAGTCTTGTCCGTGGGGTTCTCTCTGCTGCGCCTCTCTCCCTCTCCCTCTCTCTCTCTCCCTCCCTCTCCCTCTCACAAACGTCTGTGAGGAAGCAGGCTACCCTTTAGCTATTCTCGCTCCACTCCGGCACCATGCCGACCCCATGCACAGAGTGGTACTGGTGTGGGGACAGGGTCCTCGGCACGCCATGGGAGTAGAGGAACTCCGATGGCTGCAGGCTGCCGGGGGACTGTAGGCCAGTCTGAGGCCCACACTGCCTGACCACAGGCTGGTGGGCCACGGAGGTCTGGTGCTGGAACATTCCCTCTCCGAGCTGTGGGGAGCCGTGGTTGGCGATGCCAGCCAGCCGGGGGACCAGGGGCCCCGAGGTGAAGTGAGCAGAGAAGTGCTGGTAGGGCAGCCTGTCCATGGGCTGCACGGTGGTCACCGTGCAGCTGCTGTAGGAAGGCATGCTGGGCCACGTGTTGCAGCTGATGTCCTCCAGGCTGGGCACCGGCTCGCTGGGCGGTGCGGAGCTGGCATACATGCAGGCCTGCCGCTGGGCTGACTCTGTCCTGTAGGAGGCGCTCAGGCCCTGCTGCTGGGGGTAGCTGGGGCGGTAGAACGGGTCCTCTTCGCTAGGTGATGTGTCCATGTAGGGCTTCTTGTAGGGGTGGTCTGCGGTGGAGCACTCTTCATCTGCTAAGACAGGAGAAGAGAGAGCCATGAGGCCAGGGCCGGCCACCTGGCCGCTAAAGGCAGGGATACCGTAAGTCACGTGTCCTAGGACTGGAAGCCCCGGGCTCCATTCTGCTGCAAAGAGGGGAACTGTCATGGTGAGGACCTTGGCCATGGAATTCTAAGCAAACACTCTGATCTTTCTGAGCTCAGTCTCTTTGTCTGCAAAATGGAAAGGGTCCTAAGAGCATTTTGTTACACAGGAAATTGTTGAGAAAGAAATGAGAGAACATGTGTTAGTCCAGAGCTTGGTACAAAGAAACACTCAAGAAATAAGAGTTATCATTATTTAAATTATCTTCCTACCTCCCCAGTCTAAATTTGCATAAATTCCATGAAGGCAGGGCATTTCCAGAGCCTGATTCATACCTAGTAACAAAAAATAATAATAAAACCAACAATAGCAATAAAAACAACACACAGTGTTTCAAGTACTCCCCACGAGATAACACATTTAAGCTTCACAACTACCCAATGGAATGAGTCCTATTATTATCCCCATTTTACAGAGGACAGAAAGGAGACGCAGAGAGATTAATAAACTTGCCCAGGCTTTACAGAGCTGAATAACAGTGGATTAGTTAGGTAGGATTAGAATCCAAAATCTCTGCTCTCCAATACCATGGAATACAGAGAAGGCATGCCATACCTCTTTGTGCAATGGGTGGAAGGATGGATGGACAGATGGATGGAAGCTCAAATGAATGCGTTTCCAAACCCCTTCCTGATGCCTTGCACCAGCAAGTGCTGGCGAGTATCTGCTGAGTCAGCACGAACAACCCAGCCGCTGTTTGGCAGCTGAGCAAGCCCCTTCCATTCTTTGGGCACAGGCATTCCCTGGCGTGGGGCAGTGGAGACAGTTCCGACCCCTTTGTGCTTGCCGACCGCTTTGGGAACTCACAAAAGGGCTGGGCTCTCTCCTAGAAAAATGCACTGAAACACAAAGTTGGGCGAGTGGAGTGTGCACACCACTGCCAGGGGCTCAAGGACCCCCTCCTATCCAGACTCTGGGTTCAGAAGTCTGGACCTGTCTGGGACTGAGCCTGGCTTTTCTACTTCCTATCTGTGCGGTGTCAGCGTCTGCCCTGACAGAGACTCTGATTTTCCTCCTCTCCGAGTCAGAGTCAGTCATCCTTACTCCACTGGGCGGCCAAGAATTCAGTGAGCTCCAGCATGTAAATCTCCTGATAGGGTGTTTCCAAGGGCAGCTCTTGAGCGAGGGTAACACCACCGATCGGCCTCATGGCAGGTCCCGTCTGTAATGATGCACCTCCAGGTGTTTCCTTTGGGGGAACAGTACTTGGGACTTTCTACCGAGGTGCAAACCTCAAATCGGATTCATTCCTGAGCTGCACTTCTACCCCTAAACTGGAGATTTTTCTTTCTTCATCCGATCACTTTCTAATCAATAAATGTTAAGAGCTGTGTCTGTCATTAGGGGGTGTGAAGAAAAATGAAACACTGGGACATCCCTGCCACGCACGGTGGTGGAGGGCAGCGTGAGGGCAGGACACAGGATTCAGTGATGGAAGGACGCAGGAGCTGTCACTGATGGAACAGCTACTAAGGGACCTTCCTCTCATCTCCCAGCCATTCCTCCAGATGCCTGCTCTCACTCCTGTCTCATAGGCAGAAAGTGAGACTCCAGGAAGTGACCCACCCAAGGTCTTGCAGCTGGGAAGGACAGAGGCTGGAGGCAAAGCCAGGTATGACTGACTCTGCCTACCACACCTTGCTGCTAGCTCTCTCGATTTCTACTATCCAACGCCACTCGCCCCATCATTCAACAGGTATTCCTGTGGCCCTACCAAGTGCTCAGGTCCTGTGCCAGGTGCTGAAGACAGAGCGGTCAACAGGTAGTGATGGTCCTGCACTTGGTACATATCCATGGCCCCTCTCCATTCTTCCCTGGGCACTGAGGGTGCGAGGCTGACCTTCTGTGACCAGAAGGGGGTCCTCAGATATAAAGTTCCCAGCCAGTCATTCGCCCCACAGTAAATCCTTGGACTTCAGACTGCATTGCAAAACAGCTTCCCAGCTGGGGTAGGGTAGCCTGCGCGTGGGTTCCACCCCACATCTTCTCTTGCATCATTCTCCCAGTGCCTCCCACAGATAGGTCAAACATCTCCCAAACACAACATAGCTACACTAGGGTTGTACCCACGGAGCAGCCAGCAAACTTATTTCAGCTAGACTTTCTGGGACACATCTGGGACCCATAGGACTCCCGAAGATTTGTCCAGAAAAAAATGAAAAGGGCGGCCACCCTCCAGGTGCTCTGTCTGCATCACACCAGATGTGTGGAGACATCCACATTTTTCACTTTTCAATTGGGCGTTCTTTTGGCATCTTGAAGACATGGCTACACTCAACTTTTTTTTTTTGTCTTGGTCGCTTCCTCCCTTGATTTCTTCCCTCCATTCTTGCTTCCACACCCAGATCCATAAATCGGAATGTTTCCATTGTCACTGGATTCAGAACCTTCGGGTTTTCCGTTTAACCAGGGCGTTCCCCTTTGCAATAATAGAAAGTGCAGCTGCTGCAGGGTACCCTTGGCAAGGGAAAAAAAAACAAAAAAAAAAAACAAGGCAAAACTAACCGTTCCCAAGTTTCTGATCCCCTTCCAGATTTGTTACAAGTAAAAAAGGAAGAATAATATGAGAAAGGCTGGAGCTCATTTTGGAAAATCATAAAATTACACATTCCAGGCTTTAATACCCCAAAGATCTGATGCAGAGTCCTAAGAAAAGTTCGGTGCTGGCTCATCGATGAAAGCGGGTCCGGAGCGTTCTCAAATTCCTCTTGAACCTCACCACATTGTAAAGAAACTCCAAAGCAAGCATCCAAATTTCAGGTTGTGATAAATGCTTTGGATGTAATCTCTGCGTTTATTTTGGTTATGGATAGCTTTCTGTATTTCTGGGGGGCGGGGAGCCTGATAACTGATCCACAGCAAAGACCCGTCTTCCCAGCCAACTCATGTTTACCTTCTACAGTTAGGGAAGGGGCTGCAGTCAAGGGTCGAGTCCTGGGTGAGCTGAGGCCACAGCTCGGTTTCAGAAAGCTGTGTGAAAAGAGTGGTCTTGAACCCAACTGCGGATCTCAGAAGAGCAGTAAAGCTCTTCCTGATGCTGACCACTGATCACTGCAGAGCACTGGGAGAAACCCTGGTCCCTTGCATTTTTCTGGACGCTATTGCTTCTGGGGGAAAGTGGCTTTAATGATGAATCCAGAACAGAGATTTTAGGGCACAGAGTTATGCCTCTGGCTCTCACTGGCTCTGTGACCTTGGATGAACCACTAGGACGACTCCAATCTCAGCTCTTGACTGTACATGATGATAATACAGAAATTTCATGTAGGAATTGAGATAATCAGAAGTGCAGTCTAGTTTCTGTCCATCTTCCTTGCACATAAGGTAAGTATTTAAATCTTATCTGTCTAAATAACTGGGGGCTACTCTCTTTTACCTCTTTTCTCCCTTGGAAGAGTGGACAGATGGCTTTGTGAAGGTCATCCAATACTTGAAGGCATTTGGGTAGATTCCAGAGCTGGGAAACACACAGCTGCTTACAAATCACTAATCCCATTGAACAAATATCATTGCCATTCCCACATGGGTCATTTCCCTTGGCAACTGAGTTCATTTGGGCTGAGACCAGAGAGGTAGAGTGGGGAGCAGCCGCTCTTGCTGAGTGATCTTCAGCAACTTAGAAGTGGAACTATAATCCAGATCTCTGACTCACCAAACAGTGCTCTTTATGCTACATACATAGTCTTAGCCTCTCAGCTTTCATGAAGCTCATGTTCAAAGAAGATGAAAGGTGGTAACCTTGGACTGGATGGACTGATGGATTGGTGGGTGGATGGATGGGTGGGTAGATTTTAGTTCTTAGCTTAAAGTAGAAAGGACTGCAATGGTATTGTAAGCATGTCCTTGATTAGGAATCAAAAGACTCCAGTTCAGATCTCAGCCATTAGCCAAAGCCATTGAATTTATTTACTTGCTTACTGTCTGCCTTCCCCAGTGGAATACAAGTTTCATGAGAGCAGGAAGCTCTGTCATCTTGCTCTTATCCCAAGCACCCAGCACAGTGTCCAGTACAAAGGAAATGCTTGATCATATATATTTGATGAATGCATCCCAGATCTGCCCTCACCAGTCACATAATGTTGGCAATTTAACACAACCCCTTAGTCCTTTCCTTGCCCCTGCAGAATGGGGAAGAAGGGCAGCTCCCCTGACTCAGAGACCGCGGTGAGGATCCAGGGAGGGAAGCCACATGAAATTGCTCTAGAAAGCACACAGCACTGAGAAAATGCACTGTGCAAAGCCCTTTACTGTATGCAATTCCCCTTTCCCTCCCACCTCTGACCCCCCTTCGAATATCCAGTGCAATAAAGGGCTTACCTAAAATTTTTATTTGGGTTGCCTTCGGCTTCTAAAGGGGTGGGGGCTTGTCAGGGTGGGATGGGGGAAGGAAGACAGACAAGTGCTCTCCCAAGCCCTGGGGTCCCAGCTGTGGTTGAGTGGCATTGATAAAAGACCTTCCCGGCTCCATCCATCGGGACAGATAGTTTGGAGACAGCTGAGCCCAAACACAAGGAGCCCTCTGGCCTGCCTGGCCCTTTGACATTTCATTGCACTGGCCTCCTGGGCTCATTGGAAAGGAGACAGACAATGGGGGGAAGTCAGATAGTGAGTGGGGCGGTCAGGGGCCAGGGGAAAGCCACCCATGGAGTTATCACTTAACGGGAATCCCAAACTGGAAGGAAACCTCCACTGATTCCTTATCACTTTACAATGGAAGCTGATGATGAATTGCTTTCTCTGTCTCTCGGGCAGGCAGGACAGACAGCACTTGGCTGGAATGTTCCCTGTCCCTGGGAGCTTTCTTTTGGGGGTGGAGGGAGGTGAGAAGGGCAGAGGTTTCTGGAAGGGTGAAAGGATGGCTGCAGGGTGCCTGTCCCAGGTACTCCCAGGGTACAGATCACGGTGTGGATTTCAGGCAGGGCCACTCACTAGGTGGGTGATGCTGGGCTGGTTACTCAACCTCATGGAGCCTCAGTTTCTGCATCCGTGAAAAAGAGGGCAATTCTTCACCTTGTTATCTCCTGCCGGACATCGAGTCCTGATGCCACCCACATCTCCAGCTGTGCTCCCCACACCACGTCTGAGCCACCATCAGCTCATGCCCACAAGCTCCCAACAGCCTCTCACCAGAGCTCTGGTCATCAATTCTAGTCCCCTCCTATCATAGCCAAGTGACTGCTCCAAAACAAAATCTGAATCCTGTTGCTCATGGGTTTAAACCCGTCTGATGGCTGCCCACTGGTGTTAGGATGAAATCTAAAGTCCTTAGGACAGCTCACAAGGGCTGACTTCTCGATGTACCCTTGATTCCCCTCCCCGCACTCAGCTACCCTGGCCTTCTGTTCACTGCCCAAGGTGGGGGGCAGACTCCTCATCTTCCGAGGGGCTGTGCACATGCTTTCTTTTGTGCCTAGATGCCCACTATCTCCCTTCTCCTACCCAATGACAATGCTGAGCTTGAATTTCTTCCCGATTCCCTCCCCTGTCCGATACCCCCTTTCATTCTCATTAGCACTTTGTGTATCTCCTTTACAGCATTCGATCACCATTCGCACCAGACAATCATATAATTATAAGTCTGATCTGCTTGTGACAATGTGAGCTGCGTAAGGGCTGGACAGTGCCTAGTTAATGTTCACCGTGCACTTATAAGTTAGGCCCTACTTTGGGCACTTCACATGGATTATCTCATTTCATACCCTAACAAGCCCACAGGGTAGGCACCACCGTTACCCCCATTTTGCAGAAAATGTAGTTGAGGCTCAGAAAGTCAAAGCAACTTGCCCAGGGCCACACAACTGGAGAATGTCCACTATGGGGTATCTTGCAATGGACCAGCCATCAACTCCAGCCTCCCAGTGGCCACCTGAAGTTGACCTTCAGTTCACACAAGGATCCCACGAAGTTCCCCCTGAAAGTCAATGGCTCCCATAATGGAAAGCGGTTCACCGGCCTTCCGTTCAAAGCCTCCCCACTGCATCCTCCAGGAATGCACTTATAAGGATGCTGCTATAAATATTGAACCTAAAAAAAGTGCCTTGATTCTTTTTAACTTCTTCCTCCTCTTCTTTTGGTCTGGCATTAATTTAATAGACAGAGCTCCTAATTCAAACCTGGTGAGCTCTTAATCAACCTGCTTGACCCAGTCTCAAGAGCAAATCTCCCATGGAGGATGAAAATTTGAGATTGTAGCTGATAAACAAAGGGGACAGTACAGAGTGGATGGTTCAGGGCCCAGGCAGAGTCTGCAGACCAGGCAAGGGTTCAAATTCCAGCTTCAAGAACCACCAGCACATGATTTTGCCTTTCTGAGCCTCAGTTTTCCCATGTATAAAGTTGGTTCATAGAAGCACCTTCTTAATAGTGTTCCTGAAAAGGTTGCAGTCTGGAACCTAGGCAGGGCACTCTTAAATATAATAGAAAACAGAATTTCCAGGCAGGGACCTGTGCTCCATGAGACATTCATAATCCCCGCTCGTGCCTGAAGAGGCAGACATGTTCGCAGGCATCTGGTCCCCAGCCCATCCGGCAGCAGACTTGCTGGGAGTCGGGCCAGGGGGCCTGTTGGGGTGATATTGTTCAGGCCTTTGAGATCCAAGGAGCTTGAACGGGCTTCAGGTAAGTGTGGAGACCTCAGCCTCCCCCAGGTCAGCTCCCCAGCCCAGGCTTGGACCAAAGACAGGTCTTCCCTCCTTCAATATGCGAGATGAGTAAATGTCAAACAGTCAAAATGTGCATTTCCGCATGTAACCCCAGCTCCAGAGAAAGCTACCAGAGCTTTGTGTCCATTGGTTCTTATTACTGAGCTTGCTTATAAGGGCCAAACACTGGGCACTGGACTCCCAAAGGTATAGTGTTGGCTACTGAGGCTTTGAGACACAACAGGCCACTCTAAAGACTCAGATTTGGGCCTGCCCAAGCAAAGCATTGAGTCAACCCTGTGTCCAATATAATCATGATTTCACATCTTCACACCAAGCCTGCGAGACAGGTCCAATCATAAGCTCAAATACACAGATTTTTTTTTAATTGAGGCATAAAGGCCCTGGTTGATGTGGCTCAGTTGGGTGGAGTATCATCTCATAAACTTTAGGGTCTCAGGTTTGATTCCTAGTCAGGGCACACACCTGGGTTACAGGTTCGGTCCCCAGTCAGGGTGCATGCAAGAGGCAACAGATAGATGTTTCTCTCTCATAGGGATGTTTCAGTCCCTCTCTCTCTCCCTCCCTTCCCCTCTCTCTAAGATCAACAAGCATGTCCTTGGGTGAGTTGTTTTTTTTTTTTTTTTAATGAGGAGCAGAGGAGTTAAGTAACTGATTCTAATCACAAAAATTTGCAAATGGCAAAGATAGGATTCACCGCAATTATCTGATTCTGAAGACCATGAGCATAGCCACTAGGCTGCATGGTCCCATCGCCCTGTATCTGATTTCCCCAGCCTTCACCAGGCGAGCAGAGGTTCTCTTTGCTTCCTTTAAGGACATACTTTCTGGAGCAATATGTGCCACTTACACAATCATAGCTACCACTAACTAGGTGCTTATAAGTATTTGGTGCTCTGCAAAACTTAGCACCATTTACAAAGCAGGAAACTGAGGCACAGAGGGGTTAGGACACCCTGCCTGAGGTCACACAAGAAGCTGGTGGCAGAGGTGAGACTTGAACCTGTGTTTCTGGGCCCCATTACCCTTACCATGCCTGTCTGCAGCTCACACCAAGCAATGGTTCTAGTAAAGCTGAGCTCAGCCACACTGCCCATGCTACCTGCTTCAATTCTGGTTCAGAAAACGGGCCACCAGAAATTTCCTTCCTTCATCTAGTCCCTTTGGACTCAAATGACTGAGGAAAAGTCATCCATTTGTTATTTGGCAAAGGAAACTATGAATGTCTTAGACACCACTTAGCTTAGTAGTTTTAAAAAAAAGGGATGCAAAGAAGAGAAAATCAGTTGTGACCCTCCCTCCCTTCCCCTCCCCTTTCCTCCCCTCCCCTCTTCTCTCCTCTCCTCTCCTTTTCGTGCTGATTATGAGCTGGAAATAAAGAAGAGCTAAGAACCCACCCGGGAGAAACTCTCGCACATGAGCTAAAGAGACACATCCAATTAGAAGGACGCTCCCAACAACATGGCTTGTGATACAGCCAGCAACGCTGGAAGCGACCTTCCAGTCTGCTAGCAAGAGTGACAACATACACTCACTTCATCTTTTTGAGGTAATGCTTCCTCTTCATCAGTTAAAAAAAAAAATGAAGCAGCTCCAGGTTCAGATATCTACAACATACTCTGA
Source organism: Trachops cirrhosus (assembly GCA_028533065.1). Classification (NCBI taxonomy): domain Eukaryota; kingdom Metazoa; phylum Chordata; class Mammalia; order Chiroptera; family Phyllostomidae; genus Trachops; species Trachops cirrhosus. The sequence continues at coordinate 62,319,837 of CM052546.1, read as the reverse complement.
AGTTTAAAAAAAAAATGCAAGTTGCAAAACGCACAGTTTGATATCAACTACTGAAAGTAAAAGCAAAATTTTTTATGTATGTGTGTGAGTGTGTGTCAATGAAGAAGATAGGTCTGGACCTTTCACGTGAGTTTTCCCTAAGGAAGGGGCTGGAATTGGGGGAGGACGTATTACTGGTATGGTTTGAATTCTTACCATCCTTCTATATTTTTTGATTGTTTATATTTTTAAATGAGGAAATGTAGTCCTGTGTACGTTTTCCCCCCACAAGGAAAGAAAAGAAGTAGAGAAAGAGGCATGTTGGGTGGGGGCTGTCACACTCACCTTTCCTCTTGGTACAGTGGTAGATTTGGCCATGCTCCTGGGGCAGCGGGTATGGGTTGGGCGGGGGCAGAAGGTCCTGGGAGGGTCCAGACACACCATTCTCACACTGGTACTGGGACCCCAAGTTGGATGAGGTGGAGAGAGCTCGAGGCTCACTGCTGAAAGGGCTGTGGTTGGAGGCCACTTTTTGTCTCACCGTGCTCCTAGGAACCACGGGATATTCTTTACTGAAAGAGAAAAGATGGGAAACAACATTGATTGGTGCCCTGATACAGATCCCCTTCCTCACTGGTTGAACTATGGGGTCAAGAATCCACCAGGAAAGTCACAGAAAAAAGAAACAAAGGGGTCTTTGATGAGCAAAGTGATCTAATTATACTCAAGTGCATCATATGCCTTGGATGTACACATTTGGGCACTAACTTTTCATGCCTTATACATTAGGCAAGTAGGTTTATGAATAGTCCTATATGTATGTAGAAAGGTAAATGAGTCAAGAATGGTAGCTGACTACTAGGTGAGTCAGGGATGATCCTAGGTTCCCCTAGTCTGCACAGTTGGCTGTTTGGGCCTTAGAATTTCTTTTTGAGCTGCTCTAAAAGGAAATTCTGAAATTCTGTTACCACTGACAAACTCCTCCATGCCTTTGTTTTCTAAGAATAATAAAAATTCCCAGTTCAAAGGGGTGTTGAGAGAAGCAGTGAGCAAATACATGTGAAAAACTGAACAAGAATGAGTGCTTAACAAATGACAACTATCATCATTATGTCACTGTTAATATAATTAGTTTCCTTTGCTATCTATGAATTTTATTTTATGCATTCAATCAGATTATTCTAAGAATTAATCCACAGTTGTCACTGGACTTGCAGTGACCTCCATAGTATGAAATGGCTTCAGAATCCCTGCCCTGAAGAAATACATATCAGTGAATCCCAAACATGGTTGTGATTTTTGCCATGACCCAGAACCAACTCTTTTTTAACTTACTGCATTTCCTAAATTAGGTTTTTATCCAAATAAGTTTAGCCTTACTCTGAGCAATAATATCTGTGAAATTATGGGCTTGTGATGCTAATTATAGCTTCTCTAATGCTGTTAAAATAAATCCTTATCTATTCAAATCGAAGAGGACACCTGAAATCACCTCATGTAAAAAAAAAAACAAAACACTACACCTCACACATTTTGAAAGATGCTGCATTAGCCCATTTTATCCTCTCCATAACCATAGGAAGTAGGTATATTCTTGTCCACATTTTACAGATTAGGGAACTGAGGCCCAGAGAGATTAAGCAACTTGCCCATGGTCACAGAGCTGGGAAGAGACACACTGGAAATCTAACCCAACAGTCCCCTAACGACTTCTGGACAATCACCTAATGACTTCTGTCAATATTTAAAACACAATGTGCTTTTAGGGGAGCAGGGATTTGGGGTTCATGATTTCCACCCCTCAGAGGTGTGACAGCCTTCACTCTGGGCCCCTGCCTTTGTTTGTCATGTGAAAGCACATCAGAGCAGCCAGGCAGGGGACACAAAGTGTCTGCCAAGTTTCCGTGAGGCTCCAGACACGCTTAGGACACCCAGGGGTCTCCTAGCCGAGTGTTCCCGTGGCGTGTGCCATCTCAGAACCAAAGCTGGAGCCGTCTTGAGCAGCCACGCCGCCACTCAGCATCTCCCCCTGGGGCCAGGAGGCTGAAAGGAATGGAATTAGCTTTAGAATTCTTGCTTTGCGGCTCCAGCTACGTCATGGAAAATGAAGAAGAATTATAATAATAATAAAAGTTGTCAAATCTCGACGGCAATTCTGTTTGGGTCTGCTTAGTGGAAGTACTGGGCTGTCAGAGCTCCCACAAAAGGAGGAGGATCTCTCTTTTAGTTTTATATTGTTAACAGAGATGGTTATTTTGTTTTAATTAAAGAAAATAACTCCCAAAAATGTTGGCTGAGGGAGTTTACAAGAGAACATATCGATGGGCTCCAAGGAATTCTCCGTTCCAGCTTTGCCAAATTGCAAAATCACTCTCTGGAAAGGGTGAACCCTGCCTTTGATGACTAGCACTCACAGAAATGGGAAAGCCACTTCACCCCAATAACCACTTGTCCCTCACAGCTGGCGTCTCTCCAAGGAGCCTAAAACATCATCCCCACCATCAGCCATGCACATCCTTTTCGTGCTTGAAATACAATGTCTGCAAGCTCATCTGACAGGTGTCGAAATAAGGGTATGGAAGGGTGAAGTGACTTCCCAGTCAGTACAAGATGACAGAGGCAATGGGAAGAAAATGCTACAATCAAATGACATTTGGGTGACTTTCACGAGGCTCTTCAGAGAACCAATCGAAAGAGCATGATTAGTAGCAATAGAGCAATGATCTCTAATGTCCTCATGATGAGCAGACAAACTACATTCTTCTACAGCTTGAGTGCATCACTGCAGAATCCAGAGCCCAAGAGAATTAAAGTGGAAGTTGAAAAGCCCTTGTGTGTCTGGAAAGAAAGGCAGCAACAGAGGGCTGGTGTTTTATCACCTTCATGACCACCACCACCATCACCACCATCAACATCAGCATCATCATTGTCACCATCCACATCCTCATTTTCCTCTTCATCATCCACATTGTTCTGTACATGTCTCCTAATGTCCCAGCCTCTGTATTGGTTGACTTATATGCGTTCCCTTGCTTGATCCTGGCAACAACTCTATTTTAGGGTATGATCAGATTTACTTTAGCAGTGAAGAAATTAAGTTTCAGAGATGTTAAGCAACTTGCCCCAGATCCCACAGCTCAGAAGAGGTAATGTGGAGCTTCAGCCCAGGTCAGCGATATTCCAAAGCTCTTGCCAACTCACACTTGATAGTAGGAAATCGTTGCCTTCACACCAACTGCTTGGGGAACACAACTGTCCTGTGATAAAAAGCTTCCTGGTGATAACAGCGCTGGGGATTGGTTACACCCAGGCACTGTCAAGTTCTACTGGCCAATCTCCGAGCCTGCTGTGTGAAGAACCCTTAGTTTACCACTAAATCCCACTGCTATTGGCTGCATCAGTAGCTGTACGCACATCCTGCCAACTCGCTCTGCATAGTCTGGGCTCACAGGACACCCACCGGGGGTCCTGAGCACCTCATTTCACCCTGGGTGTCGGAGCTCGGAGCCCACAGACTGGCTTCTCCCAGGCTCTCACATTCTGTTCCACGTGAGCGAATGCCATGAATGACGCCATTGTCGCCGGGTCTGGGTTGTAAAACGTTACAAGGGAATATTGAAATCTGTGGCCAAGCTGCACCCACAGCATGCCGCCAGCTAACGAACGCCCCTGAGAACCTTTTTCCACTGCAGCAGTCTGAATTGGCCTTTTCACTGCGGCAGGTGGCCGGGCCGCTGGTGTGCTGGGAGACGGTGTTGCTGTTGTGCCCTGCGATGCTTACTCAGTTTCTGGCAGCCTTTCCCAAACAACCAAAGCAGTGCAGTGGGGCAAGGCTAGGGACTGTAGCATTCCTGTTCTCCGGGAGCAGATTCCTTCTCTGGCTAGCACTCCCATCTGTGATTAAAATTCACGAGGGGCCCCACAATCCCGCGACAGCTTTTACCATTTGTTAGCTCTCCAATATGCTTGGGGAAGTTATTCTGATGTAACATGTGTGGACACACAAAGCACCGGGGATGGTTCACCCCAGGTGGGACTTAGCTCAGTGCTAATAATAATCGCCCTCTCCTTCACATCTACAACCATTTTATTACTCTGTTCACACCACGCCAGCAAGCTGGAGAAGGGGTGGTGAGCGCTGGCCGTTCCAGCAAGCTGGGGAGGACAGGGGGACACAAGAAGTTACCTAGTTTTCCCATCACTGACTCAACCAGGGCTCTGGGTTTTGAGGGGCACCGAGAAATGCAAACACACATCCCTCTCTGTCCTTCAGTGGCCAAAACTTAACTTCAGTTTGAGATCGTGGGGTTCCCTTCTTAAACCTCTAGATGTCAGGGTGGGCATTTCAAGCTGGGGCTCTGAAGTCAGGCTGGGTGGCTATGGCTTACTTCAGCCCCAGTGAACTTGGCCATGTGGTACTGGTTAGATTTGTCCTTTCTCTGAGCCTCAGTCTTCTGTCTATAAAATGGGGATAATGAGAAACACCACCTCTTGGGGTTATAAAATAATATGGTACATAGGCAGGCTTAGCATATATTTGGGTCACACTGCTCAATAAACACCAGCTTATAGACCACACATTATTATATTTTGTTTTTAACATTATTATATTTTGAAGCAGAAGTTATCTTACAAGGGATGTTCCAGTGGTCTATGAACATCCCTCCACCCCCACACCATCAATTATCACCAATTATCACCAACTATCAGATATTTAGAGCTTGTCAGTTTTCTAGGGAGTGGTCCATAATTGCATCAGCTACTCAGAAGGGGTCTTGGATTAAAATAAGAAAGTTTGGGGCGAAACTACAGAGCTGGCTCTGAAGTCACAGGGAAAGTTCTAGACCAGCTCTGTGGATAATTCATGACATGTCCCTTAGCCTCAGTTTCTCCCCTTGCAGAACAGAGCAATCAGACCCATGTCCCATATCAATAGTCGAGATCCCCCGAAGTAAAAGTTAGATGTGAAGCTACAGATAGAAAAGTCAACGCAAAGTACACTTCTGATGGGCTCATGGTAACAGGATGTGGAATAGGGTTGCCAGGTACCTTGCATTGCGTCGAGAAGTTCAATATTTTAGTTCCGTCCCATAAAACTAATAGTTTTAACAAATTTAACAATGTTTAGATTTAATAGTTTTTTTCAATGATTTCGGAGGGAAGGTGGAAAGGAGTGGTTGGAGGCTAAGTCTTGGTCCTTCTAGAAGTGGGAAGGCCGGAGAGGCCAAGTCTAACTGACCTTAATCAAACTGCTTCCTGTACTCAAGGGCACTGTGTTGAGGCCTCCGCTGCACTGACAGGAATCACATGCAGAGGTAAATCAAGGACTACTTGGTGACCTTCCGGGCAAATGGTGACCTTAGCAAAGTCACCCCAAAGCAACAACCCTGCAGGAATGCTAAATGTTGTGTGTGCCAATCCAAAAGTCTGCCTGCCCTTGGAGGGGGAGGGCGGGAAGAACACCTGGAAGGGAATGGGTCTCTAAAAAAAAGTTTTCTAATGTAGGTACATTCATTATTGGGATAGGGTGGTTGAGAAACAGGGATTTGAGTGGGGAGGGGCAGGGATGGGGAAATCTCTCCAGGGGAGTTGGTTTCAAACCGGACTGCATCCTGTGATTGCCTGGGAACTCTTCTTTTAAATAATGACTCCTGACCCCACCCCACCCTCACCCGGAGACTCTGATCTTTGTTCTTCTTCCACACAGCCTGGACATCAGGAGTTTTTAAAGCTCCCCAAGAAGCCTTTTGCAACAGAGTACATGGAATGATTCAATGTACACTAAATTCTGTGACAGACAAAACTAACCTACAGTAAAAGAAAACCAGAACACTGCCTGCTGTGGGCGATGCAGGCAGGAACCCACTGGATGGGGCAGAAGCGGGGGTGGGAGAATGTCCTATATGACGGAGCCTTGAGTCCTCCATGCGCGTGCATTGGTCAAAAGGGAACGATGCACTTGAGATTTGTGTCTTTCACTGTATGTAAATTTTACCTGAAGAATCATAAACAATCAAATCCTAGTTCATGATAAGCATGCTGAAGTGCATAAGGGTGGAATGTACTCAGGTCTGCAACTTAGTTTGAAATGTATCAGAAAACAGGTGGATGGATGGACTGGTGGGTGGACGGATGGATGGGAGGGTGGGTGGATGGATGATGGATGGATGGATGGGTGGGTGGATGGAGGAATGGGCAGATGGATGATGGATGCATAGAAGGGAGGATGGGTGGATGGATTGGTGAAGGGATGTATGATAGACCAAACACAGGGCCAAGTATTACCTGAAGAACCCAAGCAGGGGTTTATGTGTGCTCACTGTACAGTTCTTCCATGTTTTCTGTAAGCCTTACACGTTTCATAACAAAACCTTGGAGCGCACGCCAGGTGCTTCTAATGTTCCACCAGAGTGGAGCACTAAGTAGAGAAAAGGGTCCTTTCCCATAAAACAGCACGGAGGGCTCTATTTCTAGAAAATAAGGTCACATATTACCTGTGTGTCCTTGCTCATTTGGGTAGGACCCCGGGATTATCCTGGTGTGACCAGGGGACACCTCCATCAGAGACCTTGTCCAAGGGCAGTGTCTGGCCCCTCCCTTGGGCCACTGATTCTGAACCCCTGAGGGCGAGACCCAGAGACCTGCTTTTTAAAATAAGACCCCCCTCCCAACCCCAGGCAATTGTAACATCTGCCTGAAGTTTGAGGAGCACTGTTTCAATGTGGATGAGTGAGTGATCTGCCCACAGCCAGTGTCCCTGAAGAGCAGGCACGTTTGGGCAGGGGGGCAGAGAGAAGACAGGTGGGGACAAGGGTGCAGATAAACAGGAAAAGGGGAGGCAGACTGCTCTGAGCATCCATATCCTTGGGACAACCGTGAGCCAATGGGACCCCTTGGGACAAACCCGTTTCACAAAGGAGGCCAGCTCTGCTTCCCTAACACAAGGCCCTCTTGTTTTATATAAATCGATGCTTCCCTGGGGAAAGCCATGTGGCTAGCCAAAAACACAGCAGGAAGTGAGGAGTCAGGGCCCTCTCCAGAACCTTGCTGGAAATCACTCCTCATCAACTGGGCCTTCAGGTTGGTTACCTGTAAGCATGAGCATGGCAATACCAGAACGCTAAGGCTGCTGTTTGAAAAAATGCCTTCTGAGGTGGGGAGCTGAACATGAGTTTAAAATCAGGAAGGAAGGGCTGGAGAAGCAGGGAAGGCTCCCTTGGATGAACTGTCACCTTTTAGGGGTCCCATGAAGCCTATGAAGTTGTTTCATATTTTTGTACTTGTCTACTGAGTTTTTCATAGAGTCCCTTGCTTGACTTGATGTTCAGAAGGGGTCTGAGACCCCAAGGGAGGAGGTGAGTATAAGCATCACAGAGGCTGGGGAAAACGACCCATTTCCAATGCAGTTGAGTAGAGGTGTCCCTGGACCCAGAGTGACCAATCAAGCTATTCGCTAGCTGGGGCATTGTGGGCTCCAAGCTCTCCTATATGATGCACTTCCTTCCCTCCAGTGCATCCGGTGCCCACCCAAAGAGGAAGGAAGCAGAGGCAACCTCAGTTCTTCCATGAGGACCTCTAAAGCCACCACCCATTCCTGAGGGACACGGCGACCATCTGCTAGCCCCCAGTAACATTCCACAAAGATGGTGTGTGGCGGAAGGGCCAGGCATTGCTCATGGCCACTCCAAGCGAGGCAAGTGTGAAGCGCCTGCTGCTTGTTCCTATTCTGGGCTTTATTACAAGAGGACCAAGGGCAGAAGGGGGATTCGCTCCACTTAAGGAAGCCAGGCTCACTGCCAGGCCTCTCTCTGCACCTTGACCAACCATGTGACCCTGGGCAAGCCAACCTGGCCTCTGGCTTTGCAAGGCCACGGACCCTATCTCACACCTGACATTGGTCCAGCATTGCTCTGGGCAGACACCACACCGAGGGCTCCCATGCCTACTGGGGCAGTGTTATGACTCTCCTAGCTAGAGGAGGGCTCATTATGCCTCCCCCTTGAATCCAGGCCCATCGAAGTGAGTCCCTGGGGCTGTTCAATGAGCAGAATGCAGCGGAAGTGACTGTACATGTGAACAAAGGCCATGAGGCTTCTGCCGGGCCTCTCTTAGGGGCAGCCAGCCAGCCACAGAGGAGCCCGACTCCTTTGAGTCCACCATGCTGGACGGGCCACGTGCATGTGCTCCAGGTGGCAGCCCAGCTGAGGTCCCAGCTGAAAGCCACCCTCAACGGTGGGTCATGGGATGGTGCCATCCTGGATGCCCAGTTTTGTCATGCTTCCGGACACCTGGCAGCTCTGCCGACATCTGGCTGCAAGCAAGAACCTCCCAGATGAGTCCGTGCCAAGTCCCCAACCCACAAATCATGAACAAAACAAAAGTGTGTCCCTGTTATGCCTTGCTTCACCTCCTACATGAGCCACACCTGATCTCACCATGAGTAGCATTTACAGGACACTCCCAAGGGCTAGCAGATTGGGGGAAATCCACAGTGCTTTGATGGCCTCTGAGCTCTCCACGGATGGACTGGAGTAGCCTATACTTCCTTGTCCCTTTAGTGGCCATAAATGCATTGTGGGGACGTGGTCTCTGGAGCTCTGGCTGTCCAGGATGGCATAGCTTAGAGCCCAGGCCTTGCCAGTCAGTCCAACTGAAGCTTGGGAGTATTTCCTCAGGTAGCACCAGCAGGTGGAACACATGCATTATCTCATTTCACCCGTGTAACAACCCTGTGGGTACGTTCCATAACTACCCCCATTTTACAGATGAGGAATTAGGGGCTCAGTGGATTTGGGGAGCCTGGAGCTACTCCGTGAAGTAACCTGGACCCCAACTCCAAAGCCTGCTCCTCCATCTGTGGAGCTTGTTCCCCAGAATGTTGATTCGCCTTTGCACCCCAGTGTCTGGCATGCAGTAGGAACTTAATAAATGCATGTTAGCTGAATAACAAATCAACAGAACAAAAACTAACTAAATGAATGAATCCCTGGGCCTCAGTTTACCCTTCTGCAAAAGGGTTTGGAAGGCTAGACCAGATGCTGTCTCCTGTGGTCCCTTCTACTTCTAGAATGCCAAGGTCACCCTGTCATAGTGCCATTCCAGGTGGCTTTCAGAGAGCTTCAGAATCCAACCGATACTTTACACCCCAAGGCCTCTATCTCTCTGCCCACATCTTCTCTGCTTGAACCTGGAAAACCCTTCTTCCCAATAGATTCAAATCCCCTTCTTCCTACAAAGCCTAGTGTCCCTCTCTCCACAATGGCGTCTCTCTGTCCACTCCCACCAGACCTGGCATCTGTGACTCTTCGGAAGTTCAGCACTTGTCAGAGCACATCTTAGAGGCTGCAGCAAAGTGCACAGAAGGCAAAGCTCTATGAAAACTCAGAGTCTAGGTCATTTCCAATGTGAGTGAAGCTCCCACACCTTTCTGATTAGGATGAGCCATTAGGCGCATTTTCCAAATGTCTGTTGGTTTGCATATCACCCTGACAATGTCCGCCAAGCCTCGACACCAGCTCTCCTGCTACAGCTAATATTTTTCTTTAAATAATCAACTTTTAGTTCATTCCTTTTCTCCTTCCTCTCCTTTGAACTTACTCTCATCCTAAGCAATAACGTCTATGAACTAGTGTATGTGCCTCCGTGTCTGTGCACCCGCTCAGTCCATGTACTTTGCCACCGGGGTTGGGGCACTACAGTCTGGGATATAATGGTTTCTAGGAGTAGACGTTTTTTAAGCCACAGATTAACCTTGAGAAATAACCTTGGTGCCTATTTTAATCAGTCTGCTAGAGGCAGGATTTTTTTTTTAATGATTTTAAATCCTTTAACATGATTTCGTGCTCTCCGATTTTTATCATCAGCAGTTGTAACTAGAAACTATAAATGAATGTTGGACACTCACTAAGACACCATCTGTAATTTTCCAAATATGGAGAGGTAGGTGAGGAGAGATAGTGGGGTGAGTGCCCAGATGTGGGCCAAGCTGATCCAAAAGGGACTCCGGTGGGCTGACTTCTCAAGGACGCTTGGCCCTCCTTCCAGTGGCCGAGCTGAGAGGAAACTTCACCCCTCCTGATTTTCTCCCCAGCAGCTGTCACCGGGTGTGAGTCGAACAGGAAACAGGATTAGAAGATTAACAGTGAGCCTGCCGTTCTAGCCCGGCTGTTATCACGGCCGACTCCGGACACCCACCTTCCTGGGACACTTGTCACTACCTACTGCAACCTGGGAGTGGGACCACAGCCCAGAATAAATTCGGAATGAGAGTGCAACTGGGAGTAACAGGGAGTCTCCCCGCCAATGGGATACATTGTATTGAGCCTAGACTAGGCACCAAGTTCTCTCTGGGCAGTCTCTTGCATCATTCTTATAGAACCCCGGGAAGCAGAAGCTACATTTATTTATACCCATTGTACAGATGAGGAATCTGAGGCTCTGTGAGGTCAAATCACTGGCCTAAGGTCACAGGCAGAGGAAGGACTGCACCCAGGTGTGTCTGACTCCCAAGTTTTCTTTTGGAGCCACTCAGCTTGGTTTTCTGTCCTTCCCCTGAGCCATCTCCAGAGAACTGGGCAAAGGACCCTGTCCACATTCCCCACCTGGCCCCTGGCTAGCCCTCTCATTCCTCAACGCAGCTCTTGACAGATCCATGAAGACACATGTGGCTCTCAGGCTGGGAGGTTTGATCCTACATGTCAATTACTGAGTGCCTAGGATTACCAGCTGCCCTCTCCCGCCCTCCACCTGCAGCGCCTACCCGTGAAAGTCACCGTATCAAACCTTTCCCAAGCTACAACAATGAGGGGGTGGTTGGGACAGCCAATTCTGACCAGAGCAGAGTCACCTGCCTAAATACCTAACCACTGTGTTTAGAACTTCAGGGGAGAGTCCCCAGGGTCACTGACACCTGAGCTTTTAAGCTCCTATACCTCCCACCTGTGTCTCCTTCCACGTCTATCATCTGTTCAATCAGCTCCCAAAGTGCAGGGCCCTGGCCTGACCCAGGAGAGCAGCTACAGGTTCTGGGAGCAGACAAGATGACGTGCTCGGTGTGTGGCCAGAGGAAGCTTCATGGAGGAGAGAAAAGCTACAAGGTGACTCTAGTGATGGGCAGGGAATGGCCAAGTGCAGGACGAGAGGACAAAGCCTGAGGCAGACCAAACGTGTTCCGAGGGCCAAAAATCATGGAAAGAATTACAGTAAGTTTGGAACGTGGTTGAAGTAGGTGGGCGGCACTGATGAGGGGCAGAACAAGAGGGCATGGCCAGCCCTGAGGGGAAGAGTGTGGCCCATCACATGTAGGTGTCTGGGCTTTGTATTGAAAGCAAAAGGCATGGGGTGTTCTAGGTGTGGAGTAACCTTGTCCAATTTGTGGTTTACGAAGATGTCTCTAGCAGCTGCCTGGAGAATGTCCTGGGAGGGAACTGGACTGAAGTCAGGCGGGGATGGTGGTGGTTAGAACAGATGGGCTAGCCTTCCCTGGTGTGGCTCGGTGGATTGAGCGCCAGCCTGCAAACTAAAAGGTCGCCAGTTTGAGTCCCGGTCAGGGCACAAGCCTGGGTTGCAGGCCAGGTTCCCCATTTAGGGGCATGCAAGAGGCAACCACACATTGATGTTTCTCTCTCTCTCTCTCTCTCCCCTTTCCCCCCTCCCTAAAAATAAATAAATAAAATATTTTTTAAAAAGAGAATAGACGGGCTAGAAGGAGAAAGGGAGGTGAATTCTGAGATAAGAAAGCAGAATCAGCAGGACCTGGTAACTGGTTGAGTCTGTGGGAGTGATTCTCAACACCTTAAATCCATCACCCCGTTTGCAGTTGGCTCTGTGGGAAGGAGGGGAGAAGTGGGGGCTGGGAGAAGCTCTTCATTTGCAGGCTGGAGCTGGTGGTTTCATCCAGTCCCCGCCTGCACAACCTGGACCCTCACCTGCAGGAGTGGAGACCCGTCGGTGGCTAAGCTGCCTGAATGGCAGCTAACGGTCAGACCAGACTGGAAGTCTGAACACGACAGAAATATGAACTTGGCCCTCAAGCCCAGGGCCACAGAGGGTTTGACCCCTCTCCGCTTTATGTGGTATTTTTGTCAGCTTTGTCACTGGCCACAGACGAAATCCAACTCCAGTTTCAAAATGCAGACTTAACGCCAAATTTTTTTAAAATAGTAATTTAAGAACTTGGCTATTTTAGCCACAAAAACATCTTACTAATCCACAGTTATGAAGAAAACCAATTATGACCGAAGGAATGTATATGAGTGTGGTGTGTGTGTATACACCTGAGGATAATGACCTTTATTTTTATTAAAATATAGTTAATATACAGTATTATATTAGTTTCAGATGTACAACAGTTAGTGAACACTAATACGCCTGATGAAGGGATCCCCACGCTAAGTCCAGTCACTGTCACACAGGTTATCAGTGTTACTGACAATATCCCCTACGGTGAACCTTACATCCCCGACTTACTGCTTTTGTAACTGGAAATTTGTGCCTTTTATTCCCATTCACCTTTTTGCCCTTTAGTTTTTAAAGGTGTGCAAAATTAGAAGTGGTAAGCCTGCTATCTAAAGACAATTTCCATGGCATGCATTTATTTCCAAAGCCGATGTTAAAACCACAGAGCTGGGATACCTTTCTCCCTCTCTCTCCCTCTCTCTCCCTCTCTCTCCCTCTCTCTCCCTCTCTCTTCCTTTCTCTCCCTCTCTCTCCCTCTCTCTTCCTCTCTCTCTCTCTCATCTTCCTTTGAAGAAGCATGTCTGTCCCATCTGCCTGACTATCCCTTTCTATGCCTTCCAGAAAGGATAAGGAAAAGCTTCCTAAGTGACCTCATTTTATTTTGAAACATGAAACCCACCCAAAGGGGAAGAAGAAGAAAAAAAACTTTTTTGGTCAAAGGGATCAAGATGTATTTCTAATTCTCTTGCCATATGGTAACTTATTTTGGAAGCATATCAAGAGGTAGAGAGAGTGTTTGACAAAATTGGCAATGCTTGTACAATCCCTTGAAATCAGACCAAATTCCCACTGTAGACATTTGCTACAGCCCCTGCCATTCATCATATCAGCAACTGTGGCCACAGGACATGTAAAAATATGGAGCAATTTTTATCACCACCTCCCAGTCCCCCGGTGCCCTGGACACTGCGTGGTGGCAAGTTTGTCTGTATTTCACCCCCAGAAAATCAAGTCATTAGCTTCCCTTTTCATTTACCGAGAGAGCTATTGCTAGACAAGAAATCACTCAGCGGCAGTGACCTTATGGAAAGAGAGGGGACTTCACTAGAGGGAGAGGGACAGCAAAGGAAGAGGAGACAAGGGTAGCTTCTGTCCCTTCAGCAGACGAGGGATGTCAAATTCTCTTGGACCTCCCACCCCACACCTGTGAGACACACTCTCCAGCTTGCCCGAGAGAGGAAACCACACAGGAGGACGAGAGAAAGTGGGGCTCAAGAAGGCTCGCTCTCCATTTTCTTGTTTGCTCACAGGGCCCTGTTTCCCTGTGACTGGTTGGCTGGGGGAGGGTCGGCTCACCTGGGCTTTTTGGGGTGTCCGTGGTGAGGAGGGAGCCCACGAACCCACTTTCTTACCTTTGCATCCTTGACATTCTGTGGAGTTCCATGTCATCGCTGCCCCGAAATCCTTTGGCAAAGGGATTATTCTCAATCTTCAGCTGGGTGATCTGAAAGAAGGAGAGAGTTGGTTTACAGAACCTTGGGACACAAGCTAAGCCTGTGTTGCAGAAATGCAGTCTTCAGCAGTCAGAAAAAAAAGGGGGGGACGTGCAAATTAAGACAGTGCTGTCAACGAGACCCATCACCTGACTCAGGCCAAAGCTTTGGAAAAAAAATGTCCTAGATCAGACTGCTTAGGAACAGAAAAAAAACTGGGTTCGATTTGCCCATTAATTAAAGTCATATTCTGCATCGTTCTAGCTGATTTGTTATTGTTGGTGACTTTAACCGTAGCATTTTGTGTGCCAAACACCAACCAGGCCTCATCCGTGGGTCCCACCTCCCCTTTGGAAAGTCGTGCACGTGGGCAGACAGCGTCACACTCCTCAACGGCATCACAATCTCCATTTGGAAGGGCCTGACGGTGGCTTTCCAAGTCCTGATGCTTCATTTCAGATTCACGTCACAGTTTCATGGAGAGCCTTTGCCCGCTCAGGTGGAAAATGGTGTCTAATTAAATAAATACCAACCGATAGAAATATAACATATATAATGGCTATCGAACAGCTTCCAGACCTCTTTCATTTTTTTTTTGGATATCTTTGTTGCCATGCACAAAACTTAGCAATAGAACAGGGTCTTTTGTGCAAGGCCCGGAACTTTCATCTACACCATTAATATATATTCTATTCACGTGAGTGAACAGCAACAGATACAGATGAGAGTGAGTTTCTATATAGCATATGCCAGAATTACTTCCCAAGAACTGTGTGGAACTACATTTTTCTGTATCGCATCACTCTACAGACTCCAAGGCAGCACCCAGCAAGGCTCAGTCACTCAGGACTCGCCTTCGCCATCATCGTCATATCTCGACAGCACCTGTACACTGGTCTGCTTCATCTTTCTGCTTAAATCTAATCGCCTTTTACTTAAATGTGTTTCATACAAGACATTAATCACTTCTCTCTATGTCAAGCCTGAATCACCTGCTATTCAATACAAAGGAAACAATGATATCAAATTCTCTCTCCTGGTGCCCACAGAGAGCTCGGAACCCCAGGCCCGCTTTCCCTTTGTCGCAAGGGGAGGATGTCAGACACTCAGAACAGCGCGTAACACCGCGGCACCGACTACACTGAGCCTGTCTCCCTGATCGTTCGATGGGAAGATTAGTCAAGAGAGAACAAGTTGCTGGGGTTCTATCACAGTCAAGTAACCGCCCCCATCATCCCATCTACCCCCAGTAGTATAGGTACGACTTTCAGAAACTCTGTTCTAGGGGTAATTAATGAAGCTGCCCTCTAATTTGTCCGTGTGGGGGCAGGCATTCCGGTATGTTCTGTTTTCTAACACAGATGGCTTATTAAGGTCTTCTACCTCCAACACTCTAGAATGAGCATAACATTACTCTATAAGCACACGCAGGTGCGTGTATTCCTGATGAAAAATTATGTAAATTTACCACTTACAAAACATGTTCCACAACTCCGATCACAGGATACTTCAGAAAAGACAAGACTGTGGAGACAGTGGGAAGATGAATGGTGGGCTGGACTGGGGGGGGCGGGGAAGGGCAGAGCAGAGGAGTTTCAGGGCAGAGAAGCTGTTCTGTACGCCACTGGAATGGGGGACACATGTCATTAAACCTTCATCCAAACCCACGGGACGGACGCCACCGAGGGTGAACCCTCAGGCAGACTGGACCTTGGGTGACTGCGACGTGTCAGTGTGGGTTCATCGATTGTAACAAGGGTCCCACTCTGGCGTGGGTGTTGATTGTGGGGGTGGGGCAGGGGGTTTGTAGCACATCTGTGTACCCTCCCGCTCAACTTTCCTGGGAACCTAACACTGCTGTAAAAAAAATCTATTGACAATTTTTCTAATACAGGATAGGGCAAAAGTAGGTTTACAGTTGCTTGTAATGGAAAACGATACAATAATTGATAAATCATAATACAAGTATAAACTCAGTGCTTTGTGTACTCGCAATTATAAACTACTTTTGCCCTAACCTGTGTGTATGGGTATTCATGTGTACACACATTCCCTCCTCCCTCACTTTTTAAAAAGTTGTACCCATTCCTGCAGCTTTCTGATTTTGACTTGACTCTTCAGAATGAGTCGAAAAGTCTACAAAACCCCCTTTAAAAACAGTCTTTAAAATGTGCACTCCTGAGTCTGGTTCTATGGTGAGTATAAAAACCTGTCACCTAATAGGACTTTCTGTCCCACTCAAGTTTTCTCCCATAAAATGCAAGCGGCTTGACCATCAACCATTTCTTTTAAAGGTTGGGGGTGGGGGTTGGATTCTCAAAGTTCAGTACAAATTACATCATTGAAGATCAAATTAGAAAATGAGGTCTCCCTTCACCACCCCCCAACCCCATCTCCTGCAGTCCCTGAAGCCAGACCCTGAGAATACTACAGGTAAACCGGAATGTGGCGGCAGGTCTGAATTAATGCCCAGCCCATGAGGTCACTCTTCCACCAAGAGCTCAGGACAAAAATGTTACCCGAGGAAGAAAAGAGCAGGGTGGATTTTTGATATTTTACCAGATGAAAGCTCAAACCCATTTCTTGTTCCTCAGTTTACGTCTACCTAATTCTTGCCCTTACCACCACAGCCTCCAGAAATATGATGGCACAGGATAAGGGTGATCTGCTGTACAGGCACTTGGGTGTATTGATCTGACGTATGTCTTGCTTTGGAAACTGCATATAGATGCCTATCAGGCATAAGAATTACCCTTGAGAAATGTGACCATACCAGCTTAGCTGTAGGTGAAAATGTTCATAATAAAAATGCCTTCTTTATTGCGGTCCCTGCAATGATCCTGTCCTTGAGCTTCCCTTCTGATGTGCTGCGTGTCAGCTCGCTCACTCACAGACACACAAACACACCAGCCGATACACTGTGATGTCTGAGTTCTACCCAAAGGCTCCCCCGAAACAGACTCCCAGCCGTCATACCAGTGGACTCTCTCGGCCGAGAGCATAAAACCGGATATCCGGGGGAGGGGTGGGGGGTGGGGAAAAATACGAATATAAATGCCAGCTCCAACCAGTGAGACAGAGGTTGTAAAAATTAATGAGAATAATTGTTGTGAATTCTTGCTTTTGAAAAAAAAGAAAAGAAAAAACCCTCACGAGGGCCAAAAATCTTAATTATGTCTCTCTATTAGGGGTTCATTTCCTGGTCCCAACCAGAAAGCTCATACCTCATAAATACAGGCTCCTTACACAATGATTTAAGCAGGAGGAAAATGCCTTTTAATGGCAGAGTAAGTTAATATCGGGGGATAGACATGCTTGCATACACAGCCATTGTTGCAAGAGCAGGGAAATGAAATGCCCACGTGACCTTTTTTTAACACCTAAATATTTCTAGGGATCGCTCCCAGAGCTGCTGACAACTCCAGTGAAAACCTCACAAAAACCTGTTTCACGGAGCGAACGTCGCTGGGGAAGATTCGTGTTTTTAAATATCTTTTTCAAGCTGTCGGCCATCTGGGGAAATAACTCCCAAATCCAGCCCGGGATCGCAGCTGGGCTGAGGAAATACGCCGTGCCATTAGCAGCCTGTGGCTCACCGGTGAGTGACTGCAGCGTCAGACGGGAACTCTGCCACGTCCCTGCCTCCCCCTGGTCCCGGCACCCACGCAGAGATCATGGTCATCAATTGAGCCCCTCTGACCCTCAAATGGGTGGCTCCTCTTCTCCCAAACTGCCCTGGCAACCAAATCACATGGACTGCTTTTCTCTCCCTGCTCCCTTAGCCAAAGCAACGTGGGGCGAATAGTCCTGGAACTGGACTAATGGACACAATTCCGTGAACAAACTGAGTTCCGGAGACTAACCTTTTGCAGTTTTGCAACCACAGGAATAAGAACTTATTGAAAATCTCAGTCTTTCAGATTCTAAAACAGTCAGGGTAGCAAAGAATTTTCCAGAGCCTGCATTTTGGATGGAGTCGCCCTGCTAATAAATTGATCGGTTACCGAGTCAGCCAATGGAATCGTCACTGACACACTGTGCTCGCTCTGTGCCAGGGTCTGCCAGACACCCGTCCACGGGTTATCTCACGGAATCCTCACACCAGTAATAACAAATGAGTCTTTTACTACCCCCATTGTACAGATGGGGGAAGCTGAGTGAAGTAACTTCTTCAAAGTCCAATGGATCTGAACCCAGGCAGGCGGCCTCCAGAGCCCCAACCTTAACCCTACACTCAGGTAGCTCCTACCCATAAAGTCAGGGGTCTCAACACCAGGTCCAGGGGGGACAATAAAGTAACAAGACAGAGTAAATCACACCCCGGCCGGCCCACTTATTTAAGTCACACGTCATATATCCATGTGGGGAATGTGTGCAGCGGCCCTGGACTTGAACTGGAGAACTGTACTGCTTGAGACTTCCTCCTGACAAAGCAACTAGGTGCCTTTCGTGCTCACAACTGGAAAGTGGGGGAAACCTCATGGGGGCGGGGAGAGTGACGGAAAGCCCTCTGCCATGAAATCCCTCTTCCAGAAGCCAGGCTGGCTAAAGAGACCGTATACGTACAGCTCGATGGCGTTCCCTGTACCAGCCAAGAAAAAAAAAGTGATTGCTGTGTGTGGTCATCAACTACGGGAAAACCCAAATGCCTGTCTGGAGAGGCACATTTTCTAGACCTGGGAGCATTTAGACACACGACCCCCCTAGACTCCGCTCAAAACTCACCCGCCTGCACCCGCCCTGGGCAAGCGCCTTTGTGCAGGGAGATCGCTAGACATACCCACAGGGGAAGACATTTTTTTCTTCAAGTAGAAATTTGGTAGGCTGAAATTTATATAATGTTAGTAACCAATGTTAGCCCAACAAATTAAATTTTTTTAAGTGAGAAAGAATAGAAATGTGGGAGGGTGCTGGGTACAGTCTCAAGCGGTTGGGGTGCTAGTTTCCTGAGCGCATACGTGTTGAACTAATCAAATCGGGTGCTTCCAAGTTGTAGTTTATTGTCTGACAGTTATGACTCAATAAAGCTATAAACAGAGCGGGAGAGAAACGCCCCCTGATCTGCCCATGCCTGAGGGACCCTAAGACGGTAACTGCACAAAGCTGAGGAATTTCCCCCAAAGGATCTGACCATCCCCATGTTTCTCTAGAAGGTCAGTGCCCTATGTCCACCACTTCCTGTCCTTTCTGCATGAACCTGGGCTTTCCTGGGGTGGAGGGAAGTCTCAGCATATTTTTGGAGCCTCTCTCTGGGCTGGTAATACACATATATATGGAAAGTAGCATCTTTGTTGCTATTTTTCCATGTTTCATCCTTCACTGCCACCACAAAGTTAAACATGGGTTTACAGCAGCGACAGGAAAACAGGTTCCTAGCAGCCAGCCTCAAATTAGCCTGAAATGGTTTTGCAACTTTCAGGGCATTCTGTCTTCATGTTTTTAGCTCTTGGCGGCTCCGTGAATGGGGAGAATTCAGAAAAATCCTCTTGCCCCCTTGAAAGAGTCATTGCGTTTAGGGGAGAGCAGGTTTTCTTCTGGAGAGAAGCTCTCTCAAGACTTGGGTCCCCAGACAGGCCTTGTGGCCTAGAAGGGACAATCCATCACAGCTCGGCCTGGCCGCTGACAGTCTGAATTTGGAGATGACTCCACAGCATTCTGTAACTATCCTGGCTTCACGGAGTGGGGTGGGGGCGCTTATCTGACACCCAGTCTGTACTGGAATGAGCTTCACTGGGTAACTGGAGGCTGCAGGGTGCTCTCGCCTGGCCTGGCTCCACAGCCCCTGCAACTCCCTTATCTTGCAGGTGGTGATAGGCCCTGTGGAGGGGGAGGGGCGTCACCATTCCCACATCCATCTCCTGAAGTTGTCCATGTGACCCGCCCTCACCAATCCCATATGGAATGCCCTAATTCCCTTTATAACAGCCCTCTAACCCCAAATCACTGCTTAATACTCTTAACAGTCTACAACCCCACCACGGCTGCAGCCCCTTCCCAGTGCCCATATCCTGCCTTTTCAGATTCCAGATCTTTTCATTACAAGCCTTAGAAATCATTCCACCCCGCCCCGCCCCCAACACAACGAATTGACGTGCCCTCGGGTTTCTAAAGAACAGACATCAACCATGACAAGTCACGACAAGCTCTTGCCTCCTGAGGAAGAATAGGTGATGCTCCCTTAACCTGTGGTTATGGGGTGCCCTGTTCCAATAGTATCGTAAGGCTTTGAAATGCCCAAATCAGAGGCTGGATTTCCAACAGGGTGGGGTCTGACATTGACACAATCGGTCTGGCAACGTCCCACCTCTACCCCAAACTGCAGTTGCCTTCTCCCAAACTAAGTGTTGACCGCATGCATGACCACCCCGCCCCCCACCCCCACCTCACCAAGCTGTGGTTTTGCAGGATCCTATCTAAGTACTGGGAGCGGTGGTCTAAGCTGCTAGTGGCCACACTTGCTTAACTTTGTTTTTGTTTTTCCTTTAACAATGCAAACCTCGCTTTAGCATGTGGTCTGGGGCAGGTGAGGGGGAGGTCAGAAGTTGCTGAAACCAATTATAGATGCATCTGGAAAATCCAAGCCCAAGGTTTCCGGCAACTTTGCCACCTGCCCTGATGGGGGCTTGAAATGCATCCAAAAGGCAGAGTGGAGGAAAGAAGGAGGCATCCCAAGAGGAAAGTGGCCCCAGGAAACTTAGCCCCAGGCTCACACCGGAGTATGGAGTCAGGCAATGAAGTGACCTTTCTTCTCACGGACCATTTTCTGAGTGTAGTGGGATGCCTCCTTGTTGTGTTTGAGTGTGTGGACATCTATGGTTTGATAAGCTTGTTTCTAACATGCAGTGCATGCGTGTGAGTGCATGGGGCGGGGGTCTGCCAAACTCATGAATATAGCACAAAACAGCTACAGTCCTTAGGCTGCAGCTTTGTCCCAGCTACGCAGCCCCTTGGGGTAGGTGTCGGTATCTGCTGTGCAGACTGAAGCTGCCCTTAGCTTGAAGTCTCAGCGGGAGACCCCTTCAGAGTCATGCAAATGAGCAGGCAGCCCCAGACGCTCTGGTTCCTGGGTACCCGACTTACCTTGTGATTCTGGTAGGAAGTCACCGCGATAAATGCCGTCTCAGGAAAGACGTGGGTGCAGAAGGCAGTATTTTTTGAGCCAAATCCATTATTTTCGTCCGCTTTCACGATGTGCAATCTGGGCTGGTATTTGTGCATGGAATTTAGAATAATCTAAAAATAATAAAGAAAATGAGATTGTAAGAAAAATTAAAATCCCTTTGTTTCCAGATAAAACCTCGCTCTCCACCCCCAAAATTAGCCTCTTCGTAAAGGCTCTTGGAAAAAAAAATTAGTCCGATTTTTTCCCTCCTGTTTTGAAAAGGGTCCAGTGATTTCATTAAAAAGAAACATTTCAAAAATGACAATTTCCAACCGAAAAAGCCAGGGTAATATTCCAGGAATCTACCCAAAGCACACACGGCAGTAAATCAGAATTCTTAATAAAGTTTGCTTAATAAATTAGCTCCCTATGCAGGGTACTTGCCGCCCCCAACGGGAGCAAGGCAAGTCAGGAGCAAGACAGTGGCGCCCCTGGGAAGCCTGGGTGACAATGTTTGGAATTAAAGGGGCGAAGAAACAAACAAATAAACAATCAACCATACAAATGCTCCCTTCCCAAAGGAAAAAAAAACCTCTGAGAGATGCAAATGAAAAGACCAAACTTTTGCAGAACTGGAATAAAAATCACAGGCTTGGCCCTTTGTTTGGAGAATGTGGGAAAGTGAATGAAAAAAGAAAATAATGGGGTGTGGGGAACTCTAAGGATGGGGAGATGATGGGAGAAGTACCCCACCCCACCCCCTTCACCGCTGAACGAGGGCCTGGTTGCCCTGAGATTCTCTTTCTCCAATTTTATCAACATTTTAGGATCCACAACTTGGAATCATCTCCAGGTTTGGCCCCAGAGAGAACTGCTGCCTGCACTTTCTTGGGAATATTCTCTGCCTCCTGCTTCTCTATCTTCTCCGTGTTTGGGGTGCTCCCAGGGACAAGCGGGGTCTGAGGGGTGTAGCTGGGTGGCTATTACAACCACCAGAATCAGTACTAGGCAGGGGGTCTCCAGGCCTGTTCATAGGAGAGGAGTGTCCTCTCTAATAAACTGGGGGTGTTGTTCTGATGACGCCTGGGTTTAACATCTCCCCGAGCCTGTTAACGCTAATATTTGTCAACCTGATCTGATCTGTGCCCACCGAATGGGCGAATCGCCACATTTAAGGGGCTGAAAATCTGGCCTGCGTTTTCCCTAGGACCGCAGGCTGGAGCAGGGGAGGCTGTCTGGGTGTCTTTGATTGTTTGCATCGATGACCCTGGGGCAGGGTTCTTGGGCCGACCCTAGAGACCGGCCTGGAGGAGGGGAAGGGCCCAGTGACTCCTCCGGATCCCGGCCTTGCGGCTCTAATCTCCGGCCTACGCAGCGCGGCCGCCTGCCTGGCCGATAGCGACGCCGGCTCTGGCGGCGTGGCGACAGAGAGACGCAGCGGGCCCCGCGGGCCGCCGCAGCCCCCAGGTCGGCGTGGCCATCCTCCCAGCTTAGCCAAATTGCTTTGACGGCCGGGGACAGTGTGGAGACATCAGCGGAGGGCGATCTAATGGTTCCTAATTTCATTAGGACGGCTGGGGACTCGAAGTCTGGAGTTTGGTGTGGGATTGCGTGGCAGCTGCGGAGTCGGGAGCAGCTCTGAGCGCGCTCTCCCTTCTCGCGGTTCTAAGAACCTGAAACCCGCAATGGTGGTCGGATATCCGTGGTGGGACTGTGTGCCTCCCCCACCCCACCCAGCGCGACCCCAAAGGCTCGCCCTGAGCCCTACAGGGAAAGCTAGGAGCCCAACTGGAGCTGGAAGTCAGTCCCGCTTCCTGCCATCCAGATCCCAAGCAGAACCCCACAATAGGGTCCCAGCCTCCAGAAGGACGCCAGCCAGCCGGAAGATGAATGAATGCCGGACCTTCGCAAAATAGTCCTGTCTCTCCCCAGCGCTTAACCTCAATGATCAGTTCAGTACCGTCAGGGACTACGCCCAGGCCACCTCCAAATCATTCTGATTCTGGGTGCACCAGCACGCAGGCTCTGCAGACACACCTTGCTTTCAAAGAAAAGGAGACTCGCATTTTTTTTTTCCGTAGAAACGGCCCCCTCTGCACCTTTCTGGGCACTCCTGACCACGCAGAAAGGGAACCAGCTTTCTCTCCGCCCTGGGACCAGTAGTTCAGTCTCCCCACTGACCACGTGTAGAAAGCAGCTTTAAGCGCATCCGGTGGATGGCCCTGGGGTCCCCTTCCCACTGCAGCTCCTGCCTCTGAGGCCCCACAGCAGCGGATTTCTCATTTGGGCCTTCACAAACGGACCTCCGTGACCGTCAAATCCACTCGCGCCCAGTTCCCTCCTGTCCCCAAAATGGGGACCATGTTTCTGTACATTCTCTTTAAAGAGAACACAGCAGGATAGGGAGCACTTTTGGAATTAGAGACCTAGCCTCAAGTCCTGTTCCCAAACACAAGCTGTTTGACCTTGGGCAAGTCCCCTCCCCTGCCCTGGACGCCCAGTTCCAAAGGCTGCATGTTTCTGTCCTCCAGGCACCCCCACCCCCACTCCAGGCTGCTGTGAGGGTCAGGGTGGCATTGCCAATCCGAGCATTCCAAACACAGAGTTCAGAGACCGTGTTCCGGCCTGTGATGAATGCTCTCCACCAAAGAGTTTGAGGGACACTCTCCTAAAAGTCAGTGTGTTGCCCTTCATTTGTTGTTCTTAGGGGAAGAGAGGGTGACGCCCTCTGGAACATTTGCTAAAAGCTGCACATCTCTGGGAGGGTGGGGGCTGCCCACTCCATACCCTGTGTGTGGTTTCAGAAGCTTCCCCGGGCCCCTCTATCTGGGGGCAGCTGGGACACCAGGTTTAGGACCCTGGTCTAGATTTGCGTGCTCTGGGCTTTGCTGGGGGGAGGGAAGGATGGAGACTGGGAAAAACAGGTCTGAGAGTATCAAGCTAAAAGGCGCAAGGTTCCAGAGTTCGCCTCTAGTGCGCTGGCGTGCCCATCTGTAAAAGGGGTCAGGTAGCCCGGGGTCTTCCTCTCTGCGGGAACACCCTAATCCCAAGGCAGGTTTTGGAAGCAGTGGGGAAGGTGTACCGGCCCCCACCGTGGTCTGGCCCTTGTGCTGTGCCCACTGGGTGTGACAATGTTTTTTTTTTTGCAGGACTGAAACACAGCCCCCCTCTGACCCCTAATCACAGATGGGACAGCGGCACAGACCTGGTTCCCAGCCCCCCGGGTCCACCTGGGACAGTGCAGCTTCAGTCACACCAGGATCCCTGCCTGCCCCAGGGACACAGTGTGAGCCCCAGGTCATGAGAACTGGGTCCCCATCTCCATCCACCCGGGGAAATACAGACCAGAGCGTGGGATAGTGGACCACAGGGAAGACTGCAGAGGGGCAAACCTCTCAGTGGGAGAGAGCTGGAAACAGAGAGGGAGGAAAGAAACCCAACAGCTGGATTAGAGGTGAGAAAAATAAGAAACAGGAAAGAGAAGAGAAAGGAAAGCCAGATCCAGAAAGAAGAGGGAGGGAAAGACCGAGGGGTGAAAGAAATGGGGTAAGGAAAGGAGAAGGGTAGGTTCAAGAAGCCAAGGAGAGGAACTGGGAGAGAAGGAGGGAGGCAGGGAGGGAGGGAAAGGGACAGACCTGAGGATCCAGGCTGAGCTGCTCTGGGTACTTACATGCCCAAATGGGTCCAGGTGGTTGTTGGTGAGCTTGAGTTTCTGGAAGGAGACAAGCTGCCGCATCCAGTGCGCCCCCGTGGCCGGCGAGTCCGGGTGCACGTACAGACGGCCCGGCATGGCTGGCTCCGCTTTCCCTGTCACGGACCTAGACCAAGGAGAGGCAGAACACCCAGCCTCAGCGTCCTGTAGTGCGGCTGGTTCCACGTGGGGCCTGGGCTGCTGAATGTGAGAATGATCTGCAAATGGCCTGACCCTCAGGTCTCCCTGGCCCAGCGCTGGTATCAGGCAAGCGTCCCTCCCCAGCTCTTTTTTCTTCCATCTCATTCCTTACCACCACCCCCTGCCCCCACCGGCACCAGGGGCATCCGCGGGGTCTTGCAGCCCCTTGCTGCCCACAATCGCCGGGTTCTGGGAGCCCCGGTGTGCAAAAAAGTCTCGGAAAACTCCTTGAGGGCTTTCAAAGTGGGCTTCCTCTTCAAGCCTCTGTAGTCTTGGCAGCAATGGGAGCGACCTACCCAAGCAATGGGCCTCTCCTCTCCACTCTTGCCTGTTTTACTCAAATACCACGGGCCGATTTTGCAATTTCATAAAAACACAGGTTCAAAGCGGGTAACTCATAAAAAGTAACTGTAAATGGTTTTATACCCCCAAATACCTCCAGTGCTTGGTAACAATACCCTTTTTAAGAAATCGACAACCCATGGGGGCAGCAGTACATATCAGCCCTTCACTGCCTCTGAGCCTCAGTTTATTCATCTCTAAAATGGGGGCTAACAGCTGCTCTTTCTTCCTTTCAGGGCAAGGTCAAAGGGATGCAATGAGATAGGCCAGGAAAAACCTCTCACTGAAGGGTAGGAACTCAAAAAAAAAAAAAAAGTGGACTGGGTCAGTGGTGGGAGTACCCGCAAGGCCTACCATTTATTATCTGCAAACTTGTATCTGTGGTCATCGGCAGGGACGATGTCCATGAGGAGAATGTACTTCGTTTTGGGATTAAGGCCCGTCACCTTCACTTTGTAGCTGGGAAACATCCGCCTAGGAGAGGTGCAGGAGGAAGACATGAGGAAGAGAAGGAGGGAGAGAGAGAGGCTTAAAGCTAATATTCTGGAGAGCACATCCACAGATTCTATGGAAGAAGCCATTCCTATAGAAACGGGAAAGACAAAAGTGGCCCCTGCTCCGCTCTGGCTAAGATCCATCCCGGGTTTCCCTTGAAGTTATGGGGAGGAGACAGGCCACTGAGTCCAGCTAGGAGGAAAATAGGAACCAGGAGGGAGGGCTCCTGAAGAGCCAGTTTTGAAGACGGCCTGCACAGGACCCCCATTTCCTTTCCTGCTTAATGCTCTTTTGGGAGCCAGACACCTACTATTTAAATCAGGGACAGAAGGAGGCTTCTTAGGTAAAAAGCTGGCCTCCCCCTCTGCCCAGCCAGCTGCTTTGGTGGCTATGGGCAGTGCTGCCAGGTCATGTGGACACCAAGGTGTGTGTGTCCCTAGGGACTGAACACTCGTGGGTGCCCACACAGTCCTAGTCCTGGCTTCAGTCCTCCGCCCCCTGAGGATAGCGCGGTTGGTGACCTCCAACACAAATCTCTTGCAGGAATTTATTCCTAAATGCCCCACAACTTCTTTAAAGCACTCTTCCTTAGAGAGTCTAAACTCTTTGGCCCTTAGCAAAGAAATTCCACATCCAACCAGATTTGGTTTCAGAAAGGGTTGGGGTTTGAACAAGAATGGAGGATCAGGTGGTTGGGAAACCAGTGCCCCAAAACTGGGTGTACCGTGCCCACTCCCTCTGGGCACACTGCCGCACCCCAAATTCCCATCCTGCCTCAGGAAGAGCGCGCCCTGAAAAGCAAGCATATTCAAGGCTGGCCTGGGGTGGAAGGACTAGCTGCTGAATCCTGGCTAGCTCAGGGGTGGTGGGAAGGGGTGAGTGGAGGCCTCTCCCTTCAAGCCTGGGAGTTGATCGGAGCCTCGGTGTTTATCTGCCCGAGTGAGCGCGCCCAGAGGCGGAGGCTTGGTACGCCGTGCAGGCCTTTTATAGTTAAATCCTCCCCGCTCAGGCCCAGGGAAAGGAGGCCTGGCCTCGGCTTTCCTTCCCCTGCGGAGTGGGAAGAAAACCTTAGTTCTTTGGTATAAACAGAACACGCCTCCTGGTTCACCCAGGCCGAGCGGGGGAGCAGACATTGTTTAATTTCAAATAATAATAAATGTCACTGTTGTCAGTTTATTGCGGGAGGCTTCGGTCTGGAGAGCCGGGGGTGTCTGGGGAGGCGGCTCCACCCTCCCCCTTCACACACTCGGAGGTTTGGGCCTATCGGCCTCTCCGGCTTCATACACCCGCTCTGGGTGGACTTGGGGCTTTCTGCATCCCTGGGACGCAGAGTGACAGTCAATAAGAGTAGCGACGTGGCCAGGATGTCTCCAGGCCTGGGCCCCCGCGAACATACTCATATACCGAGATACAGAGCTGCATGACTCTCCCGCCCCCTTCCCCAGAAGTCTAGCATTTCTAGCTAAAACTCAGCGAACTTTAAAAAGGAACTGCAGGGTGAGTGTCTTGGCGAAACTGCCGTGTTTATCGCTGTCTGTATATAGAGCTCCAACGAGCCCCGGGTCAGTTTCAAAGGCTTCTCCTGCTTTCTATAAACAATGAAAGAGGTAGCGAATACATTCAATGATTCAGACCTGGGCAATCGGGTGGAACTCTGGAACTATTCCAAGGTCAGGCAGGGTGGGAAGGAGGATGGGGCAAGGGATCAAGTCTGAAACCGGTCTCATCTCTGGGTCCTCTCTGCACCTCTCGGTTTTCCTCATCCTCTCTCCCCGCTCCTCTCTCTTTTCTGGTTATGAATCTGTCCACATAACACAGCCTCCCAAGTGCTAGATTCTCCTTATATAAGAGGGAGAAGAAATGCCCAGTGGGAAGAAATGCCTGTTTGTGCAATTGACCCTTCCAGGTATTTATTCTCCCCACCATGATGGAGATCACGGGAGGAATTCTCTGGGTCTCTATAACCAGAATCTGGTCAAGCAAAATATCATCTAATCTCTCTCTCTCCCTCTTTCTCTCTCTCTGTCTCCTTTCTCTCTTCTCTTCTCTCTCCCACAATTTCTCCATTACCCAGAGGCAACCAGCTCACCTTCCAGCCTTAGTTATGATCATCTCCGTGCCCACTTCATGGAATTTCAGCCACAGTTCTCTTTCATGGAGAAACACCTTGATCCCTTCCATGCCCTAGAAGAAAGAGAGGAAAGTCACACAGACAAGCCCGGGGATGGTGAACCTTCCATCCACAAACTCCCCCCCCCCACCACCGAAACACACAACCTTCTCCTTCCCTCTGGAGCCAGTGGGTGAAGAAGCTGAAAAGTGCCCCAGTCCCACCACAGAGGACTATGGGCTCTGCACCACTGGGCAGCCCCTGCCCAGGAATCCCCCTGTGTGCTCCATAACGGGAGGGGGGCCTCTTTCTAGTGTTGCCTATACAAGACTAGATAAAAAAAACCCAACTGTTTAGGGTGCTCCAGAATGTCCAGCGGTGGGGGACAAGGCTGAGAAAAACCAAGTCTAGTCCCAGTTCGCTTTAGCCAAGATGCAGCTAAAGAAATTAATTCTCAGTCTCAAAAACACACTCAGGATATTCTTGTGGAGACACAGAGAGCCACAGGCAAACATTCAGATGTGCAAATACTGTATATGTGCATGTTTATCCTCACCATGGCAATGCAAATGTAGACCTAGGTGCGATTTTAAATTTAAAAAGTATGCATTATAATAGGTTTCCACAGTCCAAAACAAAAGTGAATTCTCAAATGTAACTATGAATAAGCCTTCCAGGCTCTCCACACACCCAGTGTCCTTCACTCAAGCTGTTTTAACTTCAAGCACAGCCTAAGCCATTTAACGTTTCTGCTTTTGACTGAGTTATTTTACAAAAGCGATGCAAAGGAAGTATATACAAAGTCTTCGTTTTGCAATAATCCATAACCGTCTGAGTGGATGTGCTTTTCTGTAAAAAGGAAAAAAATCTAAGTTTCCCCAACTGTGTGCTCACTGCTTTCTGCTGCTCTACAGATAGGCATGTTTTCCTGAGACCCGTTAAGGGCAAAGTAGAGAGGCGACGAACTAGCCAGGAAGGACTTCGAAATCCCCAAGAACGGTTTTAGCTATGTCCATGCATCTCTTCTGGTTGTCACCCTGCGTCGCGCCATCTGACAGCTTATTAAAACTCATCCGGGCCTTCTGGGGCTGCCCTGCGCCCAGTTAGTGCACCCGCCCAGCTTCCAGCCTGGCGAGCCCGCGGCCGCCTGCGCCCTCTCCGCACAGCCCTGCGCGCCAGCCGGCCAGGGTCGGCGCATGACAAATGGTGAGCAGCGCGGGTCCGGCCGGGGCGCGGAGGAGGCGGGCGGAGGCGAAGGCTACGAAAGATCTGAAGAGGGGTCAAGCCATCGCTCACGCAGGCCTGAACCGGCCGCTGACCTGGCCCTTAATGAGACGCAGGGGGCCCAGTCTACACCTAGCGCATCAGGAAAGGAAAGATCTGGGTTCTTGTTAGCTGGCCCCAACTAGCCGGATAATAGGGCTTCCTAACAACTTAAATGCATTTTTAAAATCCTCTGGCCATAAAGATAATCTTCAAAATACAGTGGATTAGAACACACTGGTATTTGGGGAGGCAGGGCAGAGGACGGTGTAATTGAGTGGGGACAAGGAAAGAGAGCAGTCAGGGGCAGTGGGCAACCCGTCCCTCCTCCCCTGCAAGAGGGACTTGGGTTTCTGCAGAGGGCCCCTGGGCGAGGTCTCTTACCTGCTGGGTGAAGGCGGCCTGCGGGGATGAAGGGGACTTGCTGGGGGCCCCTAGCGCGCTCTCTGGTTTTGAGTCACAGGGTAGATCCTTTGAGTCAGGTTCCAGGGGTGTGTGCGCTAGGCCAAAGCCCTCTTCTGCGTCCGCCATGGTGTGCCCAGGGCCCTGTGACTGCGCAGGGTCCTGCACTGCAGACGGGAAGCAGAGAGAGAAAGAGAGAGAGAGAAAGAGAGAGAGAGAGAGAGAGAGAGAGGGAAAAGTTGGAAGCCTAGTTCAAGTGATAAGAGGGAGCAGTAGGGGCCCCATTTTCCAGCTACCAGCACCTCCGTTCCCAGATGAAGGAAGCTGCAGAAGGTCCCGTTATTATGATTGTTACTATTACTTTAGGATCACACACAACCTCTTGTGAAAGACCCGAGTCAGCCTGGGAGGAGGCAAGGCCCGCATCTCCCCTGCGCAGGCTCCCCGGTGATAAGCCAGCTGCCCGTCAAATTTGTCTGGACTTCTGGAAGAGCCAATAAAGATAAGGCCTGGGTATTTTTGGAAGCCATTGGGTACGAACCAAAAACAAAACAAAAACCAAGTGTCCTTTTGAGAAGTTTTTGTCTTCGTCGAATTACAGGAGATCCTCAGAGCTCTGTTTGCGAAAACTCACAGGCGGAACAGTTTGGTGCAGCCAGCAAAATGCCTGAAACCACCCGCCTCTTGCAAAACCAGAAGCTTAAAAGGAGGGAGAGTTGCAGACCCAGAGACCTGTCCCAAAGAAAATTCATGTTCATCTTTTATCAGTTACAGGTCTTAAAATTAGAAGTCCTTTAACATTAAGGGTCCTCCCCTGCCCCCCCAACCTTAAATAATGTTAAAAACAGAAAGAAGCCAAAAAGAGAGCCAGGCAGGAAAGCGCCGCTCAGCAGTCCGTAGCGAGATGCGCTTCTGGGTGCCCAGGGCCGGCTCTGTGCCGGCCGCCCGGGGCGCGTGTTCTCCGGCTTTCTCTGCTCTCCAGCCCGGGTCAGGAATTTTTGTCGAGCAGCCAGGCCGAGGGGAGCGTCTCCGAGCTTCAGCTGGGCCTGGCTCGCTGGAAGTGCAGGCCTAAGCTCTGCAATGGCGAGAACAAAATGGGTCCCAGCGAAATCCTGGGCTTCGGGCGTGGATTCCGCCGCCTAGGTCCCGCTCAACATGCAGAAGGGCCCGGGTTTGCGAGCACAGGAGTTGGAACACACAGAATGGCAGCTGCAGAGCCGCTCAAGCCCGGGGGAGCCTGTCTCCTGCTCTGATCTCCTTCGGACTTCTGTACGTTCCCGAGCAGGGATTTCCTCCCTCCAACCCCAGGAAGACAGAAGGAGGCGCAAGGGATGGCTCTCCAAAATCTCAGCCGCCTCTCCACCAAAAAGCCAGATCCCACCCTGGTCTGCAGTGGCCGGAGCCCCAGAAATGGTGCTGAGGCCCAACTCCCAAGAGCTTCCCTCACCACGCCCTTGGGGTTTTCGGGAGGCCGTGATGGGAGCCCTGCAGCTGGCTCACAACAAAAGATATTGGGGCGGTGCCCCCCACGTGCGCTCCCGTGCACCGAGGGCCTCAGGGATAATCCCAGCCCCCGCCCTAGCCAGGGTCCCGAGGAGCTAGGGGCTGGCGAAGGAGAACAAGATGCGGTTTGACAGAACCAGGCCGCGCGTCCTGGAAACCACGCCGTTCCCGGGCCGAGGCTGCCTGCTCCGCTCCACGCACCCAGGGCTCCGGGCCGCTGGAAATCTCTGCGAGCCGGGCTCTGCAGAATCCAAGGCGAAGCTGCAGTACCGCCAGGCATGCCTCCCGGAGCCCGCTCGGCTGGGGGCTCCCTCCCGAGCTTCCCGGGCCATCTGTGGGCAAGGTTACCTCGCTCGGTGAAGCCGGTGCATTCACCACATCCCTTGTGCTCCTAGCAGGGAAGCCAGCGGCGAGGAGGGGGTGCCGGCATGGTGGCTCCGGGTTTATGCGGGCCACTGCGTGCCTGGACTAGCGGCTACTGCTGCCTACAAAGAGCACCCACCGCTGGAGCCTCAGCAGCCACGGCCCACCTCCAACACACACCTCCTCCGCTCTGCGCTGCTCTCTCCCTAAAGATTTCCAAGTTGTCAGGCACCAGAAGGGCTCCAAAGAATGCAAAACAGCAGCCTCGGGGGACACCTTCAATAGGAAAAGCTCAGTGCCCTGCTCCTCCCTGGAACCCCCAGGGAGGGAACGTCGGGAGACCAGAGGAAGCCGTGGGAATGGTCCAAGTCCTCTCTGAGAGCCGCTTTCAGGGTTAAAGTTCCGGAATCCGAGGTAAGATTTCCCTCCCTCCCTCTCTCTCTCTCCCTCTCCCTCTCTCTCTCTCTCTCTCTCTCTCTCTCTCTCAGAAATACAAGCCGACTCAGCTGAGCTCAGTGACGTTGGGCTGCCTAGATGCTTACAAAGTACTGGAATTGCCTATCCAACTAGCTCTCACTGCACGCTGCCTCTCTCTCTCTCTCTCTCTCTCTCTCTTCCTCCCTCCCTCCCTCCCTATCCCTTCCCACTCCCTCCCCCAACCACATTTTCCATTAGATTTCCCGAACACTCACATCACAACACGACTCTCAAACTCAGACCTCCAGATCACCCCCTCCCCTCCACCCCCTTCCCAGAGTCCATCCATCTTTGCTGCTCTGAGTGCGGCTCAGTGGCTGCAAAAAATCCTGCACAAATCATCGCAGAAACCGGTCGGCTTCTGCCCCGGGAAGCAATCTCGGTGACGCAGGCTGTGCAGAGAATGGAGTCTGAACGCAGGACACCTCCTCTGCAGCCTTGCCCGGGTTCTGTCTCCAACGCTGACCTCAAGAGGGAGAGCTACATGACCCCGCCTGGCCCAGCCGTCCGCCGCTAGCCGCCCTGACATCTCTCCCCCTCCCCACTCATCACCCAGACTCTCAGTGACTGCGGGGTGAAGGCAGGGTGAAGGTGGGTTGGGATGGGGGCCTGAGATCAAAGATGCCGAGAAATCGCCATTGGCCCCCACCCCCCAGGGCCACCAGACCTCCCTGGCTGGATGTGTATACAGGCAATGCCCAGTTTTATTAAAATAATCAAACAGTCATTGGGGGTTGGCTGGGGTTTTCATCTCCTTACGGCTCCTCTCCATGCCCCCCCAACCGTGTATTATTTTGAGGGTTGAGTTGAAGAGGCCAATAGAAGCCTAAACACAGTCAGTACGTCTTAGCCTGAGCAGACCCAGATTGGAGCACCGAGTGCTCAGAATAAATGTCAGGGTTCCTGTTATCATCTCCTGTACCCTCTCACCCTGTTCTTTTCTGGGGCTCAGATTAGAGGCTTGGACCTGCAGGCCAAGGTCTGGGTAGAGGGATGAAGGCAGAGAAATGTCCTGGAGATCAGCAGCCCTGGTGTAGCTGTCTGTGGCCGCTGGGACAAAGTCCTGGGGCAGGCCCGGCACATCATTGCAGAATTCCGAAGTGAATTGTCCAACCCCTAGAAGTGGGGCAACTGCGGAGAAAACCGACCCGGGCGTTTGCTACAGTTCTCACTCTACCTTCCAGGTTTGTTTGCAAACAGCCTTTCATGGAGGCTGTTTATTTATTTGTGAACACACCCTCACCCTTCCAAAATGTCAGCTCAGAGGACTTTGGGCTTGCTAAGGAGGCGACCCCCAGGCCAAAGACGGAAAACAAACATGGCTTCGGGATGAGGCGGGACGTCTGCATCTCTGGCAAAAGGAAAGGGAAGTCTAGAAAGACCTCTTCAATCCCCGTAAATTCTCAGAGATTTGCGGATAAAATAAATTCCCATAAATAACCTGCAGGCCCCTCTCCAGAGGGAGAATCTCAACTCCCCCAGGTCATTGCCTGGCCAGACTCACTCAAGTTCTCAGAGCCCAGATGGGGTGGGCCACCAAGCAAAATTGGGATTTTGAAACTTTCATGGGGAATCTATTCATGCCAGGTGACACCCGAAGGAGAGATGCAAGAGGATACACTCTCATCCCGCCGGGGAGAAGGAGCAGCACTGCGCGGGGGGGACTCAGCAGGGCCGTGTTGGGGTGGGGGGCTAGGAGCTGGAGGCAGGTGAAGAGTTGAGAGAAACCTATTTCTCCTCCTCCCCAAAGCTCTCCAGGGCGACACTCACCTTCAGAAATCCCACCTCTTCTATCCAGCGCAGAAGCCAGGAGTGATGCCTCACTGGGGTGGGGGAGCTCAGGTGAAGAGTTTGGAAAAGACCCCCAAAAGAGACCCCTTTTAGGCCAAACCTTCTTCCAGCTTCTGTCAAGAGCAGCATGTACCTCCCAGCTCGAAGTTGGTTTGTGGTCTTCGACAAATTAAATATTACTGTTTATTACCAGGCATACCCCAATAAAATAAAGAGGCAACCAGGCGATACCGGCTATCTCACCAGCCGCTGCACCTATAGGACTCGGAAACGTCACGAGTCACGCAACTGGTCCGCGCGCTGTCACGCTCGACTGGGGGGCAGTGGCGGGAGGTTAATTTCTCTCCGTCTTCACCTATCAGTCCCTGGGGTCTGCGCAGCCACAAGTCTGGGATGCCTCGGCCACGGGAATAAATAAAGAAATAAACAAACCCAGCGCCCTCTGGGGAAATGGGGGTGGCAAACTTCAGACACAAATTGAGCCAAGATCGATTTTCTTAGGGAGGGGGAGGGGGGCCTTTTTGTGAAGGGAGGTGGGAGCCCACCTCAGCCTACAATTGGAAAGCAATCAAGTTCCAGTGGGAGCGAGGAGGCAAGAGAGTCCTCTTATTATTTTAAAAGTTTTTTTTTTTCCGAGGAGGAGCTCTCGGCAAAGTGAATGCTGCGGCGCCTCTCTAGCTGGTCCTGTTTGGGACGCGATAACTCAGTGTCCCCTTGCAGACCTTCATAGAAGTAATTACTGGGTTATCACGGAGGGGAAATGACACAGAGACGTTGGGAGGAAGAAAGAGAGTCGGCTGTAGTGTCTCTTGCTGGGAAAAAATCCATTCTGCGAATGGTCCTTTAGCTAACTCCGGGGATGCAAAGCGGCCAGGCAGGGCAGGGTGCCAGTGGGTGGTGGGGTGGGGATGGAGAGGAAAGATTTCTGCAGAGAAAAATTATAGCGTCAGGGCCTGCAGAGAAACGAGGAGCTCTATTTTGTTTTATCATAACGTTTATTATTATTACTGTTTTCATCTATGGGCATAACTTCTACGCAGCCCCGTGAAAGATGCGCGCGAGCTTTCGCGCGCAGCTGGAAACGCGCTAGGGTCAGTTGGGAATCGCGTACTGCGTAGACGCCCACTGCGGCGCGGAGAAGAGAGCTAGGCCTGCCCAGCACAGAGCGAGTGAGCGAGCGAGGGAGCGAGCGATGGGCTTTCTGGAAGGGTAAGTTCGCTGCCAAAGGGCCCCCCTAGGGAGCCGGACTTCGGAGTCTGGACTTGCCCCCAGCTTCGGTGTTCGATCCCGGCTTTCGTGCGACCCCAGTCCCCAGGGCTTTCCGAAGCCTGGCCTTGCTACAGGCCTGGTTCTTCTGGGGCTGGAGTGACGGCAAAAAGTGCAGCAATGTGGTCGACTGAGTCCCCCAAGGAGCGAGGGTCAGGCCCGCGGGGAGAGCACGCCGTTTCGGTGCCGGACGCGGGCGTCCAGGCCAGCCGGGCCTCACACCCCTGTGCTTCCAGAAGGGCAGAACCCGTGTCCCCACTCTGGTCCAGGCCACAGCGGCTTCCGTGAGCTTCGCTTTCGTTTCCCAAGTTACTCATCATTATCTTTTCCTCAACCCGAGGCCCGTGGGTGTAGAGTTTGCTCCCAAAGGCCAAGAGCGCAACCCGAAATAACTTCACCCAAAGCCTGGAGAGGAGTTGCTATTTGACCTGTGGGTCGAGGTGGGCTAGAAACCGAGGCCTTAGCCCCGTTGGGGCAGCAAGGGGAAGGCAAAACCCTGAGCGGGGCAAGCTCCTTTCCGTTGGACTCCCTTCTCTCAAATCCTGGTGCGGTCCCCCAAACCACCCCCGCGACTCACAAAAAGGATTCCGCAGGCTCAGCTTTCCAGGCCGGCTTTCCCACTCGCTCTGGAGGCCGCACCAGGGAAAGGAAAAATAAAGACTTCAGCTAGATTTGAGAATCTCCATTCTTTTCCCCGATCATTGGGCAGTAAACTGGAAAAGGGGGTTGCAACTCGCACCATCCCTTCTTCCTTTCGTAGGACTGGTGTTCTCCCTGACCGGCTCCCAGCTCAATTTTCTCTCAAAAATCTATTTTCCTTATTTAGCCAAATGTCTGTGGATTTGAATACTGCAACAGATGGGAGAACAGGGGTTCCTATTTAAAAAAGTGAAAAACGAAAACAAAAACAAAGCAAAGACCGACCACTGTTGGGTTTTCTTTTTCTTTACTCCTGCCCGGTTTTTAAGAAAGATGGTGTCTTTCTTTCCTCTTAAAAAAGAACTCACTGAAGAATCCACCTCTTTCTGTTTCTCTCTCCCGTGTGTCCCGCCTGACTCGGGTCTCCATTGAAGGGGGGGGAGAAGGGAGAAGTGCGGAGGGGGCTGAGAAAATTAATAAGAATTATAACAACAATCGAAATGATGACAAAACTAAACTTTTACCAACTCGTTTTTTGAAAGAGTGTCAGTTGGAGGGTGGGAATTTCCCTGGTTTCTCTGGGGGTCGCCTTACCCTGTGCTGCCTGGTGAAATCTGGCTGTTGGATATTTTTTTTCCAGGACTGCAGTCTCTAACGTCCCAATGTCTCACTCGATTCCTAGCTTCCCCCTTCTGACCGGATGCATTTAGGAAGAGCACCGGCTGTTGCTGTTATTGGAACATCCATGATTCTCCAGTATTTCCACCGAGTACTATTGCTCCTTATTTCAGTTACCATTGTTCATGTTGGTGGTGTTTCCTGTGCTGTAGAAATATTCCTCCCCACTCACCCAAGTTGGGTGCATGAGATTTTTACCCCCTGCTCAGGGTCATGAAATGAGAAATAGAAATGGAACGTGGTCCTGGAGGCCCAACGAGATAGCCAAGCTGGAGGTTTGCAAGCTCCAGAAGGTGGTGGCAGGCCAGGCTTGTGATGCAAAGGAGCACTTTTCTTGCCCCCTCCAATTTGGGAGGGTCCCCAGGGGAGGAGAAGGGTAAGGGTCTTGATCTGAGAGAAGCTGGAGCTGCCACCTCCTATCCTGTGGGCTGTGCTGGGCCTGAGACCTCCAGCCATATCTGCCACCCAGAACCTGTAGAAAGGCCCCTGGGTGCAGTCACCACGTCTGTTGGATCAGCATACCCCAACAGCCTCAAAAGATGTGGGGGGAACTCTACTGAATTCCAGGGCTGTGACCTGGTAAGATAGAGACTCAGGCTAATACCTCCAGGTCTGGGAGGCAGGCGGGGGGCCCTGTCTGGAGACCCCCTCCCTCCACTGGAGGGTGCAGTGGAAACTTGGGAGCCCGCTGCTCTCCGGGGCTCTGGAAAGACAAATTTTCTTTGGCAAAGGGAACGGTGTCGCGCTGTCGACACGGCAGACTATTTTTCTTGTTCCCTCGTAAGGAGGGGTGGGGGGGGGGAAGAGAGCAAGAAAGAGAGGGAAATTAAATCCACACGTGTTAAGCTTGCTCAAAGGGCCGGATTCAAAACCAGAGATGAAACTGTGACTCCAGTTCTGGCTGCTCGCCGGCCTCTTTCCAGCCAGCCCCAGCCTCACTGGGCAAGGCGTCCCCACTGGGGAGAATCCGATCTGATGTTTCATAAAGCGCTTTAGTGAAGGGGGTTAGGGGCAATGGTTCCTCTCTGTCTGCACCGCAGAGTCAGAAGTCAGACCAGCAAAGAAAACAAAGGAGGCAGGCATGGCCAGACCCATCACCCCGCAGGAAAGCTCAGCTCCCTACCTCCCAACGAACCCAAGGATTCAGGTAACACTTCTGGCCAGAATGAGCCAGACCAGTAGTTTGGGAAATTCACAAAATCTGACCAGGCTTTTCGAACTTGGGCCTCCCTAGGTCAAGAGAACCTAAAAAGCTGGTTTGTTGACACTGAAATAACCAGCTTAATCTGCATGGCTAACACCTGCATCCCTTACCCCTCTCTTTGGGGAGAAACTTGCAGGGAGAGAAGGCTGCAGGCCCCAGCGGCGGGAGGAGCCCTGCGCGATCAGGGAAAGGGGGGCTGACTGAGGCGGCCAACCCTCCTGGAGCTGCGAGTGAAAACTCTAGTAATGACGTTAAGGAGGTGAAGGGAGGTGGGTGAGGGTGCCGGTGAGGAGGGCGGCCAAACCCCAAACTGGAGGGATCCGTCACCAAAACGATTGCTTGGTCGAGACCTCTAATTTTTCTTCCCTTTCAGCCCGAGGCTTCGAGCACCGCATCGGGTCTCCTCTGGCCTCCCCGGGTGCTGGGTTTCCGGCCTTTGGGAGCAACCTCGACAGAAGGGTCTGGAAGCAGGGACCCGAGACACCTCGCTCCCCGGCCACACCACAATCACACCTGGAAAACACTGGGGTGCCACTGACAGAGGTTAGTGGTGGAAAAGCCCCTGGCGATTGTTTCCGCCGGGGCCCTGGGTTTCCTGGTCACCATGGCAACCCTGGAGTTCCCGTCCAACAACCACGGCGCCCCCCCCCCCACACACACACACACCAACAAGCGCGCACGCCTGCAACGCGCCCTGAGGCCTGCAAGGCTCTTCTTTCCCGTGGCTCTTGACTTTCCGGAGCAGCCCGCAGCCCGCGTAGTGGGTTCGACAAGGCAGGGATTGGCAAACTCGTCGTTTTTTCAACGGAGGAAAAAGTTGAGATTTAGTACAATCTCTAATGGGGAGGTTCCAGCCATGAACAAAAAGCCCCCACTCAGAGCTCAGAGCGATGGCCTCGGACCCCGCGCAGGCAGCCTGCCGGCTACTTCCATCAAAGCTAAACCTCGAACGTCTCAGCCAGGGACCTGGGACTCCAGGAGACCTCGGAGGGTCTCTTCAAATCTTCCACCCACTCCCATCCTCGCCCGAGCCTCCCCACACCCGTCCAAGCAACCCTTTCCAAGCTTACTTGGAATAACTTCTAAAGGGAAGGAGAAAAGTTGGGAACTACACTTGTGGCATTAATCCCTGCAGGGTCTTATTGAGGGCAAGAATAAATTATCCTTCTTTTCCTTTTAGAGACAACGTTTGCGATAGTGGGTGCAATATAAATAACATTAAATTCTTTTGGGTTGCTCTTCTTTCTTCTTGTACCTGCAGGGGAAGAGGCCCCTTTCTTTTGGGGATGGACAGTCAGCAACACAGCCCAAGTTGTCTGCTTGCACTTTGGAAGCAGTGAACTCTGAGAAAGAACCAGGGCACTGACCAGCTCAGACTGGCCACGCTCCAGTGACTGAGGAACCAGGGAGAGAGGGGCTGCAGAAAGAAGGGGTTCAGGCCTGGGTGCCTACAGTGGCCTTTGGCCCTGGGATTGGAGGGGACTTTTCTTTTGGGGTAACACTCCCTGTTTCACTCTATTGTTGACCCCATTCATCTCCTGGCTGGTCAGGAAAG
Organism: Trachops cirrhosus; assembly: GCA_028533065.1. Taxonomy (NCBI): domain Eukaryota; kingdom Metazoa; phylum Chordata; class Mammalia; order Chiroptera; family Phyllostomidae; genus Trachops; species Trachops cirrhosus. The sequence goes on along the minus strand of CM052546.1, from coordinate 62,281,106 downwards.
ACAAAACTTAGCTTCTCTTCTCCTACTTCCCATGGGCCATCTAAGTTCCCCCAAAGCTCTGGGCTGGCCTGTAGTGTCTCCACTGGCTCCTTTCTCCTTTGCAGTAGGAATTCCAGACAGCCTACAGACATTCCCTTACCCTTACTCTGGGCCCTGTCTCTTTCCCTCCCCAGGATTTTGCATTAATGTTCTCAGTAGAGACCGGTCTGTGTCTACATAGCCACTAAAAGAGAAATGTGGGCATTTGAGGCTCAAAAATCTGTTGGCATTTGAGGTCCAATAAGAGCCAACATTTAGGCCAGGAGCTGTTATGGCACAGTTTTACTCACTCATGTAGCTCTCAAATAATTAGGCTCAGAGAGGGTGAGGATTTGACTGTCACACAGCCTCTGCTGGAAGTCCACCCATCTTCTCACCATTCGCTAGGCTTTGTGTCTTCGGGTAGAGGCTGAACGGAGCCCCAGCCGCTTCCCACCATGGAGTGCAGTGCACAGGTGGCTGTTGGCTCTGCCTGCTAAGGCCAAACCTGGGAGGCGTGGAGGCACCAGTCATATGGACCTGGCTGCCCAGCCTGCTGGACCCTGGCGCTTGTTTCCCAGACACTCTGTTCTCAGGGTAGAGGGAGCATGATGGTGCAGCCTTTCTGTCTTGGCGTTACTCGAGACAGAATGAGCTTCCTGGGGCCGGTGGAGTCCCGTTGCCTCAAGGTCCCAGGAGCAGGTCTCAGGAAAGTCCCAGAGCTCTTAGGGGGTCCACACTCAGGACCCAGAGGGATCTGCACCAGGCACTGGTCCTGAGGGCTCTCCCTCATGCCCCTCTTGTTGTCCGTCTTCTAGACTCTTCTTCCTGCTGCTTGTTTGTCACAGCAAGGTGGCTCCTGGAGCAGCACTGGCTGCCACAAGTCCAAGTTAAGAAGGGAAGGTGGGGGACTCTGAGATCCAAATGCTAGGAGCAGCACCCCAAAGGGAGGCGCCAGCAGTCCCCACTCTCCAACGTCCTCTCTTCAGTTCCCTCTACCAGGGACTGATTCTTCCCACCCTCACACAAAAATGCGCTTCCTTTGAGGCTGCCCCATCTCCAGGTCCCCCAGAACTCCACATCCTTCTCCCCCAAGATGCTGGCAAGGACACCAGGCTCCTTTTGGGAGGCTTTCTCCCCAACCTCTCACGCCAGCTGCTCACCGACCACAGCTCTTCCAGGGGCCTGTCCAAGTGGGGCTTGGCAAGAGCTCAGGACCCAGGAGGCAGTGTCTGACCCCAGAACATCCGAATCGGAGCTTGGGCCAGGACTACCGCCGTCCCCAGCCTCCATCCCCAGTCTCCATTTTGCAACACAGCTCCAGGTTCTGCTGCCTACCTGGAGAGGTGGGCTGTGTGACTCCTTCTGTGTGGCTGAAAATGACACTATCCCCAAGTCTCTATGGATGATGGTGTGTCATTTGAGGAGGGACTTTTAGGGACCTCTCTGCTGTTGTGTTGAGCCTGCAGTGTGCATATGCACCCCAAGTGCATGTGGTTCAGGCTTGTGTGGGTCTGTGCCTTTTTTATTCATTGATTTTAGAGAGAGAGAAAGGGAGACAGAAGAAGGGAGAGAAAGAAATATCCATTTTTTGTTGCTCCACTTAGTCATGCCTTCATTGGCTGACTCTCTGTGTGCCCTGACCAGGATCGAACCAGAAACCCTGGAGTATCGGAATGACACTCTAACCAACCGGGCTACCCGGCCAGGGCTGGGTCCGTGTGTTGCTGTGGAACGCCTGTGTGTGTACCACCCGCAAGGCGGCTACCACCAAAATGACACCAAGGGTCAAATGCCGCCCTGGGCTCCTAACCCAGTGTTCAACTCCCTTCCATTTTTATTGGCCACTTTTATGATTATTATATTTCACTGACAGCTCCACACAGGAACCAGCCGGCCTGGGCCTCCTGAAAGGCGGTTGAAATTGTGTGGATCAGACGGGAGGCCAAAGGGCTGTCTACAGGCACCCGGGCCACCAGAGTCTATATTTGGAAACAAATTCCACAGCCACTTCCTGGGAACGGGGCAGAAGGTACCCAAGAGTGGAGGAGAGAGTGCCATAAAGGATCCCCCCTCCCCACACCCCAGTGCTCAGGGGGAGCCCCTGCTCCTCTGGCAGGTTGGAAGTATAAGTAAAGCATAAGAAATATAATGGATCATACTGAGGTAACTATGTATGGGGCCAGTTGGGATACTGTACTGGAAATACCGAGGGGATCACTGTGTAAGTATCTGATTGTCTCACCACTAAGCTGTACATCTGAAACCAATACAAAATAGCATTGAAAGAAAAAGAGAGAAACGTGCCCAATGCATACCTTGACAGGAGCGGAGCACGGTCCCTTCCTGTCAGGCAGAGTGGAGGAGCGGGGTAGTGAATACACAAGCAAAACCCCCATCCCTGCCCACGGCACCCCCAGTGGTGCACCTGCTCCCAGGGCGGAGGAGCTGACTCTGAGTCCTCACCATGTGACTTTTGGAAGTTGGTCTCGAGGAATCAGGCGCTGCAGCCCGGCTACACCAAGTGCCTGGCCCCCAGGCAGCCTTTGAGCTTGTCCCCAGCATCTGCCAGCCTGGTGGGCTCTGTAGACACCAGGGTAAGACCGGGTGGGGAGACGGCCACTGAGCCCCTCCACCAGCCCTGTGCTGGGATCAGCAAGGCTTCGGATCTCTGCCACTTCTGCCCCAGAGGGCTTGCCTGAGCCCTGTGTCCTGGGCCCTAGCTGACACCCCTGTCACAGCCGTTCTGTCCCCAAGGGGTCAAGCAGACCACTGGGAGTTGCTTAGAGCACACGCAGCCACACCAAGTCACTGCTGCATGTCCTGGTGGGGCAGTTCTGTCCCCACACAATCATATCAGAGTTCCCCACCACATGTGCAGGTGTGATACACCTACACATGGACCCCATCACACACACAAACATACGGACACACTCACACACTCAGTTTCATGTGAGCTTGCACAGAGAAACACCCATAAATATGCACGTGTTCAGTCTCACACTCACATTTCCATACTCATTGCCATACAAAGACACACACCTGCCCGTACACACTGAGTCACACACACACACACACCATCGAGGTCGCACACAAGCACCCCCAGGCTCACGCCTGCACACATGCAGATGTGAACTCATTCATGCACACCATCACAAGCAGTCTCCCTTGCCACAGTCACACACAAAAAGCCTCACACACGATTAAAGCCCCTCACCCTGAGTCACACTCCCTAGCTGTGTGTACCTGAATGCACACACATGCTCCTATGCAGGTTCAAGTTCATATCCATTCCTTCATGATTCTCATTCAGTCACTGGGTCCACAGGCTCCTCCAGACCCTCAGTGTCTCCTCTCCTGCCGTGTGGCACACGGGCACACTCGGTTGGAGATTACTCACCCACGGCATGGCGAGGTTCCCCTGGAGAGAACCCCTGCATTCAACAGCCCCGTCCAGGCTGGGACTCACCAGTTCAGGTGGAGGAGGGACATGTGGGTTCCTGAAGCTGGCCAGGGAGAAGCCAGTCTCCAGATACCAGTCCCCTAATGGCCTGTCCCCACCCCCACCTCCTGCCAAGGCCCCTGGACTTTGACACAGGCAAATCCCAGAGGGCAGGACCTGAGGAATCCCTTAGCAACATCTAGTCCAGCCCTTTAATTTTACATACGGGGAAACTGAGGTGTAGAGATGCAGAGATAGGGAAGGAATGGTCGAAGTTTCCCAAGACTTTGGAACAGGGCTGGGACTAGAACCTCGTCTTCTGTGCCCGTGCAGACCACACTGCAAGATTACTGGATACCCACCCCCACCTCCATAGCCACAACTACCCTTCCACCTGCTGGCCAAGTCCAGCACCCCAAAATGCTTGAGAGACCTGCCCTTAAGCAAAAATGAGGTCTCAGGTCATGCCCAGTGCCTACTCACAACCTTCCACGGGGCATCTCAAAAGTTCTAGAATAAAATCCCAACTCCTTCCCATAACTTTAAGGCCTTGCTGGAGCTGGATCCTGCCCCACTTTCTGCCTCCACATTTCACCCACCTCCTTCCTTCTGTTCCTCATTTGCACCAACCTTTGTGCCCACCTCAGGGCCTTAGCACATGCCACTCTCTCTGCTCCCAGCTCTCCTTGTGGCTGGCCACTGCTTCCTATCACTTTTGCTGCATGCTTGTTTATTATGTCTTTACCTTGGATTCTAAGAGGTGGAGAACAGAGACTGTGGCTGTCTCACTCAAGCCGGCATCTGTCCCTGTCACACAGTAAGAACTAGATGAGTATTTATGGAATAAAATATATAAAAGTATTATAACAGATGGACTCAGAGCCAAGGATCTGGAGACACAGACAAAGTATCTATAAGGAACCAATGAAATGTACAAGACTGTAGAACTCACCCCTCTCCATGCATAAAATAATAAAAGTCTGAACAGTGGTAAGTGTGGAGGAAACAAAACCCTACAGCACATTTTTGGTTTTCTGAGCCTCAAAGTCTGCACTCCTTCCTCTCTCCCTGCCCCAAGGGTCCCCCACCCCCAGCCATCCCTCCCTTGCCCTCTGGGCCTTTCTTTTGTCCACCCTTCCATCTGTTCCCAGGAGCCTGGAGAAGGAGTCAGCAGATAAGTGAAAGTGGTATTTTTATAGGCTGATAAAAACCACCCTTATCTAGAAAGCTCAGTCCCGTCTCCCCAAGTGTCCCTAATTGGTCATTTGCCCAGTGCCCTCTCCCCCAGGACTGCAGACCCCCTGGGAAAGGTATGTCCTGCATAGCCTTCTCCCTGCTGTCCCATCACCCCCTGCCCTCCCCCCTCAGGGAGAACGGGCCTGCAGGAGACCTTTGCCAGGAGGACTGAGGATCAGGAGGGAGGTGAGAGGGGTGAGGAAGAGGGGTGGTGGTGGGAGGGTCCGGATTTCCCCAAGCGGGTTCACTGTGCCACTATTTAATGGTGCCAACTATATTAAATTCTATACTCCAGCAGCCTCTTAAATCCATTTATGGCCCAAGCTAGACCCTGAGCTGTAATAATAATAAAAATAAAAGAAAGAATTTATGCACCCAGGGTGTGGACCCGTCACCGGCAGAAAAGAAAGAGCTGTTTCTAGCTGATCTTGCTGGCCCGTCGCCCACCCCGTGGCCTCCTGTTTCCCCTGGGTGGAGGCTCCCAGCGGCAGGGAGGGGACCTGGGCTTCTAGTGGGAGGGACAATTTTGGGAGCTCAGAGCAGAGTCAGCTTAAAGGAGCCCTTGCTGGATGGAGCCTCTCCCTTTCTCTCTGGGACTCACAGAGAACGACTTTCTTGTATTATATTTCTCACATTATGTTATATTTAGAGCAGATCTAGATCCAACCCGGGGCCAGGGACTGTGGAGAGAGCAAAGAACTGGGGTGAAAAGGACTTAGAGAAGGAGCCAGGTGTGGGGGTTCAGATCCTAGACGTCTCCCTGGATTTAAATCCAGAGCCTGTTGCTTCCTGGTGGTATAAACTGAGCAAATCTCTTCACCCCCTCAGCCTCAGTGTCTCAGTCTGTGCAATGGGTCTCAGAATACCAGCCTCAGGTGGTAGCGTGAAGGGTAAAGAAATGAGATATTACATATGTCAAACATCAGACACAGTTCAGAGTAGGGCTTCATAAGGTCATTATTCTGAAGAAGGCCAATCCTTCCAGGACAATAGAGACTGGCTTCATGGAAGATGTGGCCTGTGGCAGGAAGGAGGAAACAGGAGAGGAAGGCAGGAACTGAACTTGGCAGTCACATGAGTAACTGGCCTGCTGAAGAGCATTAGCACCAACCTATAGGATCTGGAAGGAAGAGCTGGGTCCCCACTGATCAAAGCTTCTGGAGAAAGGGAGGTGGGGTGAGGACGGAAAAATGAGACCTAGTCTGAAGGGCCCAGAGACATGCCCCCACCTGCCTGGTCCCCAAATCTCGACGAGGCCCTTCAGAGCCGAGGATGGAACTACTGACTTCCAGTCTGGCTCCCATAGGAGACAGCCCTGTGTGTCTTTGCTGCCCCCCAGGTCCTAGACCATTAAGAAATGCTTATTGAGTGAATGGCTGAAAACCTGAATAAAGACAGGGACCTCCAGAGGTTTGCTGTCCAGGCCTCCTGTGTCAATGAGGCCAAAGTCAAGGTTATTGGCAGTGAGTATTCTTTTTCTTGGCTTCCTATGGCATGACCCTCACTTCCTGATCACACTGCTATTGGGAGACTAAAAGGATAGATTTGGGGACTTTGGAAAATTGATTGCATTTAACAACCTGAGTTCACACACCACTTTAAGCCCTTGGGGAGCCCCGTCCCACACTGATTCTGAACTTGGCCTCTTTGTCTTGCTTTGGCCACCAGACAGTGACCAACTTGATACATTGTGCACTTCTACTTTTGGGCCCTTCTGCCTTCTCCATTTACAGCTGGGCCAGCCTGCTGGGGGATGAGACACACAGCTGAGTGAGCCCAGTTGTCCCCACCAAGGCCTCAGATAAGTAAGGAAGCCCAGCCAAGATCAGTAAAGCCACCCAGATGACTGCAGCTGACCTGTAGGTGACCATAAACACCTGAGTAAGCCCCGCTTGGCAGACCCATCCAGCTAATTCATAGTCACATAAGCAAAAATAAATGTTATTGCTGTAGCCGCTGGTGTTGGTGGTTATTTGTTACGCAGCATCATTGTGGCAGTAGATAACTGATACAGAACCTTGAGCTGAATCCAGCCCTGACTATCCCCACATACCAGGTTTGGCCAAGGAAAGGAGTTTTAAGGCTTCCGCTGCAAAATTTCAGCCCCTGACTTTCAAACGTTCGTTATTGAAAGCATACAAAATAGATGGGTGTTTCCAACTTCCAACCATGGCAACTGGAGAAGACAAGGAATGAGGGAGAGTTCTTATAAAGCCAGGTCTATACTGAAGCATTTCCTGGTTAATCTTAAAATACATAGATCTGGGTTTTGTAAAGCAGGAGGAGAGGTCCTTCTGAGAAACACTATGCCAGGTTTTTCCTTAGCACAAGTGGTCATGCCACAGTGGACATGGTGGTACAAACTGAACAAGTCTCTTCATCCCGTCAACCTTAGTGTCTCTGTCTGCACAATGGGACAGCATTCATTTCCTCCTCTGGTTACAGCACCCTGATTTTCCCCGGAAATCAACCCCTTCCTCACTCTCATTACCCAGTAGATGGCTGATTAGCATATCCCACCCCCAGCCACCATGATTGGCTCAGCAGTAGGCCCGTGTTCGAATTCTATCCAATCAGAAGTTATCGTGGGACTTTGGACAGACATAATGGGAAGAGAAGACCTCTTTCTACTGGACTTTGAGTTTTAAGGGTGGAAAGTCAAGTGTCATTACTCACCATTGTATTTCACCGGGGAGAGCCTGCCCAAATGACCAAGTGCTTGACATTCCTAGGAGTCCATTTTCTAATTGAAAAAAAGAGGATAATAATTGTGTCCACTCACAGACTTGTGAGGATTTGAATGAGATAATACAGGGAAAGTACCAGGTGCATGATCCATAAATGTTAGCTATTGTGTATGTGTGATTCATTTGGTGCACCCATTGGCCTGAATCTGTAATTGATATTTAACCTGTAACTAGAAATGAGCAGATATACGTGCACATCTCTATGATGCTTTCCATATGCACATGGATAGTGGTAAACGTACTGTATGGCGTGTGCTCCCAGATGCGCTAGTAAAAGTTCAAGCCAGTCTTTTTAAGTAGAGAGAACCCTGACTCTAATCAGCCATGTCCTTGAGCTTGCTCTAGGGAGGGGAGGTTTGCAATGAGCCACCCTGTCACCAGAGGCACAGATGTGGCCGCTGCAGAAGTTCCTGCCTGCAGTGAGGACCAGCTGAGTTTGGAATGAGTCTGTTCTCAGGGCCATTCACAGTCTCCCTGCCCTCCAAGGATGTGTTAACATCCTGGTGCTGCTGTAACTAACTACCACGTACCACATGACTCAAAAACAGAAATGTAGTATCTCACCGTTGTAGAGGCTGGTCTGAAACCAAGGTGTCAGCAGGGTTGGTTCCTTCCTAGATATCTGAGAATCTGTTTCACGCCTCCCTCTTATACCCTAGAGGTTTGCTGCGATCTTTGGCATTCTTTGTCTTGTAGACACATCACCCTGATCTCTGCCTTCATGTGCACATGGTGTTTTCCCTGTGTGCATGTCTGTATCCAAATGCCCCCTTTTTATAAGGACACCAGTCATATTGTATTAGGGCTACTCTATTGACTTCATTTTAACTTCATCACTGCTGTAAAAACCTGTCTCCAAATAAGGTCACATTCTAAAGTCCTGGGAGATAGAACTTCAACATGTGGATTTGGGGGGACAAAATTCAACCCATGACAAGGTCCTCACCCACAGAGCATGCCTAGACCTGTCAGCATGTTTCCAGCATCCAGATAACTGAAATCAACATCCACGGGCCAGAGGGACATCACGAAGCATTGCCTACATGACAGGCATCCTGTAAATGACGACAACAAAGGATGCCTTGAATCTGGATCTGCCTCTCGCTATGCAACCCTAATGATTTACCTATGCACTCTGAGCTTCTACTTCCTCGGCTGTCACATGAACTTGATGGGAGAGGAAAGGTGTTATAAGAATGAAATAAGGTCACACAGGGGAAATGAAGGTGACTGGCATGTCACTGATAAAAAAGTGTCACATGGTTTCCACCCCATAGATCTGGGTTCCAGTCCTGGTACTGACAATTCCAGGCTGTGTGGTTTTGGTAGGTTAACAAACTCTCTGAACCTCAGTTTCTTCATGTCTATAATGGAGATAATTTCAGAACTCACCTCAATAGGTTCGGGAGATAGTTAAATGACTGTAATACGTGTCAGGTACTTGCAACCTATGGAGTGCTCAATCACTAATAGCTATGGCCCCCTCCCCCCACTTTTGCCCTTGACACTTCCTTAAATCTCAATTTTGACAAAGAGATTCAATACACACGGTGGCCTTCATCCTTAGAGCTGAGACTTGAGCAAGACGGATCACCCAAAATCTCTGCTGCAGATCAACCAACTCAAGTCTCTGGGGAGAGGTGGGACTCATCTCTTTGGAAAGAGGAAACTTCCAGATGAGTTATCCACTCGTGTTGTATTCCCAAGGAAGTGTCGGTCAAGGGGCGGTGAACGAAGCCGAGATTGTAAAATGTCTTCAGCAGTTCCAAGCCCAAATGCGAGGGTGTCATTTCAAACACCTGGAGATATCTAGGCACTGTTTTTATGACAGCGTAGCTCTAGGCTGTCCCAGCTCAGTTTTCTGCCCCCCCCCACCTAGTCCTGCACCCCCCCACCAGCTCACAAACAAGCCCTGCCTCGATTTATATGAAGAGACAGTGAGGGGGTGTGTGTCGACCCATCATTTCCTATGAGACCTCAGTAATTTACCTGCAACAATTTACATTTCAATGATGAAAGATATTCGCACAGCCTGCATGGGTCACAGTAACAACATCCTCTTTTCCCAGGAATATTAGTCTGTGTTTATTTATATCAAAGCCTTGTTTCCCTTTTCACACCCCTAAAAAGAAAGCAAACAGTAAGGGGATGCAATATACCAGGAGACCCCCAGGAGGTTATTAAGCATTAATGGAGGGCAGTCTTACTTCGAGCTGACTTATAGTTCCTCTCCTGCTGGATTATGAAGGCAGTTCAAAGGGTGGCCCTAAAGTCAAGGTGGCTTGCTTAAGGGTTGGGAAATCTTAAATAGAGCCTTTCATCTCTGTGGCCACATTCTGGCTGAGAAAGTCATTACCATCTGCTTGGAGGTGGGTGGCCAGAGGGTCGAACTGGTGGGCATCAGCTACAGCCCACTTTCCACATCTCAGTAGCCCCAGAAAGTTACCTGAAGAATGAATTCACATGACCACTCAATGAATATTTCTTTAGATGCCAGTATCTCAATACCTCCTGGCCCATGCACTATCTAACATCTCATTTCATTGACATGGAGGAAAAGGGACAGTGACACTTTTAGTAGGCTCTCATGTGACGTAAAAACCACCCAATACCTCTTGGCCAAGGCTTGTCGGAGGGTGTTGGGATTCTCAATGCCAAAGCACATTTTCAATGGAGCTCAGTAGCTGGACTCCCTGTGAAGGGCATTCGGACGTTCAGAGCCTGGAAGGGCAGACTTGGGGGGCCAGGAGTAAGTTACTAAAGTTTTCCAAACCTCAGTTTCCTCTACTACAAAATGGATGTCCTGGAACCTCCCACCTAAAACTGCTGAGAGGATTAAAGAATTAAGTAAGATGTTCGTGTTGAACACTTAACACAGCCCTGACAGAGGGCGACCAGATGTAGGGGAATCACCGCCCTTCCTCTCTGTGGTCCACGTGTAAAGCTGAGAAAATTTGCTTCTCCCAACCCACAACAAAGCGTTCAGGCCTTTTAATGGGAAGAAAAGTCAATCCCAAATAGGTTGTTCCTCAGCCTTGATGACTTTATCGGAAAAGATGAAACTGTGAACACCCACCTTGTGGGGTTACTTCGAGGATGACAGATAAGGCTTGAGGCATGCCTGGCCGGGGGGAACACCATCGCCAGAGATTGGGGATAATTAGAATCAGAAGCGGTGGATCCGACCGAGAGCCCCTTGGACTCCATCGGTGCAGCCTCAGTGCAGCCTCAGTGCACGGCAGTTCCCTTACTGCCCCTTCCAGCTCCAGAGTGGCACTTCATTAATGCCCCACTGGTCTGAGACTGAGAGCGTCTTTTCCACCCATCACTCTGGACCAACAAAAAGAGATTTAACAGACGTCGATCCGAGCTATACCTGGAATTCATTTCATACTCGAACCCCATCCTATTCCAAAATCAACGTCCAAGCAGGGGCTTATAATTTAAATAAATATTGGCTGAGTGTCTGCTGTGTGCCCAGAATGACTCTTGGTGCCAAAGTCACAGCAGTGACCAAAATCAATAAACATCTTTGTCCCCAATAAGCTCATATTCTACTGTCCTCCTGGTCAACCACAAATGAAAAAAGGGGCTCACCCAACTCAGCATCAGCTGCCCCATCCCCAGCTTTCTTTCAAATGCTGCTCTGAAAAGGGTCAGGCAGGTCTTCATGTGCAAAGTGAAGGATGAACTTGATCCACAGAGAGAGGTGCATAGAGATACACAGGCACATGCAAGCATAGCTGGAGATCCAGAAGACGATTTGAGCCATGACGCAGTGTCAGGGACTCCACCAAACAGCGACCGACTTTAATGTGAATCAAATCCTTATAACAGCCTAGGAGAGGCAATGTTATTGCCTCCTGTTTACCGAGCGAACACTGGGGGCTCAGAGAATAAAAACGATTTGATTTAACAAAGAAGCACTTCAGAACTCCACCATCGTCGGTGTAAGCGTGGCCTGTGAGTAAAACCTCAATTACTGGAATGGGCTAGAGGGTGTGAAGGACGTTCAGACAGGCGGGAGTACGGAGCCCCAGTCCTGGTTTGAGTGGAAATGGTTAAATTGGGGGAACCAAAGACTTTTATGTTTTTACAGGAAAGCTGCCTTCCTGAACAAATCTTAAGAGGGACTCACATCTGTAAGCAGATTTATGGAAGCACACCTAGCTGAAGATGACCTAGAATGGCCTGTGGGCTTAAGGTGGCTCTAAAAAGTCACATGGCCTTTGAAAACCCAGCACCCATAAAAGCTTGGCCAACAAGCGTCATGAAACCGTGAGCCAGTAACACAGGAAACTCGGAGGGGCTTCCTTCAAAGCCCACTTCCACGAGTTCACAGAAACCAAAGGCTTGCAGCAATGTTATATTAGGTGTCTAATGAAAAAGCCATCACCTTCCAAAGGATTAAAATTATGCTCACAAAAAAGCACGTGGAAACATCAGACAAACCCAAATAGAGGCACGTTTTCCAAAATGACGGATCTGTACACTTCAAAAATGTCATGGTCAAGGAAGACAAAGAAAAGCTAAGACAGTCTTCCAGATTTATAGGAGAGCTATGTGTTGACCAAATGCAATTCGTGATCCTGGATTGGATTCTGAATGAGCAGGGGGCAAGAAGGCGGGATGGCTTCAAAGATTCGTTATTGGGCCAGTTTCGGGAAATGAAATGTAGATTTAGTGTGTGGGAGTAGTATGGACTTGACATTGTATTTTTTTAAAGATTTTATTTATTTATTTTTAGAGAGAGGGGAAGGAAGGGAGAAAGAGAAGGAGAGAAACATCAGTGTGTGGTTGCCCCTCACATGGCCGCCACTGGAGACCTGGTCCACAACCCAGGCATATGCCCTGACCGGGAATTGAACCGGCGACCCCTCCCAGTTCACAGCCCTCGCTCAATCCACTGAGCCACACCACACAGGGCTCGACATTGTATTTTTTTAATTTGATCATCGTGCTGTGATTATATAAGAGAACATCCTTCTTTTTTAATAAATACTTGTTGGTGTGTTTAGAGTAAAAAAGGACAGTGTCTCTAACTCAGATGGCTCATTAAAAATTATTTGTGCTTGTATGTGTGTGTATACATACATGTATATGTGTGTGTGCACACACACACATAGAAGAGAGTACACTGAGTGCCCTATAGGCCTGGTTGGCTCTGAGCGCCGAGCATGCAGTGACTACTATCTGGAAGCATCTTATTTGATGCTGTATCCAGCAGAGAGGGAATCCAAGCCAAAAGATGAAGAGTTATAGTTGAGGCCCTTGATCCAAATACGCCTGAAGCCAACATGCCCTCAGCTTTCCCAATTTAATGAGCCAATAAACTCCTCCCCTTTTAAATTGTTTCTGCCCAAGCCAGTTTGAGTTGTGTTTCTGCCAGCCGAGGGGAGTCAGCTGGGAACTGCACAGACGCTGACGATGATCGCGATGTTGTGGTACAGGACCACTCTGCAGGTGGCAGTGTGTGAGCCAAGGGGGTGGGGGGACACCAGGATGGCTGAGACCTGGCCCCGCTCTTAATGATCTCCTTGTGGTCTCCTCAGGAGATGCACATATAACGAACTATTGCAATACAATGTTATTGGACTTTTCTCAACCTCTCCTTGCTTGAAATAGCCTCTCCTCTTTTGTTCACCTATCCGAATTCTAATCACCTTCTGGCCCGGAGGGGCCAGCCCAAGTTCCCCCTCCTTTATGAGCCTCCACTGACTGTGGCTTCCACGGGGACCCACCACCAACCACCCACTTGTGTGGAGACAGTATGGGACATTGCGTGCCCTGCCTTGCCCACTGCACCCACAGCTGGTGAGGAATGAAGTGTACCGGGACTGATGTGTAATAATAATTAAGAAATGTCATTGGAATTCATTAAATCACATAAATAGCCAAGTTGGTGATTGGAAGAGCATGTGGTTGTGAGGTGGAGGGTTAACAAACTGTTTGCCAAGAGAGAATAGCTGGAAACAGATTCTTAGATGAACATGAATTTCCCGGGCCTGAGAGCCCGGCCGAGACATCTGACGACGCACACTGCTCCGGCCCGGAGCTCTTCAGAACCCTTCCTCCTGATTCAAAATGACTGCCTTTCACAGAATCCGAGAATCTCGACCAAAAAAGTACAATGGGTTGGAGTCCCTGGGGATTAGTCACCCTTCTTGTGTGATAAACACATTCCCGGATGACAATATTTCTGGGAATTTGCCAAGAAGGGCAACAAGGAGGCACGGGCTCAGCCAGTTTCTGATTGTGTGTGTGACTGTGTGTGGCTTATGTCATCATCTTGGAGCTGAGGAGAACCCCAGTCCGTGTCTGCACACGGCTGATCACCAGGCCTGTAAACTTGGGTGTCCAACGAAAGTGTGCTACGTTTTGTACTAATGTGTCAGAGCTGCCATCACAGAGCACTGCAGGCGGGGGGCTCAAACAGCAGAAATGTGTTTTCTCACGGTTCTGGAGGCCGGAAGTCCAAGATCAAGGTGTTGGCAGGGCTGGTTTCTTCTGAGGCCTTTCTCCTTGGCGGGCAGACGGCCATGCCTTCCCCCTTCGTCTTCACGTGGCCTTTCCTCTGTGTTTTGTTTGTATCCTGAAATCCTTTTCTATGAGGACACTAGTCAGAGTGAACGAGGGTCCACCTGTATGACCTCATTTTACCTTAATTATTTGTTTGAAAGATTTACCTCCAAATACAGTCACATTATGAGGTACCAGGCATTGGAAATTTAACACACAACTTTTTTGGAGGACACAACCCAGCCCATCCCATGATTTTATTTACTTGTCAAAAACCTCATTCTGTCCTGGGCATTTTGCAAACACTTTACATGCCTATTTAATCCTCACACTAACTCCATAAATACAGCACTATAACCTCCATTTTACTGATGGGGAAAGTAGGCTCAAAGTGGGTGAAGAATTAGAACAAAATCACACAGCTGCTAAATATTGGGGTTGAGATTTAAATCAGGTCTAACTAACACCAGGCCCTATATTCTTAACCCTCAGCCGAAATTGTCCCATACCCTGCCCATTCGCGAGATGATTGTAGGGGCAACCAGATGAACTTCAGAAAAAAATTAATATTTACATATTAATTATAATGTATGTTGTATTTCTAAAAAAGACTAATCCACCAAATTCATGATTGCTTAGAATAAGCCCACAGTGCATATTTAGATTTAGAATTGTGAATATAAAGGAAAATAGAGTAGATAGTGTTTGAATATGGGAAAAATGACACAGTGAGTTCAGCAATGACTGAATCGCGGGAGGCAATGACTTCTGTGGAACACAGACTCACACATGCACATTGCAAGGCCACCACAGGCCACTCTGTGTCAGCCTGACACCCATACGCATCTCCTGAAACTGCATTTGTATCGCCAACTAATGAGAATAATGAAGTTGATTTCTGCCGAACGTGATACCAATACTGTACCTACTGGGGTTCAGGTGATCGTGCTAACCCTTCCCCCACCAGAAGGTACACGCTTTCTTTTTTGTCTTTGAGCAATGCCCACTCTCGATTCTTCTCCAGCTGACTTATACAAATAAAAAAACATCTATTTCATTGTCTGCCCTCCATCTCTTTCTCTCTCTGTCTCTCTGTCTGTCTGTCTCTCTCTCTCTCTCCCCACCCTCTCTTTCCAGCCCATTTATTCCCATATCATCAGCCTTAGGAAAACTAAGCCAGCCATTGTACCACCAGGACTTGGCTGAAAAAGCAGGTTGGGACCACTGGTGAGGTTCACGTCTGATTTTCCCCTTCCCCCCAAGGATCGGGTGCATTGTTTCTCTGCCACCCACGGCCGCCAGCACCTCTCATCGGTTCTTCACCATGGACTCTGTGGCTTTATTAGCAAATGAAAATGGCCCGACTCCAACCACCGACATCAGTGGGGCCTTAGCTGCAGCAGGTCCAGAGCGTTTCCTGCGGCCCCAAGCCTCAGACAAACCAGTTTGAAGAGAAGCCAGTTGGCTTTACTCAGGCTACCAGTGAGCTATTTTTGACATGAAAAGAAGCTGAATTTAGCTGATAACTGATTGAAGAAAATTTAAACACAACTGTGCCGTCGGGGGCTTTAACGTCTTGGCGATTGGGGGCGTTAAGATCTCAGCAGCGGTGGCAGAGAGACAGAGGACAGACAGTGAACTTGGGCAGGCGTGCTGTTTTGAAAACAACTAATTGAGAGACATCAAGTAACCAGTTGTCTGCAAAACAACCGTTTGCATGGCAGCTGTGTGGTTTTCTCTCCTTCCCATCTTTCTACTGCGCACATCAGTTTATGTAGGAAATCAAAGCTTTAATATTTTCACGGACTAGAATTTGGCACAGCCACGAGAAACATTCTGTAAGAGTAATATAATGTGTTCCCCTTATCTCCCAATTTCAGAAGTCAAGATAAAAATTTTCTGAAATGTTTGGGAGATGTACACAACAGAAAAGTGGTTTCTGAATGTCCAGCCAAATCTAAGAGATGGAAGATAATATCTTTAAATAAACCTCAGGTCTTCTACATTTTCAATCATTCGAAAAGGGTTCACCCAGTTCACACCCCCACTGCCCACTTCACCACCTGCCCATCTCTGTCTCTTCATAGCAGCCTTATGTCGCAAGGCAAGAAAACATCATCATTCTTCCATGAGACCTGGAGAACTAGACCCCCAGAAAGGTCAGGCGAGCTGCCTGGAGTCACACAGCGGTCGTCAGCAGGCCCAGCACCGCCCTGTCCCATTTGAAGTCTCTGCTTCATTTTGCTCACTCTGGCCTGTTTGATGTGGTTTGATATAAAACTTTAACAGAAGTCCCTGTTGCTTATTTTCAAGCCTATAAAATAATAACAACTAAGAAGCATCGTTAGCTCAGTCCTAAAGATCATTTTTCAACTTTGGAATGTGTGTCCTTGATAAGAGTCTGGCCGGCACGGCCACAGCACAATGCAACAGTAATATTCTTATTGCTAACTCTAATAGCCGTGAGTTATTGAGTGTTTGCCACGTAGAACTCCTTTAATCTCCACCTCAGCCTTTACAAGCCAGCCCTCATGTCTCCATCGTACAAAGGAAAAAACTGAGGATCAGCAAGGTGAAGGCTGCCCAAGATTCCTTGTGCCAATGTGACATGGAAAACGTTGGGGGAAGTCAGCAGAGAAAGCACTCAAAGTCCCTGAAGTTCTTTTGAGCATCCACTCAGGGGCAACTCTTGCACACAGAACAACAGCTGTGAGAAGGAAGGAGCAGGTACAGAGATGTTCACTGTATCACTGTTTATCGTGGCAGGGAAAAAAGGAAACAACCTAAATATCCATCAACAGAGAATGACCTTGGCTAGTCATTGGACGCTGCATGCCTCAGTTTTCTCGTCTGGGTAATGAGGACAACAATAGTAACTTTCTCATAGGTTTGAGAAGCAAGGGAATTCATTACATGCACTGCTTAGAACAGTGCTTGGCACATGGAGATGTCAGCTGCCATTGCTTTTGTATAACAAATCACTATGTAGCAATTAAAATGGATAAAATATATTTATATAATATTTTGAGTTAAACATTATGTCTATGTACCAAGATAAGTTCAACTCACAGATATAATGTTGAGTGACAAAAGCAACTGTCGAACTATGTACGCAGTTTGGGGTTTGTGCAAATTAAGAAATATAAGCCAAATTGGGGTATCCCTTATGAAGAAGTGCATATTTTCATTAAAGCATAAAAATGTGGACTGCAGGTATTTACCAACATTATGATAGTAGCTATCATATCATATCATAACACCAATTATGATAGCAGCTACCGGTAAGGAGAGGAAGAGGTGGGGGCAGAGGGGAGTGAGTCTCGAAAAGAGAAAAGTACTTCAACTTTATAATGTTTTACTTCTGTTATTAAAAAATTGTTTTTGAAGTGAACATGGGCACATTAGTAGGTGTTTTCTCCTGGGCATAGTGCACAGGTATTAGAGATATTAATCTACATACTTTTCTGTATTTAAAGAATTTTTCCAAGCATAAAGAAAAAGTCCACAGAATTTTTCTTTATGTGGCTGAAAAGCTACACTCAGCATATTTTCATTCTTACTGTTCTCCTACTTTTTTTTTTTTTTTTTTGCTTCTTTCCTGGCAGGGAGAAGGGACAGCTTTTATTTACTCATGAACAAAAAACAAAACAAAACAAAACAAAAAGGCATCATTTACCATCCAACTGTATGATGATCTTTGCAAAGAACTACAAAGTAACTTCCCAAACACATCTCCAGGGAAGAAGCCAGCATTGGCTGCTATCTCTGTAAGATACCGAGACCTTGGACCACAGGCCTGAACCTCAGACCCCAGCCGGGGAGCTCCGGAACCAACCTGCAAGTTCCCTCCGAAGAATGCAGGGCAAGTCCTTCTGCCGAAGGCAGGATGTTTTGTGCCGAGATATAGCAGTTGGTGTGAGTAAGCAATCCTCAGCACACTTGTAAAAGGGAATGAATTTTTATCCAGAAGAATTCCTTGCAAAAGTCAACAGATAGTTTATAACGTGTGCAGCAGCCTTAAATTTGTAAACACCACCTAACTTTTTAATATGACCACAGACATTTTCAAATTTAACACAAATTTCCTTCCTTATTGAGGTCTGCCCACATTCCAAGTAGCCAGATTCTGGGTTCAGGCTTTTGCTTCAACTGCTGATATAACACACACACACACACACACACACACACACAGGAGTAACAGAAATATCAATTCTACATCATATAATCCTCATCTCTCTATTTGGAAGAAGAAGCCAGACTTAGAGAACTTTAGCATCTTCGCCCTTTTTCAAATGTTGCAGTTTTAAGATAATTTCTCTGATGGTAGAAACTTAATTCCTCAGTTATTTTTCTAATGGTCTGAGAAACTATGACCTATGTGAGAAAGGTACCCGTGAAGGAGAATGAGGCAGTAAACCAGAGAGAATAGAGTATGATGATCTATTATTCATTCTAATATTAATAGTGAATATTCCTTGCATGTTTTCTTTGTGCCCACCACAATTCTAGATGCTTTGCACATTTTGTCACATTTAAGCCTCATAGGAAACATGTAAGGCAGGTATTGGTATGAACCCCATTTTACAGATGAGAAAACCAAGGCAGAGAAATTGAGGGACTTGCCCAAGGTCACAGAGCGAAAAAGTCATGGCCCAGTAAACAGATCCAGGCACCTGAGCTCTCACACACTGGACTGTATGTTGTATCTCAAAGGTTACCATTCAAAAAAGAAGACATTAACCATGCATAGATTATATCCCAAAAATATACAAGAAAGGACCCCCAGAGGAAATTGCTGAGGAAGAAGAAAACTGGCGCATTGTGGAAAGGGCAGAGGTAGAGACATTTCCATTGTGTAATGTGAAAAAGGAGTTCAAATTTAATTTCTGAGCTACACAAGTAGATAGAAAGCTAACACATATTTTAGCATCTTGGATGTGTAGTGCCCTGGACATCACAGATACTCAAAGGCTATTCGCTGACTTGGCCATGAGTTAGTGCCTTTCGCCAAAAACTAGGCTCCTGGCATCTCCCTGGTAGGAGAGCACTGTATTTGAATCTCAAAGGCGTCACAAACTCAAGACCCATCCTCAGATAAGAGGAAATTTGGTAAACCCCCAGCTCCCATGTTCAAGGACTCCGCACAGGAATCTGAGCGCCACCTCCGGATGTGAACCGAGGAATTTTCCAAAGCCGTATCCTCACACCCCATTAGCTTTCAGGGCATACAGCTGGCCCCCCAGAATGAAGAGCCGCTAGGATTTATGGCAACTGTGGTGGGAGCTGGGGAACAGGACAGGACTGGGGCCCCAATCCTCCTGAAGCACCACGTGCACGGTGGGGTCTCCAGTGAACAGCTGAGCCGTGCCTGACGTCCTTCTGCCTCCGACTCCCAGGCCACCTCCCAATGCCTTCTGCCACCGTGTCTCTGACAAACTGCCTCTGCGTTAACATTATGACCAGCGGGCCTGCTTTGGTCTGGATGTAGCTGTCCTCTTTCAAGCATTTCCTTTCACATATTCAGTTGTGAGTTGTGGGGTGACGGGGTGGAAATTACAGGACAAGAGAGGGGCTAGAGGAATTGGAAAAAGAGAAAAACTGTGGACAATGAAGAAGATGCTGAGACCGCAGGCGGGAGGTTTGCCTCTAAGAGCCTCAGTTTATACACCTGTGGAATGGGGCCACGATGCCTCTTGGCAGAACTGATGTGAGGATGAAATGTCATGATTTTTAAGTGGTTGGCTGAATCCTTGTGCACAGTGGGGGTTCATCAGATGGTGAGTGTTCTTCTGGAAGGCAGAAGAGGAGAGAAGTGGGTGATCTGGGGACTGCCGGGAAAGGGCCGCAAAGACAGCGACCATTTTCCATGATTTGTTAATTCATTTACAACGTTCCTTTGGTGGAAGCAAGCCATGAAAAAAGTAAAAACAACACCACAAGGACAAAGGAGTGCACAGTGAAAAGTAGAGTTTTCTCCTTCAACTGTTCAGTTCGCTTTCTAGAAGTCACTATGGTGACAGGGTAACTGTCTTTTTGTTCACCCTTCCGTGCACAAAAACCCGCCCGCCCCTTGCCTTTCATTGTACTGTTTTCACTTGTATCCCAGAGATCTTTTCTTATCTGCACATAGAGAAATGCTTCTATCTTTTTCATCACTGCATAATGTTTCACCACTTCTTCTACCATTGCTTGATTCTTCAGATCCCCATTCATATCCCCATGAAGTCATTTTCCAACATTTGCTATTACAACAGTGTACTGACTATCCTTATACAAAGATCACTGTGTGTGTACACATATACACACACACAATTGTAGGTTCAACATCTCGGACAAAATTCGCTGAGCCTTATATTTCTGATGCATATCCCAAATTGCCCCCCGCCACTTGTAACCATTCACCCTCACCTGGCCAATGTTGGAGAGGGCCTCTCTTCCATACCCTCACCAGAGTTAATTAAGTATTTTCACCTTTACCCATCTTCTTACTGGTTCTTAAGCTTCAAGAGAGCTCAGCAATCAGTGGCTTAAAACACAAGGCAGCTGCTGGGATCATTCCAGAAAAGCCAGACATGAAGAGCCTGTGGTCAGGGAAATGAAGTGTGACGCTGCTACCAGTATTTCTTTCCTGAAGTCCCCTCCTTGATCCCCACACAGGAGCTCCTGTTTCTGCTCTGTCCCTAGAAGCACAAGTCCTCAGCCTGGGTCCCCGAGGAGCCTGTCCCTGCATGAGAGGCTATGATGACCCTGGTGCTGCCCCTGGCTCAGAGATGTCAACATTTTCTCCCTGTCTGGTCTGAATTGCATGCTGAGGTTTCATGCCTGGGAGGAAATGACCTCTTATTAATAAGGAAGCTTGGGGAAGGTAGTGGGGGTGGGGGCCCCTTCTAGGGGCAGAGTGGTCAGATGTTAATATTCTCATCACTTAGGAAAGGGGGCAAGGGTGTAGGATTCTTACACTCTTTGTCAAAGCAAAGAAGGGAACCAGTCGGAAGATGGATGTTGACCGCCCTGAGCAGCGTATTAGGGAACAAGAAGCTTTTCATCCAGGTGTATTTATGTGGTTTATATTTACCTAATAACTACAACAATGGAAGAACAGCTGTTGAGAAGGGGAGACCTGGGCTCAGAGGGGAGGGGGAGAAAAAAGAAATCTGTCATCTGGGAAGGGAACAAGGTGGTCTCCGCAGGATTCTAACCTTGGGTGGTTGGTTTGTCTTCCCGAAGCTCTTGCTAACTCTTGGCAAGGTGTTCTCCTGGGCACTCGGACAGAGATGGGGATCAAGTAGAAGGCAGGCACACACAAACCCTGATTACATACACGTGGATGACCACGCACAGGGCACACCGAGGGGGGCTGGGTATTTTGCCCCATCTACACAGACCACCCTGCTGACTCGGGAACCTTTGTATTTTTAGTAACATTTCAGCCCCTTCTTCTCTCCAGGACACCTTGCACACCCAGGACAGCTGGGACACCCGGATACCCAGTCCAGGAGAGGCGGGTGCTAACCCAGTGCAGGACTTCTGGATGCTGGTGTTAAATGTCTTCCTTCCCTTTCTGATTTTCTGCAAGCCAATGCAACTTGTTTGGGTTGAATTTCCAATAACCAAGAAAGCTGGCATTCAAATGCTGCACATTCTGAGCCAAGAAGTGGAAAACTCAAGTAGATAGGAAAGAGGAAGGAGGGAAAATAATAAAAGAAGAGAAGGGTGTGAGGGGGCAAGGGGAAATACAAAACAGTGTAAATACAAGAAAAGACACCAGAAGGAATGGGGGGGAGGCTTGAAATATTGCAAATGTGAGAAGAAAATGAAGGAAAAAGAAGAAAGAAAATTGAGCACATAAGGGGCAGGAGGGGATCCCGGTGGGAATCGGGGGAAGAGGAAAAAAGGAAGGAGAGAGAAGGGGAAAGAGGAGAGAAGGGGGGAATGATGAAAAGGTGGGGGGAGGTAAGACGTGGAAGAGAAAATAACACAGAAGAGGCCGGGAGAAAGGTGAATGATGGGAAATGGTCAAGACAGCTTCCGATTGGCGATGTTTTGGAAACTCCTGCTACTCACTTTTGCGGCAGCACATACATCTAACCTCTTAAACAAGCTTTCGCTCATGGCTAGGCATATAAAGGCATTTTTCGATTAAACCTAATTAGTGAGCAGAACTAAAAGGCGTCCCCGGCGGGAGCTGGAAGGGGGAAGCTGGGCCCCAACTCCTGTGACCCAGGCTATGAGGACATCGGGGGGCCTCCCGCGCGCGGGAGGCCCGGGACTTGGGCCTGGTCGCTTTTCTCGGCTGGTGAGGCCACCGGGTCTGGGACTAGCCCTTCCCAGCGCCAGGGCTCCCAGGCGCGGGGATGGAGCCCGCAAACGGCCAGGGAGCGCACCAGCTTGCGCTGCTCAGGGTCTGATCGCCGTAGAACCCACAACCCGCCTTTCTTGAGCCGCCGCGCTTAGGCCTCTTTACAACGCAAACCTATAATTTACACATTTTGATTCCGCCTGTAATTTCGCCCTCCGAGCTCCGATGCCATAAAACTCGTGGGGCCTGGCAAAGGGACCCCCACCCCACCCCCCAAGGCCCCAGCTCTCCCAGAAGTTCCCTTCGCTGCTACAAATAATCATGTGGAAGGCAGCCAAGAATAACTAGAAAATAAACACAGCTCCCCCGGCGCTCGGAGCGCAGGCCCTGGGTCCCTGCCGGCCCCACCTGGTTCTCGCCCCGGGGAGGCGGAGGGGCCGCACAGAGAGCTCCGTGCTGGTCGCACTGCCCATAACCCTGGAACTGTTCCTGGACGGCTATTCAAAACTGGTGACCTGCTGGCTGGCCTTTGTCCCCCGCCCGGTCTTTCCTAGCGGGAACATTGCTTGGCTTCCGACCTCTGTCCGAAAAATGAACGAGAACAACCAACGAAGGCTCGAGAGAGTTTTCTCCTCTAAACTCCGGGAATTTCCGAGAAGATAAGAGACCTGACCCTTCCACCCCGCAGTCTTGGCCTGTAGGTGTGTGCCCGGGGCCTTGCCACTCCCGGGGCCGAGGGAGTGACCTAATGTGCATTTATACAAGGAAATGTATGTGCGCTTATGCGCGTGCAAAGAATTGTGTGCGCGCAATGATGATGATTCTGTCTACAGTTAATTATGAGTAGATTTCCGCGGCTTGGAAAATGCAAACAACATGTGTGAACGATTATTGAAGTGCAAAAAATTCGGAACCCACGTGCGGGACGATTTGGGGTGTGCAAGTATCTCTATGTGCATATAATTCTTGGGGAAGTTGTTTCGAATGCAAGCGATTTGGTGTTCGCACCAGTGTTTCTAAGCTGCAGACAAATGTGTGTGAATGTCTGATGCCTTTACAGAGATGAAGAAAGGGCTCCTAAAAATCGTGTCTCTCTAGTTGGCCAGGGTGCACATCTACAGGACTGGCTAAGTCCTGAGAAACAGCATGTAAAAGAAAAACTGTATTGCTTCCAACAGAGCCGCCACCGTGCCGGCTCTGCCTTCTCCTGGCGCCCCAGGGAAAGTGGAGGGCGGAAAGGCAGATAGGTGTTGTAGGGTCCTCCGTGTGCTCCCCCCAACCTTCCTGCTCCCCGAGGTGGGGCGCCTTTGCAAAGCACTGCTGCGCTCCGTCCCGGGTCCTGACATCCTACGACACTCAGTCTCTTTGCTGCAGCTGGGGCTCTGCTAAGGTCTCCCGGTGCCCTGGAGCCTTTTAAACCCTCCTGAGCCAGGTGCCACCAGTCCCGACCAGCGCCACGGGGAGAAAGAGAAAGTTCTTGCATTTTACCGAGCTCCTGTATGTGCCAGGACACCCCAAATGACAACCGCTGGGGGAAAGGCTGGACGGCAAGTTCCCGTGTCCCCCACGGGTGCTGCAGTGGCGAAGCCTGTCCTGGCTGAAGCACTTGGTCCCTCCCAGCGTGCACACACACGTGTGCCCAGAATTATAATACAATATAACACATCGTAATATCGGATATTATGTCACGTTTACCTTCCATTAGGATGTGTATACTGTGTTAGGCTGTGCTTATGTGTTTGTTACGACGTGCCGTGATACTGTATCTCTCCATCTCACTACCATGCGCCACCATGCACCTACTCACTTGCTTGACCCGCACAGTGACCCTGGAGGCAGGACTCAGTTCTCCCGGCGCTCGGCGCTCGCAGGAGGCCCAGAGAGGGGAAGACACTTGCCCAAAGTTATCCAGCTAGAAAGAGGCAGCGCTTGGGTTGGAACCCACAGCTTGGAGACTGTGAGTAAAGGCAGAAGCAGAGGTCCACACTCACCACTCAGGTAGAAGAGATCCTAAACCACACACTGCTTTTTCTGGAATAGCTCAACTATATATATATATATATATATATATATATATATATATATATATATATATATATATATATATTTTATTAAGTTTGCACCATCTGGCTGAGATGGGCTGCTGCCAACCTGCGCTCTACCACCCTCTGCACTCAGCGGGGACAGGCCTCTAGCTCTACCAGAAAAGCTCGGACCCCATCTTGGCCCGGCCATTGCCTCCTCTCTCCCCTTCACTGAACAACCCTTTGAAGGAAGTATTGTTATCGTCCAGTTCACAAAGGCTCCTCACTCCAGACAGGTTAGATCGCTTGCCTAAGGCCACTCAGCAAATGATGGAAGAGACATGGTTCAAGCAGTGGGGCTCCAGCACCCTTGGTTTTGATTGTTAAGTTCCCAACCCCACCCAAGGTGTCAGGTTTAACCGAAGTCCAAAGGTGAGGGTCAGGTTGTAGTGACAGTCTTCTTAACATTTGGGACTTAGAAGCATCCCCGGGATGCAAGACAAGTTCAGGATCTCCTTTCCAAGGGGGAGGCGATCCATGAACCCAGATTAAAGTCTCGAAACACAGCTGTGGTCCAGGCCCTGGCCTGTGGCTGCACTGGCGCTGCACAGCTTTCATGGGGACAGTAGGGGGTGGGGGTCGTTCATATATCCTAACCTCCCTCTTCTTGTGTGCAGCTAGAGGGGACAGCGGTGGGGACACCCTTGGACCCAACCACAGGGCACAGTTTTATCCCTCCTCCCTGGCTGCAAATCTCAAGGGGCCACTGTGTCAGCAAAAAATGTCCCCCACAACTGGAAGACAATCACCAACCTCAGTACCCAAGGAGCTCCAGGGGAAGGGGTTTCTCCGTCCCGGGTCCCAGCCTTCCTGGCTTTCCAGCCGAGATCTGCACTGGCAGGAAGAAGGGCAAGGGAGAGGAGTCCAGACCCAGCGTGCCTGGATTATTCCCACCCCCACCCCGCTGGCCCCAGCTGGCCACGCATTTTCCTTTCCAAATATCCAAATTGTTGGGGAGCCTTCGCGGTGCTGCTATGCGGAACCTGCTTCTGTTTGGGGGCTTGGTCGGAGGAGGCACAGGACGAGGGAGCAGCCCTCTCCCCTGCAGGGGCTCTGCAGGAAACGGAATGGCCAGAAATCCGCGCCTCCGGCAAATCCACATCCGCTCCCGGTGTGATCTGACAGCCGTTTCCGAAGCTGCAGGAGTCGGCAAAACCATCCTAAACCCTGGCCCGCAATCCCACCCGCCGCCCAGTTCACCCTGCCGGGTTGGAGGAGCCCTGGCTGGCTGAGGGGGCTGTTTAAAATGAGTGAACCAATACAGGGGAGGTTTGTTTTGTTTTGTTTGCCTTTCAAGATAAAACCTGTGTATCTACACCTTCCTCAAGAGAATGGAGATGAAAGAAGATTAGAAAGTTTTCTGGGAATGTTGGGCTCAGCTTTCCCTCTCCCATACACACTTAATTATCTGGACATTTGGGGACAGTTTAGAGATTTAATGTCTCGATGACTAGAAGTGCTTTAATTTTCTATTTCTCTGTGCATGTTGGGGAGTTGTGTCTGGGGGGAGGTGAGGGGAGGGAGCCAGCTTTGAGGCTCTCCCTTAGAAAGCGCCTTAAAACCAACAAAGTCTGAAAATGGCCGAGTGGACAGCCCTCAGCACCTTCATCTCCACCCCCGTCTCTATCCCAGCCCCTGCGGCATCGGGATATTTGAAAAAGGAAAAAAACTCCAGAAGTATCTGAAAAACTCAGGAGCCCGTGCATCCTTCGGAGTAGTAGCTGGAGGATGGAACATTCCACTCTTGCTAATACAGTCTGGACAATTGTCCCTCACAGGAGCAAATGTGGACCGCCTGGCAAAATCGGGGAGATTCTGGATAAGTCAGTATAACATCTGGATAACTGGCCATTTCTCTTGGATAACTCAAGAGACATACGATGGGGGGATTTATAAGTAGGCGGCGATTTCGAGCCAAGGTAAAAAAAAAAAAGTGTAGCTGAGTTTTTCGTTTTGTTTTAATTCAAAATGCGCGGTTTTGGCTACAATTTCCGCCTCCGCCACACTCCCCGAGGCACTGAGAACTACAGCGTGGTGGACACTTTCATCGCTGGCCAAGCCACCCCCCTCCCGCAGCAAATCCCTGGCTCGGCGGGGCCAAAGTGGGGGCCACTCAGAGGAAAGGGTCGCTGGGCGCGCACAGAGCACGTTTGCCCGCGCGCACCCAGAAAAGATTACATAAGCGACGCTGACGAACGCTGCCCGGCTTGAAACGCGCTTAAATAAAGGGTCCGCCGGCGGCGTGGGCCGGAGGGATTGCCTCACACTCCGAAATCGGGCCCAGACACGTTTAGAAATGTTTTGCTGGACGCCTGCCCCGCGAGGGCGACAGCGGGAGCCGGGCGGTCTGAGCAAAACTGCGCTGCTGGTTACAGGCTGGCGTTGAGCGGTGGCCGGGGTGGCGTCCCCGGTGGAACAGAGTGTCTCCCGCCTTTGCCTCTGTGTGTGCGTCTTTCACGTTCGGGTCCCTCTTGGGTGCTGGGCTCTGTCCGATGCTTCCCGACTTAAAACCAGAAGGAAGTGAAGGGAAGTGCACAGGCAAGCGTTTGGCACCGAACGAGGCGCCGGTAGGTTTAAAAAACCATCTCTCTCAGGGATAGGGGGAGGGAGGTGCTGCACATGGCAGAGGACTGTCCTGGTCACAGCCGAGTCCCCAGGGCCCGGAACGGAGCCTGAAACTAATGGAATATTTATTGAATCCATGAATGAATCCAGAAATCAGCCTTTCAAAAACCTCACTTTATCATAATCCCCTCTGGGACATTGAATGTGTCTCCCTGGCCAGCGTCCCCTCTGTAAAAGCACAGGTCCAGCTTGCGGTCTCTGCCAGGCGCCCGAGAGTCAGTATAATAAGTGATAACCACAACAACATCTGACACTCACTGGCCACCTACGCTTTTCATCAAGCTTTACATTTAATTCCCCAAGAAATAGTAGGGGTAGGTACAATTATATCCCCATTTTACAGATAAGCACACCGGAGCTCCAAACAGCTAATTAACTCAAGACACCTGGTTCATTCGGGGATTTGATGACTGTAAGTCTGTGGCAGCGTGCTTGTGTGCACTGAGCCCGTGGCCCCCAGTTCCTCCAGGCTTACAACAGTTCTGTGCAAGGCCTCCCCAAAGCACCGAGGGTCTGCTTGTCCACAGCGGCATAGCTGCAGCCCAGCAGTCCAGCCGGGCTAAGCCCAAACCTTTGGAGGAGGCTATAACCAGCTCTAAACTTATAGAGCAGGGCTGGGACCCATAACTGCTTGGGTAGCTGTGTTCACACGCCCTTACTCTCCAGGCGAGAAGAGATCCTACCCAAGGCCCTGCTTAAAAGTACTGCTTAGAATCCCTAACGCCCCTAAGAACCTGGAGTGTCCCCAGGTTACGGCAGAAAGAGCCCTGAGAAAGGTCAGCCCAGGGGCGGATGTGACCGATTTAAGCCCCTGCGCCTGCGTGCGGTGCATTTCGCCCTCGTCTTTATGCGCGGGAGAAATCGTGCCCCGTGCCTTGGCGCAAAGCAGGACCCTGCCCCCTGGTCTCCAGTCCCTCCAGCCTTCGGCCACTGCACACCAGTCAATGTAATGAATGGAGAGAGAAAAGAAGGGGCGGGGAGGGAGGGGGCATTGTGAAGGGGGTGAAATATCTTGGAAATAATACACGGAGAGAAGGAAATATGGACAACAGTTTATCAGCACCCCCCGCCCCCATTGCCCGCATGTTTAAACCCCCTAAGTAATTTTAGATCGTGTCTTCAGTTAATATATCTCTCTCCCTTTCCCGCGGGCTGACAGGGAAGCGCCGTTGCCACAAGATGTCTGCAGAAAAGGGGCTCTAAGAGTTTCCACATTGTTTAGCTACACAAACGTGTTTGTGGTTCCCGAGGTCCTCCCCCTCCCCCACCCGCCTCCGAATCTCATTTCACTTTATGAGTCCAATTGTTTGAGGATGCCCGCGCCACATAAATCCTGCTTCGAGATTAATCTTTCTGCTCGCTCGCGCTGGGCGCAGTGATTTTTTTTTTTTTTTTGAGTTCTTTAAAAGAGGGCGCCGGGCGGAGATTTATTAACAAGGAAAAATAGTTTATTTTTATAGTCGACCTCGGAAAAGTGGGGGTGGGAGTGGGCCGGGGAAGGGGAGCCATTCAGATGGATAAACAATGAGGCTGAAGGGGCCGGGGCGCTAGAGACCGCTTCAGCGGAGAGTGTGCTGGCGACTTGAACTCTTCTGTTGGCCTGGCTGTGGGTGCCTAGCCTCGGGTCTGCGGGACCACTGTGTAGTGTGCCTGAGGGGCTGTGTGTGTGTGTGCGTGCATGTACACGTGTGTGCGTGAGGATCACACACTCTCCCAGGGACAGCTTCTTCTGAGACCGGGTACCAGAGGGGCTGCTCCAAGCCGGCCTCTCCTCCTCTTCTTCTGGTCACTTGAACCATGACGACACCCATGGCCGTCAGTGGTCTGCAGAGCATTGCAGATTCTGCCAAATTGTATACATTGGTGTGTGTTTTTTCCAGAGAAACATCCACAGTTTTCACCAGCTTCCCCATGGATATGCTGTCATCCAAAAAGTTAAAAACCCCTCTAATTAAGGAAAGAGCTAAGCTGGGCCTTTCCCCTTCCCAGGCCGCGGTAGCCGAGCACTTCCCCAAATGAGTGTCCTTCAAACCGGTTCAGCAGGAGCTACTGAAGAGTAACAGTGCTCGGAAGCCACCTCGAGCTAGGGCATTTTGGAGGCTGAACTGGCCACATTTTGGACTCAGGACACCCTCGGGATTCTTAGGAGCGTGAGGTTCAGATCCCTGGGGTGCACTGCTGGTTCCAGTCTCCAGTGAGCTGAGCGGTCTGACCTGGAGGCCATGGCCACTCCTCTCCAGGCCTCAGTTTCCCTTTAAACTTTCGGAAAGGACATTTCTGAGATGGGTGCGCGTGTGCACGAGTTTTCTGTCTTGCGGCCAACTACCTTGAGGGTACGTGTCGGAGAAGAACACACAATCTGGAATGTTCCATTGGGCATGAAGGATAAGGCCTTGAGCTTCTAGATGGGGAAGAGTGGTTCTTAACCTTTGGGGGAATGTAGACCCTATGGGGAAGTGGATTTAAAAATGTACCTACTCCACACCAGAAAAGAAAAAGAAAGCACTTAAATAGTCAGTTTTGTATACAATTTGCAGAGGTCCCTGGACAGGTGAAGGTCCCTTGCTTAAAGTGAAGAGATGGAGCATAACCCTGACCAGTGTTCTAGCGAAGGGTCTCAACAAGACTCCGGACTCGAGGCCACGTGAGCCTACCGGTCGGAGTCCCATTCAACGCTCCCAGCGAGGAGAGAAGGGTTAGAGGGTGAGAGGAGTACGCCCCTCCTTTGATTCACAGGCTCGGGCGCAACCGGAGACCGCCCGGCACCGCGGCGTCTGTCTGTCTGCGCGCCTGCCCGCGGGACCCTGGCTGTCCCCGGTGAACTCGATGAGGGCCGGCGCGCGCGGTTGGACCAGTGCGAGGGCGCGCGGCGAGCCAGGCGCGCCCTAGAGAGGACGCGCTAGGGGCCAGGCTCTGACCGCGGGCCCCCAGGGGCCCCGACCCGAGCGTCGGAGTCACCCGTGGCTGATGTCTGCAACCCTTGTCTGGGAGGATCGCTGCCTCCCGCCGCCACTCTTCCTCAACCTCTTCCCTGAGGCGAGGGAGGGGGGCACCTGCTCAGAGCAGAAGCCGGCGGTGGTTCAGCACGTTTGACCTGGGCCCCCTTCTGGGGGAAAACCCATCTCAGTCAACTGAGCTGCCCTTGGCTCTCCCTAGCACTGCCAATTTTTCCCTATAATAATAAACCGCTTAAAATAAAGTTCTTTCTATTTCCTAATGATCTTCCAAACCATCATCTTACTAACCTCCAACGACTCACTTAATTGTTATTAGAATCTGCCCTCCTCCCCAAGGTGAGGAGGAGGCTGGGCCCAGAGAGGGTAAGCAGCAAGCCGGAGAGTGCACAGTAAAAAATGGAGAGCCTGGACTCAACCTTGGGGCTTCAGACTCCAAATCCCTGTCATTTTCTAATGCACCACAATAGGTTTCTATTACAGGTCCTCCTACCCCAACACCCAGGTACCCCAATACGCAGGCTGGCTTCTCGGTGTAACAGAGCGCAGCGTACCGAGCTATTGCCGAAGCCCAGGAACCTGAGGCCCAGCTGTGGGAAAGTGACCAGGTGCATCGAAAGCCAGGCACACCTTGCAGGGTACACCTTTGCCGACAAGTTGGGGTGCACAGCTTGAGTCCCAGCATCTCCTGCCCTCCCCTTACCCTTGTGTCGTCCCCACCCTGAAGCCCTCGGGCGAGGTTGCACTGACCCTGGCACCTCCGCGTTGGCTCCCGCCTCCACACCCAGTCCCCAACCTCCCCGCTCCCTTGCCCATAAAATACCAGCCTTTTACCAGCCCAGAGCGATCAGTTCCCTGGGGGTGGAGGCGCGTCAGTCGCTCCCCAGCCACCTGATGCCTTACCTGGTCGAGGGCGGATGGAGGAAGACCCGCAATCAGAGCCTAAGCGCTGGCGGGCGCGCACCAGGAGGCAGACCACTCCATGCAGGATCCACTGGCCTCCAGCCGCGTTTCCGGTTGTAGCACTGGGCGCCCCCGGAGTGGGCCCGATAAGCTATCGGCCTGCCCGGCCCAGGAAGGGCAGTCAGCAGCGAGCCAGGGCACCTCAGGCCCGCTCCCCGCTTCGGGCCCGGCTGCCTGCCAGCAGCCGCTCAGGACAGCAGCGAGATGCCTGCCGAGGTGTTTCTGGTTACAATCACCTCACACACAGGCCTGCATTCCGCCCCCCCACCCCCCATCCTTACCATTATGTCTGAAGTCACACCTTCTGCTGGGCCTGGGGAGCTTGGCCGGGGTGGGGGCAACGTGTGCCTGAGCCCTGGGCCAAAGTTGTTAATCTACAGAGTTCTAGCAGGTCCGTAAAAAGGAGTATTTTTGGTGGTCAGAAAATCAATATTGGGTAGATATATCGCCTCCTTCTCCTATCCACCGGGACTTAATTTTCTACCAATTTATCCAGGACTGCTGTGTGTTCCTGATTATTTTCTGGAAGGGCTGAGGCATGCAGTTTAGTGGGTTGATTTGTTTTCTCCTTCAGAAGATGGAGGGTTTAAGACATAGGGAAGGATTCTCAGGAGAAAGCTAATATTGGCTCTTATATAGTCTGAGTACGAATAATCACATAGTAGCTACCACTTATTGAGCCCGTATGTGTCTGAACCCTTCAAAAAAGGCTTCAAGTTAGTGGTAACTATTCCTTCCCCCATTCTTCAGATGAATAACCGGAGGCTTGAAAAGGGGGAGTGGTGACCCAGACACACGCAGCTGTGGGAACTGCAGCCCCAAACAGCCCTCTGTCCACCTCCTCCAGGCACACAGTAGGTCTATGACAAAGGCGTGTGGAAAGCCTGAACCTCAATGATGGAGGGGAAGGATGCCCTCACTGGCTTTTCTTGGGGTGCAGCCTGCCACTCAAAGGAAAAGCAGTCAGACCCCAAAAGGTCCCGTACCATTTGTTCCTGGCCCAGAAACGGATTCATGCCTGAGAACGTCACACGGAGATGGCCCCAGACGAGTCCTGGCAGCAGGGCTTTGAGGAGGGGAGCCTGACTCGCTCTGGGCAGGGGCAAGTCTGGTGCTTTTGCAAGCTTTGAGAAAACTGCAGCCGAGCCCTTCGGGTGCCCGGCTAGCCCAGGGTGCTGGGGTGGGGGGGGACAGATCGCAGCCACCCCTCTCCAGGCGGACAGTCTGCTTTCTCCGTTTGGTTGGGCCCAGGGGCCGGGGCCCTTGCTGGAGCTCTGGGAACACTCCAGGCTTTGTCGAACCTCCCCCATCTGGAGAACAGGGCTGCCCGGGATCCATAGCGCAATTAACCTCACCCACCCTCTCCCTACCAGTTTCCTTAAAATAAATGTGACAAACGTGGGCCTAATGATCTGCGGGGGAAGATCTATATGCTTCAGGACCGTAACACATGGCTCCCACCCTCCCCGGTGCAGCAGGCAGCCCTACTTCAAAGAACAGCCGGTTGGTGATATTGCAGGGTTTCCTGGCTTTCAGGAGACAAACAAACAACCAGGTTCTCTAGGGGCAGAATAACAGCCACAGACACTGACACTAAGGATGATGATGATGACGATGACGATGATGATGATGATGATGATGATGATGATGGGGCCAATATGTCTCAACCACACGTGCCAGGTACAGTGCTCAGAGCTTTGCATGCTTTGCCTCCTCTGCTCCTTGCAACAACCTTAACAGGCAGGCGACGCAGCTGCCCCATTTTACAGCCAAGGGAGACTGAAGTCACGAGCACACCCCCGCACAGCTACTAGGTGGTAAAGCAAGATTCAAATCAGACCTGCCAAGCTAATAATAATAATAATAATAATAATAATAATAATAATAATAATGGATTTTTTAAATAATAAAAGCACATGATAAAAATTATCAAACAGGGAAAAGTATAAGCGATGACCCCTAGCCAATATGTCTCTGGTTTCCCCTCCCCACCCCAGCAACTGATATCCAAGTCTGTGTTTTGTATATCTTTTTACGTTCTGCAAACGGACCTCACAACATAAACTGCTCTGCACTTGGGATTTTTATTATTTGGTTCATTGCTGATGTGTTTTTAAAGTATGGGCTTTTAATCACTAATCCCTGTAGGTAAAATATTTTGCCAAATAAACAAGTAAACAAACACACAGGGAGTATGGGAGGGGCTGGCTCGCTGGGGCGGGGGGCAGTGAGGGATCCAGCTCACTCAGGGCTGCTGGAGCAGCGTAGGGACGGGGTGGGGGAGGGAGGAGCAGGAGAGCGAGGGAGGGAAGGGACAGAGAGGGGAGAGGAGAGGGAAAGCTCAGACGTGTCTTACATTCCAATCAGAGATAGCAGATGTCCCAGGAACAAAACATGCTCATCTGCTCTTGGCACGGGGGTGTCACCGGACTTGATTTCAGGGCAGGAGATTTTCAAAGCCTTAAATGGTCTCTCAGAGACACAGCGGAGTCACCTCCACTCTCCGTTTTGTGCGGAGGGGCAGGCTTTCAGGATGGAGGGCTGGCAACACCAGCCCCACTGGTCACCAGGAGCGGTGGGGTGGTGGGGCGGGGGTGGGGGGCACTGGACTATTTCAGTCCTGCCTTCCCATGTGGTTTTTCCTGCCAGGGCTTACTGATGTTTAAGGATCGTCCTTCCTGTTAATTCACCCCTCATGCCCAGCGACCCCCCACCCCCTGCCATCAAATCACCACTTAATTTTTATCAATTTCCATTTTATACATGTTGGCTCAAACCATTAGGCAAAGCGATTTTCCCAAATGGTGTTTGTGTTTTTTTGTTCCTATGGTTTTTAAACACAGAGTGCCTTCTCGACAAACCTGGGAAGCCCCAAGCGAAGGCTTCTAGGCTGTCTCCCAGGTGACAGGTGGGACGGGAAGGGCCCGTCAGTGGTCAGTGCCTGTGGCATTGGTTCAGAGAAGGTGGGGTGGTCAGAATGCAAGGCAAAGGGGAATCCCTTGGCGGAGAGCTCCTGGACTCACAGTAGCTCGTCCTTTGTTTAGAACAGTAACGACCAGCAGTTTAGTCTGCCTCTCCCTGTCTTCTGGTCCCACTGGTTCTAGCTCTCCAGCAAAAGATAATGATCCACCCTTTTTGCCTTGATCTCTTCTATTTCCATTTTCTCTCACTCCTGTTCTCTGTTTCTCAGCCCTTGTGTGATCCTCCCTCCATCCCTAACTCCTTCCTTCCTTCCTTCCTTCCTTCCTTCCTTCCTTCCTTCCTGTGTTCAACCATACTCCCATCCACCACCCCTTTTCTTTCCTTCATCCATCCATCCATCCTTCCATCCATCCATGCATCCATCCATTCTTCCATCACCCCTTCCCTCCCTCCTCTCTCCCTCCCTCCCTCCCTTCCTTCCTACCTTCCTTCCTTCCTCTACCTGTCATTCTCTCTTCCCACTATAGTCACGTCTTCTCCTTTCTCATCCTCTCTGTCCCACTCTCTGATTTGCAGAAAGAGAATTATAATGAGAAATACATACCAAGCCTCTGGGGCGTTCCCACCCAGGAGCTTTGGGGAACTGATCGTAACTGGAACAGCAAGTCCCATTCACAGCACCGGGGAGGCTGTGAACGGGAACAACTTGACCACAGATGCCATGGCAGTTTGCAGCTTATGTGACCGTTTCCCTTCTGGAAGAGTTTTCTAAAGAAATAACTAGAAATGTGGGCAAGTATCAACCCATAAGAATGTCCATAGCAGTGAAATATATGATAACAAAAAGGTAAGAGCTCAGATGTACAAACATAGCAGATTGATAAAATTTTGCTGCATCCATAGATGGAATACTATGTGGCCACTAAAAATCCAATTTTAAGTGAGAAAAGCAGGTGTAAAGTAGCATATATTTTTATGATCCCGTATTCTTTTATTATTTATTTTTTTAAAGCTTTTATTTATTTTTGGAGAGAGGGGAAAGGAGGGAGAAAGAGAAGGAGGGAAACATCAGTGCATGGTTGCCTTTCAAGTGCCCCCAACTGGGGATGTGGCCCACAACCCAGGCATGTGCCCTGACTGGGAATCGAACCAGTGACCCTTTGCCTCTCAGTCTGGTGCTCAATCCACTGAGCCGCACCAGCCTGGGCTGATCCCATATTCTTTATATGTGTGCATCTCTGTGCGTATTGCATGCCCATTAAAAAGATGGTGTGTATGCAACAAGATATGAACACTGAGAGGCAAGATTACAGAATTTTGGAGGGTTTGTATTTTTCTACCTCCTTTGCCCAAGGGTCTACATTTGAGGCTGGTGATAAAATTATAGTGGTTTATTATAGTGTCTTTTCTACTTCTATATATGTTTGAAACTTTTCCACAAGATTTTGTCAATGTTTATAATGTCACACAGTTCTTTTGCAAGTGTGCAAAAGACATAGTTCAAGTTCATTTTCCCCTTGGGGTTTTCGTTATAGAGCTTTCTGAAGCTTCCTCTGCCATTGCAGCCAGGTTTCTGGATTCTAGGGGTTCATAAACCTGCTAACCTTAGCAGGGCCACAGTGCGGGGGTGCCGCTCACTCTGACCTCTACTACCGTACAGTAATGAGCCGGCCAGGATGGCCCAGCGAGGACTGGAAAGGGGGCGAAGGCAATTAGGTGGGTTTGCAATAAGAGGTTATTCTGAGAGGCCAGGAGTTAGCATGGGGAGGCTTGTCATTGCCGAGGGGGACGAGACAGAGGGCCTGTTAGGCCTGGGGGACATTTGGTTGCTATTATGAATGAACAAACCCAGTGAAACGGCAGCAGGAAAATGGCAAAGTTGGGCATCTCAGTGGGCTGGGGGGAGGCCCAGTGACCCTGGGGCTAAGTAATTCCAAATGGCCTTTGAAACCCCTGACAGTGGGGGCCACGGAGACCCAGGGGCAATGGGGACGCAGGGCAGAGGTCCCGTTACAAAGGGGCTGAGGTTCTAGGCACTGAGCCATTTTTGAGAAGGTTAACAGTTGCCCTCCCTGGCCGAAACCCCCAAAGAAACCATCACGATTCAAAGTCCTTACCATCCAGCCTGCAGAAAACCCGAACGCTGGCTTGTGAGAAAAGGGAGATAAAGCAGAAATATTTCACAGCCGGACACAGGCATGTCAGCTCAGCCACCAAAATGCCAGCCTGTGAGCGCCTTCCTCTGGGTCTGGGCGACCAGCTTGTCTGCAGCGCCCAGACCATGCAAGGCACCAATAACTAACTGACAATATGAGCCAGTCGATCGATTAATTAGCATTTTGTGGCTTCGTGCAAAAGGACTCCGCCTTGATCTCCGTATTGCACGAAGTGTGTGTCTAGGACCACCTGCCACCCCCTCGCTGGGTGAAGGGGCTGTGAGTGCTGGTCCCTGAACCTTGCCCCAGCCTCACCAATCAGACTCTGGGCTGCAGAAACAACTGGGTTAGCACTCACCTCCCCACAGTCCAGTGCAGCCCGAGTCCTGCTCTGGGCATCGGTGCCACTCCTAGGAGAAGGAGACACGTGTGACAAGGCATGCAGTCGCCAGTGGCATTCCTGCCATTTCTGTTGTGTTCATTAGAGGTAAATGTCATAGGTAAATATTATACTTGCCAGTTATTTCCAGTTTATTATGTGACAGATTATGATTATTAATTCTATAAATTCAATTAGTCTCCAAACGATTCTTCAAGTAAACAGTACGCCTGTTTTACAGGAGAGGAATTGTCACATACAGGGGTGACGTGACTTGCCCAGACTCATGAACCTTTTGACAGCAATGACAATGGCAACAACAATGACAAAAACAGGTACCGTTTACTGAGGGCGCCTTGGGGGCCAGGCACTGTGCTAAAGCATAGATTTTTAACCATTGTTGTTTAATCCATGTAATTTAACCTTGCACGGGGTATTGTATTTCATTGTCACAACTTTACAAGGTAGGTACCGTTCCCATCCCCATTTAGTCGATGAGAGCACTGAGGCCTGGGGAGACTCACTGGCCAGGGTCCCCCGGTGGTGATGGCAGGGTTTGGGTCTAAAAACTCCAGGGTGTGGTGTGGGGGCTCAGGCTGCTCTTCAGAGGTAACCCGGAACGCTCTGACTATTCTCCTACGTAGCTAGATATGTTTAAGCCTTAAACCAGCGTTAGTCTAGAAGAATACGAAAATAGGCCCCAAGGAGCAGAGATGAGGTAGAACAAAAATGAGGCATTCCAGAAGCCTCATACTCAGTTTATATACCTGTTAAATGGGCAGGTGGGCCTCCCCTGAGAGTGGTCTAACAAGGAACCCTAAAAAGAAAAGAAACCCAGGTCTTGAACCCAGAGGTACCCTCACTCATCACGTGCCTTAGCAAGGTGGTCCCCGTCTCTGGGACCCAGTTCCATGGTTCTCCCATCAGCCTGAGACCCTGTGTTCCTGAACCCTGAACTCCTAGTTCAAGCTCTCCACACGGCCCTTCTGCTAGCTCAGATTTTATAGGAAAACCCAATAATAATAATACTAAGTAAAATGTAAGGTTTGGGGAATAAAAATGCCCCCAACTTGAATGTAAACTTGGGGAGTTTTCCCAGCCTTTAAAAAGGGAAAACCAGCCTCCCTAAGAAAACAAATTCTCCTCTCACTGTAAGTGCAGGTTATCAATTGGAATTCTGAATGACTTTGGGGCTGACAATTTTAACAACCACTTAAGTCTCACCCTGCGGCTTTTATCTGAGCGCTACACAAACATCGTTAAACACACGAGCCCAGGCCAGGGAGAACGGTGTCGTCCTGGAGGGGAGAAGACCCAGGGAACCGAGGTGTGCAGGGGCCAGTCCCTGCCGCCCTTCCCTCTGCACAGCTCATCAGTGGCCTGGCTAGGCTTAGAATTAATACGTCTGGACTCTTGCACTTTTGACCTAACTGTTAGATAACAATTCCTTTAGCTAGACCGTGGGTTATTAGGCATGAAGAGTCAATTTGATAAATAGATGTCATTTGATTTATCTAAATTTCTGGCGGAATGGTGTTTATTTTAAAAGAGAAGAATGTAATTTATACATAATTTATTTGTGCAGTATGAGTTAAAACACTGAATTCTTATTGGAGAAGAAAATAAGTCAAACAGATCTCATACTTTATTGATTAAAAAAGAAAACCTGACTCTTTATACCAAGGTTTTACTCATCCTTTTCGGCCTCCTTAATGCCTGAGAGGCGGTTTGAGTTGTTGTTCTGATTTTTCACACTGAGTCTCATGGCTGGAAATGGCTTTCTCGTTTGCCACGAAGCAGGTCGAATTCTACACTGACTTTTAATTCTGAAAAGGCAGAAATGGTCTGACCGTTCCCAAACTGACGATGGGTTAAACGAACAATGAAACATCTGCAAAATGGAATGTTTGCCTGACATCCCTAAGGTTCTAGAACTTTACTCATGCATTCTCTCTCATACAACCCTCTATCTATCTCTCGTCACTAAGAAAAGTAAAAAACCCACCCAGGTTACAAAATAGTTTGATTGTATTTTCTTCAACATATCCAAACACCCTGTCAAAATAACAAGAGTGCATCCCCTCTGACGTGCCAGAAATTTCATCTCTAGACATACTTGCAAATTTGCACAACGATGTATCTACAAAGACAGTCATTGCAACATTGGTTGGAATAGCATAAGATTGGGAACATTAAAGGAGTTCATCATCACCAAGCCTTTATTTTATGAAATGTTAAAGGGACTTATCTAGGAAAAAGAAGATAAAAAACATGTACAGTAAAATGACAGCAAACTCACAATTATTAACAACCACACCTAAAACACAAACAAACTAAGCAAATAACTAGACCAGGAACAGAACCACAGAAATGGAGATCACATGGAGGGTTAGCAACAGGGGAGTGGGAGGGGAAGACAGGGGAGAAAGGTACAGAGAATAAGTAGCATACATGGTAGGTAGAAAACAGACAGGGGGAGGGCAAGAATAGTATGGGAAATGTAGAAGCTAAAGAACATATAAGTATGACACATGGACATGAACTAAAGGGGGGAATGTGGGTGGGAGAGGGTATGCAGTGTGAAGGGGAGTGAAGGGGGAAAATGGGACAACTGTAGTAGCATAATCAATAAAATATATTTTAAAAAATAAAAATACATAAAATATTTTTTAAAATGCCCTGCAGTAGGGGTCTGGTTAAGATAAACCATGATTTCATTCCCATGGTGGAATACTATACAGCCCTAAAAAGGAGTGAGAGGAGAACCAGCTCTGAGATACATTGCTAAAGAAAAAGCTAAGACCAATACCAGTGGGTGAAGTAGGGGTCAGTGTCTGTAAAAAAGGAGAAAGGGACCCAAGGAAGTAGCTGATGCCAGAGTGGGAGGCAGAGTTTTTACTCTTTCTATCTTTGTAGCTTTGCAAATGGCAACCATATGAATGTTTCCCTAGTAAAAATAGACAAACAGTCAAAGGATACTTGTGAGTCTGCACAAACAAGAATGTTCCAAAGACATACACAGAAGTTGGTTATCTCTGGGTGCCTTGGTCTGTTGATATTTTTATACTTTTCTCTTTTGTTTGCCCACATTTTTCAGTACTTATGAAATGCACATTAAAAAGTTCTTTTGTAGATTAACAAGAAAGGAAGGAAGAAAATAACTTTCCCTCCTTCACCCTCAATGATATGGATTTCTTAATATGTGTATTAAAATCTCTGTAAAGTGACAGGAGGTGGCAGGAAAAACAGACTAATAAAAAGAGGTTTATGGGTATTTGGGTGGAATGAGAAGGACTTCCAGATGCATGAAAGCCAAGATTTGAGAAGAGGGAGAGGAGTGTTCTGTGCTGGCCTGGAGTGAGGTGCACTTTCAAAGTTTATGGCTGCCCTGGGCCTTCCTGCTAAGGGACCCCAAATGCCCAGCACACACGGTCCTCCCTCTGAAAAATGGACAGAGGGAAGAAGCAAGCAGGATCCCCTTTCAAGGATGAAGAAAGTCAGATGCTGACTGAGTCCCTGGCTGCTGTGGCTCAGTGGACTGAGCACCCACCTGCAAGCCTGAGGGTTGCCGGTTCAATTCCTGGTCTGGGCAGAAGCCTGGCTTGCAGGCCAGGTCCCCAGTTGGGGGTGTATGAGAGGCAGCCAGTCGATGTATCTCTAGCACATCGACATTGCTCTTCCTCTCTTTCTCCCTCACTTCCTATCTTTCCAAAAATAATTAAATAAAAATCTTTATCTTATTTTTAAAAAGTTACCTAAGAAGAGAGTCTGAGTTTCCCTTTTTGGTGAGAGTCCTCTTCTTTATTGGGAGAATAATAACAAAGGCAATGTCTTTGCAATCAAGAGCTGACTCCACACCAGACGCAGAGCAAAACACTCTGCGTGCATTTCGTTGTTTAACCTCAAATGCTGGTGTTAGGATTAAACGGGCTGATACCCCGTGTGCAGAACACAACCCTTGCAACCGACCAAGGCTATGCTCTCTATATGGTCTTGTCAGCAGGTTAAATCTAAGAGGTAACTGTGGGCATTGATTATAGAGGCGCTGATGTGCCTGCGAGTATCTGTTCATATTTTCATTTTCGGGAAGCTGGTTTATCTTCTAACTGCCAGCTCCTGAAATTCTTTGCCTGAGGACTTTCTCTAACTGTTGGAGGTCCCCAAGGCAGCCTTCAACAAGGACCATTGGCACATTGTAGGTAAATATTACAGCTTTCTTACCCCTAGGGTGGAGTATGGTCTACAGTGATTCCCACAATTCCCCAGGGGAACTAAGCTCACAGGGGTAACATGCCCGACTCTGTCCCCTGCACTGACTCCCTCCCTTCCCTGCCCCACTTCCCCACTTCCCTGGTTTTTCCTGGGACCACCTCCCAAATCAACTACTTGTGTTTGAAACCTTGTCTCAAGATTTGCTCCTGGGGACCCAGACATCTCCTGTAACCTCATCCTTAAAAAGAAAAGAAAAAAATCCGCTTCTCTCTTTTGTCCCCTCTTTCATAACAATCAATAGAGCATTTGATGGGTTTCAGACCTCATTCACGTCTCTTACCTCAACTGAACTTCCCCCACATTCTGTGAGTCAGGCAGGCAGACTGCCCCCCATCCCATTCCAGATAAGGACGAAGAGACTGAGAGAGGCTGGATCATTTCCCCAAAACCAGCACAGCTGGGAGGGGCGGAGCCAAGCCCTCAGCTTCCAATTCCACACTGGCCAGGGCCCAGGACTCTTATCAGCCTTCCCCTTCTCTCCTAAGAATGGTGTTCCATCTATTCTTAGGTTAATTTATGAATGTGTTATTTAGAATGTTTGGTCTCCAAATACTTTGGGATTTTCTAGCTTCTTTCCGGGTTAAGTCCATTGGTTTCCAGTTTTGTTTCATTGAGACCTAAGGGCTTACATTGCACCATTTCTGTTCTTTTTTGCTCACCATGGCGTCTTTTGTGGCCACAGTGGGGTCTGTCTTGGTGAGTGTTCCACGTGAGCTCCGGAGGGCTGCATGTGTCTCTGCTGTTGGATGAATAGTCTGTATGTGTGGATTATATTCCGTTGATGGATGATGTTGCTGAGTTCAACGACGTCCTATTTATACGTTACTGTGCTTTTTTTTTCCTGCATAAAATCTCATTCAAACTTCTCAACGACTCTGCATTTCATTGTTATTATCATGTATGGGTGAAGCATCCAAAACTCATAGAGGTTAAGTAAGCTGTTTGTCTAAGATCCACTGGCAAGTAGGTCTTTGGATTTCTGGTCCAGTTCTCACTCTGTGACCCAGGCCACCTCTCTCCCCACTCAGCTCATGCAAAGGCCACTGAGGACACCAGAGACCTTCATGGGAGTCCAGAACCAAACACAGTATTGGGCCCTGGCTGGTGTGTCTCAGTGGATTGAGTGCCAGACTGTGGACCAAAGAGTGGCTAGTTCAATTCCCAGTCAGGGCACGTGCCTGGGTTGTGGGCCAGGTCCCCAGTGTGGGGCGCATGAGAGGCAACTACACATTGATGTTTCTCTCCCTCTCTTTCTCCCTCCCTTCCATTCTCTCTGAAAATAAATAATTAAAATCTTTAAATAAATACATAAATAAATACACTATTGGGATAGTCTTCGACACTAAGCTGGTCAATGTCATTTGGAAATCAACTTGAACTTTAAAAACTCTTAAGAGAACCTTGTTCTGCCTTTGTGTATTTTATAGCAGGGGATTGGCAACAGTTCCAAAATGGGCTAAGTCTTCAGTTCTTGAGTCTCTGGTCTGCCTTGGGGGGTTTGATAAGGAGGTGTCTGGACTTTGGGGGAAGGGATCCTGGTAAGAACCAACCACAATAAACTCACAGCAGGGTGGGGGAGGTAAGGGCCAGCCTGCCCCGATGACTTCTCACAGTACGGTGATGCTGAGCCCTCACTGTGGTACATTCCCCAGTGGGATGGCCAATCCTACCAACCCAACGCCCTTGCCGATGACTAGAAGGAATGCACCTGGGACCCCTTTCTAGCCAGTGATGTTAGGAGATCTAAGGAGAAGTTAGCTGGGAGGAAGGGGCCTCTGGTAAACCAGGTCTCCCAGGATTGATGCCCTGATTGGTGCCTCTGCCCCTTGAATCCAAGCTGGCCCCAGGACTGACTTTTGATGCAGAGGGTGTGGTTACAGTGACTCCGTGCGACTTCCAAGGCTGGGCCACAGGAAGCCTCGCAGCTCCCAACCAGATCTCTCACTTGGAGGGAAGCCAGCCACCACATAAGTCTGATTAGCCTGTGAGTGCCATGCCGTGAGGGAGCCGGGGCTCCCACCTGCAGAGGCTGCATGCAGCCTGGGGACAGATGCCTGGCCACTCTCCATCTGTTCAGTGACCCCAGAGGAAGCTCGAGTTGGACCCTGAGCTCAGTGGACATTCGAGGGGCTGCAGCCCCAGCTGTCGTCTGAGGAGAGAGCCCAAGCGAGAACTGCCCAGCTGAGCCCAGACAACCCAGAGCACCATGAAAGAAGCTTCTGGGGGAAGTTTCCTAGCTTTGAGAAAGATATAGACAAAGTGCCCCCCTCCCGTCCACTCTGCTTTTTTTCTGGACATGTCAGGCCTAGCTCGTTGCAGCCAGCTTGGGAACACAAGAGATCTAGTTGTTGGCGGCAAGCTCCACACGCCGAGGATGGCTGAGCGAAGAGGAGGGAGGAACCCAAGGCCTTGAAGGCGCTGTGGCCCTGCTGAATCAGCCAGCCCCAAACCCACCTGACCTTGTGGTCCTCTCGGATGAACTGATGCCTTCAGTGTCAACAGCAGTTTGGACTTCCCAGTTCATCCCTAGATCTGGGCTGGAAGGCGACGGAATAGAGGGGTTGGGTAAAGCCACTGTGGGTTTCAATAGGGGCTCTGCTACTTCCTAGCTGCATGAACCGAACTCTTCCCCGAGCTTCAGCTTCCTCCTCTGTAAGATGGGGAGGGGAGGGGAAGAGAATTCTGCCTGCCTCACAGGATCCCTGTGAGGAGTCAGTGACGGGATGTGTGTAAAAGCCTTATGCCAAATGCTTGGCCTACAGTAGACACACAGGTTCTGCCCGTTCAGATGGGTTCTTCAGTCCCCTGGTCCTCCGACGCCCCTCCTAGAAGGGAGTAGCTTTGGGAACTGCCCCAGAGATCACCAGCTACAAGGTTTCGCCAGAGCGCAATGCGTTCCCATCATCACCCTGGGG
Source organism: Trachops cirrhosus (assembly GCA_028533065.1). NCBI lineage: Eukaryota > Metazoa > Chordata > Mammalia > Chiroptera > Phyllostomidae > Trachops > Trachops cirrhosus. The sequence goes on along the minus strand of CM052546.1, from coordinate 62,237,575 downwards.
CTTCCGGGAGCCCAGGGTCCGCCATGGCACATCAGGACCCCAGATGCCTCCCTTCCACACACCTGGTTCTTCATCAGCTCAGGGGCAACCTTCCCTTTGAAGTTGCCCCATCACGCCACCTGCTCCCAACTGGTTTGAAATTGAAGTTTAAAACCGAACCCAAGTTTCCTCTTCCTCGCTCTGTTCTATTTAACTTTCCTCTATAAACAGAAGCTCATGTGTGCGTCCAGCTGGCCGAGGGGCAGGGGAGAAAGGAGACTCGGAGATGCTCACCAGGCTTTGTTTAATCAGAACACACGGCAGCTTTCCTGTGTGCACAGCGTCCTCAGCTCCTTTTAGTAAAGTGGAGGCCGCCCCCGCACAGTGACCGGGCACAGCTCACCCACCGCTGTTTGCCTTAGCAGGGCAATTGAAAGCAAAAGAATCATTGGAGAATGTCTCAGGTGTTTCACCTTTGGAAGCAGGAACTCCAGATGCAACTGGATCCACAGATTAAACGATAGTGAGTAGACGGCCATAGAAAGAATGAGGTCTTGCCATTTGCGGCCACACGGGTGGACCAGAGAGCAGTGTGCTAAGTGAAATAAGTCAGACAGAGGAAGAAAAATGCAGTATGGTTTCAATTTTATGTAGCATCTAAAACACAAGACAAATGGTCAAGCAAAATGAAACAGAAATAGACTCATAAATACAGAGAACCAATGCATGGGGGGATGCGGAAAAGGGAAAGTTGGATTAAAAAGTACAAACTTCTAATTATAAAATAAGTTACGGGGGTGTAATGTACAGCCTAGAGAATACAGTCAATGACATCATAACAACTTGGTGCGGTGACAGATGGTGGTCACTCTGTGAGGGACGAAATGTTGGATCACTAGGTTGTACTCTTGAAACTAACACAATGTGGTATGTCAGTTACACATAAAATAAATGTTTAAAATGAATAAAATTAAATAGAAATATAATGAGGGAAAAACCAGGGCCGAATGCTGAACTTGGCGTGTGCCAATTCTATTGCATCTGTTTTTATAGGCAGAGCTCGTCAATGTCCCTGATCCATCTGTTGTTAACTATGTAGAGTTGGGAGGACTAACCCCCTTACCTCTGCTCGCCCACCCTGTGACCTTGGCAAAGAGAAGTTATCTCGGGAGGGCTCATCTATGGCGCAGCCACTTCAAGACAGAGGACATCAACCAAGGGAAGAGAGTTATGCACGGTTTGGTGTGTATAGGAAATACACTGGTTTGTGAACACATGTGAATTTCCTTTTTTGGTGTCCCCAGGAACACCTGGGGACTTTTGTATTAGTCAAGGACCTGTTGCAAGTGAAAGAAACTGAACTCCCATCGGCTTAGCCAAAAGGAATTTATTGGCTTATGAAACTGGGAAGTCCAGGAATATAGACAGCTTCAGGCATGGCTTGACCCAAGAGTAAATTACTGTTGTCACTTTTCTCTCTTTCTCTGTCTTGTAAAACATTAAGAGTAAGTGAGGTGGATGCAGCCAGTGGTCACCTATGGATGAGATTGTTAGATGGAAGGCTGATGAGAAAATTTTCAAAGGAGAGATCAGGCTGTTGTCCCCTGAAATCCCCCATCAGCGTGTACCTTAAAATGGGACCACCAGGCAATGCAAAGCCCCTACAAAAAGGCTGAATCTGAACCTACTTAAGCCTCGCTTAGTTTGAGTTCCCCCAAAGTAGCCCTAAGATGAGAACTCAAGGGCATGCTATGTATTTGTTTCCTTTTTTAACTTTTACTTTTCAATTACAGTTTACATTCAGTATTACTTTGTATTAGTTTCAGGTGTACAGCCTTGCGGTTAGGCACTTAAATCCTTCACAGTTATCTCCCCAGCATTTCTAGTATACACCTGGCACCATACACAGTTATCACAATATTATTGACTGTATTCCCTATGCTGCACTTTACATCCCTGTGACTATTTTATGTAACTACCAGTTTGGGCTTCTTAATCCCTTCACCTTTTTTAAACCCAGTCCCCTAACCCCGAGGCATGTAATGTTTTGGGGAGGTATTTTCAGGAAGTGCTGGTAATGGGGTGAGACAGGAAAAGGAAGGTAGTCAGTCAGTAGAGATGAAGTTATCACTGTAGATAATTAAAGCTCAACCCAACTCAGGAACTCTGGGAGCCAGTGGAAATCATGCCCCTCAGAGGCAACCCACCAAGGGATGGGATGGCAAGGGTATTTCTATAGCAATTCCCATAAGCCATTGGTTAAGAGCTGTTCCTGAGGCGGGGGTTGAATCCCTAGCACTTCTCAGCCCTGGTAGCTGAGAGAGTCTCCAGGCACAGAAAAGCAGACACTGCCGGTGGACCATGGGCTGGCGTGTGATGAAGTGATACAGGCACAATGACAGGTGTGGGGCCCAGACGCTGTCAACTCCAAGTCTCTGGAGCTCACTGGTATTTACTGGAAACACAAGGGATTTGGGAACAAGTTAAACGACCTCATGGGGTATTACATAATGATAAAAGGGTCAATCCCCCTCGAAGATTTAATAATCCTCAACATATATGCACCTAACAACAGAGGCTGAAAATACAGAAGGCAAAAACTGATAGGCCAGCAAGGAGAAAGAGACAAATCTACTAGGACAATTGGAGAACTGAGCACCCTTCCATCAGTAGTAGACAGACTCAGCAGGCAGTAAATCAGTAAGCACATCATTGAACTCAACAATGTCATCAATCAACTAGATGTAATCAACATTTGTAGACTGTTTATCCAACAACAGTGAAGTACACATTCTTTTCAAGCTCACGTGGAACACTCACTAAGACAGACCATATTCTGGCCATAAAACATGCCTTAACATATGTAGAAGAATAGAAATCATACAACATATATCCTTGGATCACAATGGAATTAAACTAGAAATTAATGGAATTAAACTAGAAAGACAGCTAGAAAATCCCCAAATATTTGGAGACCAAACAACACACTCCAAATAAATTAATGTAATAATAGATTAAACACACATTAACAAGTTGATGTAGTAATAGATTAAACACCACTTCTAAATAACACACAGGTCAAGGAAGTCTCAAGAGAAATTTAAGAAGTATGTCGACAAATAGAAAATTAAAATGCAATTTATCAAAATGGGTGGAATGTAGTGAAAGCAGCGCTTAGGAGGAAATTTATAGCATTGAATGTATATGTGAGAAGAGAAAAAAAGTCTAAAATCGATCATCTAAACTTCCACCTTTCTAGCAAACTAGAAAAAGCAGGGAAAAAAATGAATCTAAAGTAAGCAGAGGAAAAGAAATAATACAAATTAAAGAAATAATCAATGACATTAAAAACAGGAAATCAATAGACAAGACGAATGAAGCTAAATGATATGCAGGAAGCAAACGGAAAAATCCAGAACGTGGCTATTATCTCCGATTTATTTCTGCCACAAGTCAATGGCATAGAAAAGAAGGGGGCTGTGTTCTCGAAGAAAAGACTTCCACGCAGCATACCAATCAAATGCGGATGTGCACTTTGTTTGGACTCTAGTTAGAAAAAAATGAGAGAATTTTTTCATCCGTCAGGAAAATTTGATTCTAAACTGATCATTAGATGGTAGCAGAGCATTATTGTCAAGTTTGTTAATGTGCTAATAAACCTTAGGTGATGTTAAAAAAAAGTCCATGTTATTTAGAGGAGCTGGCAGAAATGTGTAAGGAGGGGCCCTGGCTGGTGTGGTTCAGTGAACTGAGCACCAGCCTACAAACCAAAGCATCGCTGGTTCGATTCCCAGTCAGGGCACAGGCCTGGGTTGCAGGCCAAGTCCCCAGTGAGGGGGCGCCAAGAGGCAACCACACATCGATGTTTCTCTCTCTCTTTCTCCTTCCCTTCCCCTGTCTCTAAAAATAAATTAAAAAAAAAAAACGTGTTAAGGATGGAATAACACAATGGGTGGGATTTCTTTTAAAATTCTTCAGCAACAATTTTTAATAAAAATGGGGTCTGACCTCCCCCACCCTTACTTCTTCTCACCTGAATCCTGGACCTGTCAGGTCTTGTGTTTATTTAAAATTTAAATGAAATGTAAGATCTTAGATCAGTTTGGATTCATTTTAGTTTTTTAAAAAATAGCGCATTAAAATACCATGGATCTTGGTGGCTGAGCGTGTTGGCACCCCCTGAAATTCTGTGGCCATGAAGTCATCGTCCTGGCACCGTGTGGAACGCAAGTCACCATAGTCCCTGCCTTGGGGTGGCCCCACCTGGGGGTGACCAGAGTCGGTCACTGTTTTCTAGGTAATAACCCACTGAAGTTTTCACCACCATCCACTCTCACCGCACCTAAATATTTAACACCCTCTTCCACCCTCCAAGGAGCCACAATGGAAGACACAGTCCGAAGTTAGGACATGGTGGCTTGTGGTTAATTAGGAGTCTCGCCAGCACACTATTTACAGCCCTTGCCTTGAGTGGCAGGTCCACCTTCTGAGGCTGCCCTGAGTTTTGCTGGGGTTTTTTTAAAGCAGCTTCAAAAATACCCATTGCCACGTCCAATGCTGCCTGCACGCTTTCCGCGTTGGGTCCCGATGTCCACCCTCTTCTAGCCTGATGGAAACCAGTCTCTGCCGCCACCAGCCCCTCCCCAGACGGGCACTTTGCAGATCCCCTGGACTGATTCTCTGCCCGGTCTCCAGTAGGAAACCGAGTCTTTCCCAGGCAGCACACACAAGCGGTACAATGGTCCTTGTTCAATGCATAGAGTTCTATTTTACATGTTCCTAAAACCCTCTTTGAAAAGAATTAAATGCCACCCTCGGAAGGGTCCTAAGGAATAACTGAATCCCATGCCTCTTACCTCTTTTTAGGAGGTAAATGACTGTAGCCCTAAGAAGCAGCTGGACCTGGGTTCAAATTCTGTCTCTGATGCTGGGGGTCTGCAGACAAGTGACTAATATCTCTGAGCCTCTGTCTCTTATCTGTCGAATAGGGATAAAAATAGTCTTGGTACCATGGGATTACTGAGACAGCAAGTGAGATGATTCTTGTGATCTGCTTAGCATAATTCTTAGACTAAAGTAAGTGCTTAATACCTACTGATTTCATTGATTATTTTGGGGTCTGCTTTGAGAATCTATAAATAGCTCTGAAAGACTCCTCAAAAGATACATCAAATGTTTGCACTCTTTTACATAAAATAGAACTAAATATGTCTTAGAGAGAACTCACACAAGCATTTTATGCTATTATTGTAAACATACTTTGTGAAAGATGAAAAGTAATAAAAAGACGATAGGAGTGTATCATAAAATGATGGAGCAGACCATGGTAAAACAGAGGGGGCGCGTTCACTTCCGACCTCGGACCAGAGATGTAGTCCCAGTGCCCGTGTTTCCTCCGCCAAGTGGCCTGGCTGGCGCCCCAGGCTTCTGTTCCTGCAAAGTCAAGAGTAGCCACAACAAATACACTCTGTTATCTGTTTGTTTTGCTTCTCAGAATCTACTACATTCTTCCCCACATTGCTACACAGGCTTCATACATATTATTTTCAAACATCCCTGTTTTCTTCTCATTATGGGACTGCTACATGTTCCAGGTGTGAACAGAGTGTAAAAGAAAGTCTGTGCGTCGTGATAGATGGATGCGCATCCTCCCAGAATTTGCTCAGGGGAAATGGTAGGTGTGCAAGCTCCCATACTTGCATCTACGGAGAGGTGATTTGTGACATGGCTGGAGGTGGGGCCCTCCACATCCCACACACCTGGCTTTGCAACCCGGCTCCAAGTCCTTGAGTGACCTTGAACAACTCTCTCAGTGTCTTTAAACTTCACTTTCTCATCTGCAAAGTGGACAGAACACTAAGAATATGTAACCCGAAGAATTGTTGCAACTATGAATCAAGTTGATGCATGTAAAGCAAAGAGTTTCTCCACATCACGCCACTGACATTGGGGCTGCACAATTCTCTGAGTGGGGACTGTCGTGGGCATCCCAGGGCCCTTAGCAGCATACCTGCTCCCCGCTAGATGCCAGTAGCGTGCCCTTGTCTCTCCAGTTGTAACATTCAGGTCTCCAGATACTGTCACACATCCCCTCAGGGGACACAGTTTGCTCTGTCCCCCACTGAAGACCACAGTGCAGAAACATAGTGAGTGCTCAGGAAAGTCTCCTTCGAATCATCATCATAACAGGAGCACCGTTACTGAAACCAAATATTCCTTCCATTGCTCGATTCATGCAAATCAATGACTATTTTAACCATCCATGAAAAATCCCATTTTTCTCTGCTCACAGACTTTTCATACCAAATCCTCAGTTTAACCTCAGATGCAAACTTCTTCTTATAAGAGCTTTTCATCTGTGTAATATTAAAATACTGACGGGATACTCCACCGTGATAGGCTTCAGCCAATTTGTTGGCTCTGTGCCTCCTGAATCCCTCCTTTTCCTTCCCCTCCCCCGACACAGGTGAGAGACAGGACTGAGCCCACAATGAATAAGCTGCTTTTCCCACTGAATATACCCGATTTCTCGTCTCTCATTTTGCATCCATTGAGGTGTTTTTCCACGGAGCCGAAGGAAGATGGGATTATGTGAGTGCATGCGTTCATTCACTGGCTGCTTAGGATCGAAAACCCTGGGGATAAATTTGGAAAATGACCAAATTAATCACTTATGATCTGCATTCGGTGCACATTATCATAATATTGATATAATACACACACTGTTCTTTGCTTATTTCTATATTGAGTGAGGCCCTGCAGCAATTTTGAGGAAATTTGAGACCCACGCACCTGGCTAAACGCTCTTTCTCTCTAAATAACCCCAGGTCTCCTGGTTTGCAAGGATTGGCCTAAAATGAGTTACAGTTGCCAGAACATTTTTAAGTAGGGAAATAAATTAGAGTGGTAATAATCATAACAATTATATAATAAATGTTAAAAATTGTAAGTTCCCCAGTGTCCTTAATAACTTTATTTTGGTGTGTGTGTGTGGAGGGGGAGTGAGATGTGGAAATTCCAACCCTGGCTTCTGGTGACATCATCAGGCTGAAGTGAGAGGACAGGCTTCTAAATTCCAAATGTCACCAAGGTGCCGAATGAGGTGGCACTTTGACTTTCTCAGCTGAGTTTGCTGGGTTTGAATTATTAAAGTGGTCGTTTGTGAAATAAATCTGGGACTTCATGAAAGTTTCTGGATTGACCATCTCCCCCCACCCCCCACCCCTTTCTCTCTCTCTCTCTCTGGCTCCCTCATTTTCTTTCTCCATCCGGCAACCAAGGCAGCGGCAGCTGCATGAAGCACCCGGGTTGCCCCATCCCTAGCAATCTCCCCACCTCCAGCTGCAGATGGGAGAAAACCAAGGCTGAAGAATGGGATGCCAACATGTCCCCAAATAAGAGACTCTTCCAGGAAGACCTGGTGACCAGAACGCTGGTAAAAATGCCCCAAATGCCCAAACCTGTGTGCTGGGCTGGGTGTGAGACCTGCCCACGCACGCTACACAGATGAGCGCTGAGAATTCAACCACACGCAAGTCATACACGCTTCACAGCCACGCTGGCCAGCGTTTATAAGCCAGGCGTTGTGCTGAACACTCGCCTCTCCCATTGTAGGGACGGTTATGATACCATTTATGGATGTGGCCACTGAGGCCCGGAGGACACAGACCACTCGCTCCAGGTCACAACAGCTGCAAGCAGGAGAGGTGGGAGGTCAAACCCAAATCTGGATGACTCCGGAGCCCCTATTCTTATTAGTCATGATGCTATGTTATTAAGATGAACCGTATCCCTGCAGGATGAGAAGATTCTCAAATCCTAAAGGCAGGCCTGTGAGTCCGCCACAGAAAAGCTCGCTGTGACTAGGGATGCGATGGAACTTAGCCCAAACGCGTGTCTAAGTGAGTCCTCTCCAGGACGATTTGGAAGATCCTTTACGTCAGAAGTCAGTGCTGTGTCTGTGATCGGGAGTAAAGACCCAAAGCAGAGTCTACACTTGATGGGGTTCAGCTCCTTTCCAGAACACCAACAATAGGTCATCACGTGCAGTAATCTCTCCTGCGCTATTCCTCGTCTTCTTGGGTCACGTGTTTTCCAACCTGGAGGATCCCTAATGCAGCAGTAGGCTGGAAGCCCAGTGTACGGTTAGACAGTCCTAGGTTTGGAAACTGGCTTCCTCTCTAACCCGCACTGCAGCCCTGAGGCAGGGACTCTACGGTCTGAGCCTCAGTGTGCCCGCCTGAGAGTGGCAGGGTTGGTCACAGCCACTGCAAGGCCATACTCTGCCTTTACAAAATTAGAAGAAGGCACGCCTTCCTCCGGTCACCTTATTTCCACGTTGGAAATGTGTCATAATAGGCTGATGTCTTTAAAACAAGACACTCTCCTGCCATCTGCTGGAAACCTGTGGTAATGCAGTGTGCAAAGGCCCAGCTGTGAATGGCATCCTCTTCGTGCAGTGCAAGACCTGCCCAACTGTGCATGGCTGCCCCGTGATGCCTCACGGGATTGCTGGCGAGAGAGGATTTGATATTGCTGCCAACTGTTTATTTGACACTTTGGTGGACCTGGCTCACAGGTCCTCAGCAAATGGTGGCTGTTCTTTTGGCTCAAACAAGTTGGATGGGAGTGTCTCATCTGTCCACATCTAGTCAATGAGAAATCTTGTGTAGCATCTTTTTTTCTGGGGGGTTGGGGGTGGTCTCCAAGTCATCTCAGCCCATCTCTCCTGGACCTTCTGCTCTTGAACTAGCCCCCTAGCCAGGAGACGAGACTGAAGGAACTTTCTGAGCCTTGCTCCTAAAACTCGGGCTGGCATTTCTTTGACACTTTGAATCTCTGGAGCTCCCCAAAGAGTCTCGCCAGATGTTTAGTATGTTCCAGCAGCTTTGCCCCTCAGCCAAAAGGTTCTCAGAATGGGTGAAGAACATGGCATCTGGGGTTCCACAAAAACTGGGTTTGAATCCTGGCTTTTCCATTTCCTTGCTGTGTGGCTTTGGGTGAGTCACTTAACCTTGCTGTGCTGCAGTTTCTTCACAGGTGAAAAGGCCAGATTTCCCAATCTATCTATCACAAAGAGGTGTGGAGTGAAGACAAAAGGAGAAAATGTGTTTAAAGCACTTAAGAGTAAGCACTCTATGCATCAAAGATATTATTATTATTGGCTACAGGGAAAAATATTTCAGACTTCTTTTTACAGGCCGTTCATTTCCAGCCAGCCACCCGCTCTCTGATGACTGTGTTTTTGTGAGCCTAAAGGTAGAATCCCCAATTTCACAGACCTCCAAAAAATGTCTTCCTTGAGAGGTTTTCCGGAAAAGCTCAAAGTCTCATGATGTTTACTTCTGCATTTAAGGCATCCCACAAAATCAGATGGTCCTGGCTTCTATCGGGCACAGAGTTGCTTCACTCAGGAAGTGTTTGAACTTCACAGCTGTTTCCTCTTCAGCAACAAATACTCCAGAGATAGGAATGGCTGCGGATGGGGACCGACCGGCAGAGTCTCCTCTCTGCGGTGCTCCTGCCTAACCAACCGTGCCGCTGGTTGCTGCATCCTCTTTTCCTGGAATTTCAGGCAGAATCAGGACACGTTCTGTTCCCAGTTGCTCCTCTTATGTTTTCTGTCTGCTCCACCCCCTGTCCCTGGCTCCAGACTTCCAGCGCCTGCTCTCTCGGCCTGAGGATCTGTGGCTTATTGAAACGCCTCTGGTACACAGGGTACATGCCTAGGTTGTTACTGGCTAAAAAACAGCTGTTTTTGGAAGGTGGTTTAGTTCATTCTGGGGGACATGGGCAGGGCAAGAAAGGCCAGTCTGCAAGCCAGTGGCCCCAAAATGCAGATGCACAGGCTCCTTCTGTAGCCTTCCCTGGCTGTGTGACTTCAAGCAAGTGGCTTCACCTCTCTGAATTCCCCCTCCATGCTTCCATTGTCTTTAAATGGCCTTAAGGGCAGATGAAATGAATTTTCATAAATGAGTTCTACTTAAGAACTGGCTTTCCGGAGGGAACCCACCTGGCCTCTGCCAGGCTCCCTTTCAGCAGCTGGGTGACCTTAAATTACTTCCCTCTCTGGGCCTCAGTTTCTTCGTTTGCAGAAGGGGCAGAAGAGGTGGTCCCTATCTCTGAGACTGGTTGGGAGGACTAAGTGAGATGATGCTTTGAAAGGGTTTGCTAAAGTGTCTGACCTGGGGTAAATGCTCCACAAATCTTAGCCATTATTATAGGCCTTTTAATAAAATAGAGGCTTTTGGGGAATTAAAAAAGAAAAAGAAGAAAAACGTTAATGAGCTTAAACAGCATTTTGGAAAACAGCTTTATTTAATATGTTCTTGATGTATCTGGCTGGTCTGTTCCATTAAAAAAAAGATTTTTTTCCCCTCTAAGGAGGCCACAGTCTCGGCCCAGCATGGCCTGCTCCAGGCCACACAGCGAGCGTGACCCAAGCTACTAGGGACGAAATCCAGGCTTCTGACCCCTCATCAGATGGCCAAGGCTCCTTGCTCTCCCTCATGGCCAGAGATGGCACACAGCAAACGAATGGTGCCACATCCTAGGGGAGGAAAATGGCATTTCTCCTCCGCCTTGATCTGGCCAGTGGTACCAGTCAGGAAACCACATCAGTCCCCTGGCCATCTCCCGTCCCCGTTCTCCCTTCAGGTCCTAAGTGCCCAAGCCTCTCTACCGTGACCCAGCCCCCAAATGTTCTCCAACCAAGGACCAGAGTGAGGCTTCAGGGGCAACGGGTAAGGAGGGGCCCAAAACTCAGCAATCCAGGTGAATAATGTTTTAATGTAATATATTTTTAAAAGTCAAATGCAAAAAAAAATCCACGATGAACAAAATGTCAACATTTTAAAGAAGGAAAGAGTTGGTGGCCAGGGTGGCCCCCTCTCACCTGCAGCTCCAAACGTAACCAAGAGGAGCAGATTTGCTTCTGCCCCCTTGAATTTCCTGTAAGGGCCACCGCCATGAATTTCCACCTTCCCGCCCTGGGCGCCCCCCTCCCCACGGAGGTGAGCTGGGGTGAAGAGCACAGAGGCTGTTTGGAAGGCCGAGAGGACTTGGGTTAAACAGGACTCGGGCGGGACATTCCAACTTTCCGTCTTGTTTTTGAACTCCATCTAGGCTCTTCTCCTTAATCAATAAAACAGGAATTAGGTCTCAGCTCCAAGAGTCGCTTTCTGTCTTCCAGTTTATGACCCTGGCCACCTCCGCAGCCCTTTCAAAGTTGCCGGACTGCCTTCTTCAAATACCTGAGGTCGCAGAAGCAGGTAAAAAACGTTTGGGAACTTCCTGCGGCAAAGCGGGAGGGCAAGTTCAACGGCCTGCTCCCCCGACCTCAGGCGTTCCGCGCGAGCGCGCGCGCGCGTACCAATAACTGCAAATTTTTCTCTTTGACCCCCCTCTTTTTTGGGGAGAAACGCCAGGGGAGGGGGGAAGCAGCGGGAAATGAGGTGCCGAAGCAAAGTGTTTCTGCCCTCCTGCTTCTGGCTCCCGCTCCGCCCCCGTCCAAGGGGGAGGACTTTGAATTCCAGACCCGGAATCCTTTCCGTTTTGAAATTGATCGATTTTATCCGGGAGCTTCAAATCGAAACCAGGAGAGGGGGCTTTGAAATGTCAAAGAATAGTTGCAAAAGGAAAAAGGAGGTGGGGGGAGGAGGGGGGAGAAGGGAGAGATAAAAAAAAATAAGAGGTGGGCAGACGGAGGCGTTTTTTTTTCCTCCCGAAAACCTACCTTTGTGACGGTTCGTAACCTTTTCACCCTTTCCGCGGCGGTGGTGAGTTCCTTAGAGCCCTTTGAAAATCGGGTGAGAGCTGTGGACCCCCTCCTCGAAAAAATGCCCTTTCGGACCGTGCGTGCGACCTTCGCATTCAATTTCAGGAGGCCGGGTGGAACAGATTTTGCGCAATTCGGGGAAATTTTTGCAAAACCCTCTGCTCGGCCATTTGCATTGGAATTTAACCGTCCCCAGCTTCAGTTTTGGACGGGTAGTGTTTGTCTGGAGTAATCTTGACCTATTTTTAAAAAATTATTATTTGGAATGGAAAAAAAAGGAATCCAGCCACGTTTGGGAGAAGGCAAGCGCTGGCCGGCGTGACTTCTAGCGGGGGACTCGGGTGTGGCCCCGGGCTCCAGGCATGAAAACCTGGGCGCGTTGGAAAGTTCGCCCGCGCCCGTTTCCAGCGCGGCAACCTCCCCACGCTGGTGACTCCCACAGCCCCAGACCTTTCTTTCAGGTCCCCAAGATCCACGCTCTTGCCGCTGGATGCTGGGGCAGGGGCTAGGCGCCTCCCCTCCCCAGGAAGACCTCTGGGTGGTGCCCAAAGTCAGCCCTTTAGGTGACTGGCTCTGTGGGAGACCCGGGGAAAATGCAGACTGGGTTCATGGCAGAGAGCTTCCGGTCTCCTTCAGGTGGGCGCCAGAGCCATGAGGAGTGAAATGCATACCTTAGAAATCATGGCAAACCTAATTCTGATTGTTTTTTATTGTCATTTTGAAGACCCCCTGTTGTGAAGGCACCCTGGGGGGCTGGCAGGAGAAAGTGGGGGCCTGGTCCAGCTCAGTCTGCCCCCTCACTCTCCAGCAGCCCAGGGCAGGGGTTCCAAGAAGGAGGGAGGCAAAATGGGCACAGAGGGTCCTGGGGTCCCTGAGGGCAGCTGCCCCCAAAGGCCAGTTTGAAGGGAAAGGCATTGAGAGGTTTATCCGTTTAGGACCGACAGAAGGTGAATCAAAGGTGAATGTACGGAGATAAGCAGAGAGACAGAGGAAGAGATGCAGGAAGACAGACACATTGTGAAACTGGCACAGAAAGATGCAGAGAGAGAGGGAGAGAGAGAGAGAGGGACAGGTTGACAGTCACAGCATCCAGGGCAGCCAAGCTGCCATGCGGAGCCCGACCCAATGGGAGAGTGGCAAACCCTGACTAGGACTGGATCCCCCGGACGCCACCTCCCATGTCCCATCCAGGCCTTTGGAGACTGCGCACGGACTCCCGCACCAACCCCCACCCCAGGAGAGTTTCAGGGGTGATAGGGCGGGATCAGGAAAGTCCACTCTTCCCTGGAAGCTGCTTTAGGGGCTGCACTTTTGTCTTCCAGCTCTCGACCCCAAATACCCGCCTCTGAGCTGCCCCTCCCAGGTGGAGAGGAAAAACGACCTTCTGGGTTTTCTCGCCTGGGCAGGCCCATCCTTAATGTAACACTGCGGCTCCGCAGGGCAGGCCACACATCGAGGTCCACACACTCCGGATGAGAACTTCAGAGTTGTAAATGAAGCTGGCAAAGTGATAATAAATCGTGTTCCATCATCTGACCAGTTGACAAGTGTATCTTTCTAATCACCTGGGAGGCCAAAGTGGCCTTGAGTCCTGTCCCCGAAGCACAGGTGGAGCCCACACGCAGCCTTCGTGTGTCTGACCCAGCCTGTCTTCGCCACGACAGGCTCCGTGAACATGTGTAGACACCCTCGAGTGCAAACACCAGCTTCATCCACATCCCCTCTGACTAATACCTGCCCCTCGGCCGTCCCTCAGGCCTAAGCATGAAGGTGTTCATACTCCAGAGATGGATCCACGGACTAGGACCACGCGGGGTCTGGACTCAGGCTGACACCCATGTAGACAGAAGCCTCCCTTTCTGGGTGCCCTGAACATGGGGGTACAGTGATGGGGATGTGTGGCCTCTCTCCTGCAAGCCCCCTGTCCCTGTGAGAGGGGCATACTTAGAAGGGAGGCAGAGCGGAACCCCTTAAAGCAGAGACCCCTCTCGCTCAGAACTAAGAGCGGCACCTCCCTGGCATGGCCGGACCCCCTGCGGGTGTCTCCCAGAGGCCTGAGTGTCTGCAGCCCCGCGTGGGTGCTTTGACACACACAGCTTACCCACTCTCCGAGGCCCCAGCCGCGCTCAGCTCCTGCCATGGCAGACGCTTCCTCTGGGAGCAAACTCTCCAAGAAACTCAATCTGCTGTGTACAGAATTATGGGTTGTTCTTGGCTCCGGCCTCACCTCGCCCTTAGTGCGCACACAGACATCCACACAGAGCGAGCAGGCTGTGCTGAGTGCCATGGGGCTTGGGGCTATGCCGGGGAGACCGGCCTCTTGTTTCTTCCCTCTGGGCTGGAGCCCTCTCAGCACTAAGGAGGAAAAATCATAGGCATTCAGAAGCAGCCTTAGAGGGAAACCCACCTTCTCTCCTCTGTCCCCCACCCAAAGATACAGCTCAACCCACACTGTGGAGAAGGCCTCTCTGCCTCCCTTCCAGGATGAGAGCACAGCTGGGGGCCTGGAGGTGGTCCCCGCATGCATGTGGGCCTCTGTGAGGCCTCCCTAACATGGCATGCAATGCAGTTTATGTCGGCACCTCTGCATTTCTAGATCTGCGCGTGTCTGTGCACTTTGGGGAGGGGGCCCAGCTTTCATCAGATTGCCCAAGATGTCCATGACCCCAAAAGGGTTTTGGACTGGTGCTAAGAACTTAAGGGTTTTCAAGGGCAAGCAGTGCCTTTGTTCACCAGGACATGGATAAGAACCTCCGTGACAACATTGTTGCTAATAGCCCTACCATGGACACGAATACCTAAATATCCATCAGTCGAGGGGCAGAAGGATACATTGTAGTAAGTTCATCACTGGCAATATTATTCTGCAGTGAAAATAAAATGAACTACCAGGTGGCACAAAAATGTGGATGACTCTCCAGCGCAGCGCTGAGTAGAAGAAGCCGCCACTTTTACCCGTCTGAGGAGCCCCGTTCAACTTGAACCACGGTTTGTCTCACCCTCTCAAACTCCTAAAGGCCAAACTCTAAATTGCTCCGCTAATGCGGGTATTGGAATGATCCCCAGGAGTTTATAATACGGAACCTTCGCCCTTCGTCATGTTGGGGGGGCAGGGGCAGGGAACAGTTAATGGGGCAGCATGCCCCGTGTGTGGAGACTTAACTAGTCCGGGACAGTGCAGACAGAGGGGCAAAGGGGCTCTGGAGCTTGGAAAATAATTATTTTCCAGCCATTATTATGGTCCCTTGGAGCACATTAAGGTTTGAAACTCAATTCTGACCACTCCAAGAAGGATATTTAAGAGTTTGGCTCTACCGTCACTGTACTCTTCCTTTGAAAACTAATTTAAAAAAACAAAAACAAAAATCTTACAATCCCCCACCCGCCTCCAAATCCTTTAAAAAGCCCACGATACGACGATCCAGGCAGCATAACCGATCACAACTTGCCCAGAGAGGTTATCCTAATAACCCTTTGAAGTACAACTTTGCTTTCAACCCTTCCAAATATACCGAATAGCTATGTATATATTTCCCTCTCTTTTCTCCCTCATTAAATTCCTCAGATGCAGGAGCCAAAGGAAGCCTCCTGCAGAACCCAATTATCTGTGTTCCACATGTTTAGTTTTTAATAATAAAATAAAATGAAATGAAACCCAAAGGGCGCAAGCCTCTGACCAAACTTTTATTACCTGATCGCAACACATGCCGAAGCCACGCTGGGGTGGGGGAGCTTTCTTCTTCCACCCGAGCTGTCCCGGCAAAGCTCTTCTCCGGTCCCCTGACCCCAGGCCACTCCAGAATCCTCGGCACCGACATTTGGCTCCTCCGTAGGGGCTGCCCTGGCAGAGGGTGGGCTCTGACTGTGAAGCGGCCGAGCCCAGACGTAACTCGGTGTGCGATTCAACCGTGGGTTTTCATCCAGCTTGACTCACGCCATCTGTTTCCCCCGAGCGCCTTTGTTTTCCTGTTGATTAACTCAAGAAATCTTTATTTTGACTATTACGTGCACTCAGGTGCTAGAGCTAGAGAGAAAAGCGTGAACTTGATGGGTAGAATTCCTGTGTTGGGGGGGTAGCCATTCAAGGGGAGGAACCAGGCAATTTTATATATACAAGGTGTGTGCCTGCTTGTTTGTAATTTTCTGCACAGTGCATACTGATTTCTAAAATTATACATAATGCATCTGTAACTATATATACAACTTTGAAGTTCATGTGCAGAAAATGATATCCACACACACACACCCTCCCCCACCATCAGTCTGTCACACGTGATTTTACGTTATTTTCCACATAGCACTTCATGATGTCCCAAATTATATATATAGTTTTGTATTTTATATGCAATTATATTTAATTTTTAATGACTTTATAAATATATTTTACATGCAATTACATGTAGCATCCTACCTGCTTTTAGAAATCATGAGTGTGATGCAGGAGGCAGAAGAAGCTCGCGTGAGAGGGGGAGGTGGGCGTCCGTCCTTTGGATGAGGTGGGGCTAGGAAGGCCTCTCTGAAGAAGGAAGTTTTCTAAAGGCAGGTTTCTTGAGTTAAATTTACGTAATTAAAGTTAACCCTTGAGAGTCACACAGTCCAGTGAGATTGGACAAATACGTAATACGGTCGTGTGGCTCCTGTCCTAGTCGAGGTAGGGGGCATTTCCCTCGCCCCCAAAGTTCCTTTGGGCCCCTTCACAATCCGTGTCTCTTCCCCTGCCCCCTGGCAACCGCTGATGTCTTTTCTGTCCTCCAGTTTGCTTTTTCTGGGATGTCACAGCAATGGAATTACGGAGTACGTAGTCTTTCGGGCCTGGCCTTCTTTCGCTTGGCTCAGTATGCTCGAGGTTGCCCTGTGTTGTTGTGTGTCTCCTCCTGCCCCGTTCCGTCGCTGACTAGTTCCCCAGGGCGCGAGGTGCCGCAGTGTGTCTGTCCACACGGTGGTGGGTGGGCGCAGGAGGTGGTTCCCACGTCCTGGCTGCCGAGAATGCAATGGCTCCGAACATCCGTGCCGATGTCCCGGTGTGGAGACATGCTTTCCCTTCTCTTGGGGGAAGCCTGAGGCATGTCACTGCTGGCCCACATGGGGGCTTAAGGTCTACCTTGACAAGGACCTGCCACACTATGTCCCGAAGTGGCCAGACCACTGTGCGAGTGCACCAGGGGCCTCTGAGCATTCCGGTCGTTTTATGTCTTTGTCAGTACTGGCTATGGTCAGCCTTTTTCCTTTCGGCCATTTCAGCATCTCTATTGCATTTCCTAGATAATCGATGATCTCAAGCATCTTTTCAGGAGCTCCTTGGCCATTATCATTTGAGACATTTAATTTTATATGTCTATAATATATTATAATTGGTATGTCATTTATATGTTTGCAATTATATAACACATGTGGTATATAGAATGTGTTTGGATTCATTCAATGCTGATAAGAAGGCAGCCATGGGCAGAGGCTGCAGGGGACTGTTCCAGGCAGAGGGAACAGCAATGACGGAGGCCCAGAGGTAGGAACCAGCCAGGATGGTTAAGGAACAGGAAGGCCCATGCACAGCTGTGTATCTTACAAAAAGGAAAAAATAGAGTCCTTCAGATACTATTGTTGCATAACATTATTTGAGCATTATTCCAAGACTTCATGGCTTTCAGTAACAACTTTTATTTTAAGCTCATAGATTCCAAGAGTCCAGAATTTAGACTCAGCCTAGAAAAGTCGGTTAATCATTCTTTCACAACGCCTGATGTCTGGCATCTGAGCTGCGGAGATTCCAATGGCCAGAGGTGGCTGGATGGCTGGAGCTGGGATCTGCTGGGAGTTCCTTCACTCATATATGCCTGGTGCCCGGATGGGGACCCCTTGGAGGCTTAGCTCAGCTGGGACTGTGTACGGAATACCTAACCTTGGCCTCCTCACATAGCCTGACTTCCTCAGGATACAGCAGCCTCGGGGTCGGAGCAGAAGTATTCCAGGGAGCAACGCCGAGGCAGCCTCAACCCCTCTGTCCCAGCCTTGGAAGTCACACAGCACCACTTCTGCCTCATCTCACAGAGGGAGCCGTTCGGACCTGCCCAGATTCGAGAGAAGAAAAACAGGACTGCAAATGGTGCACGCAAGGCCACGCCAGAGGAGAAGGAAGGTGGAGGCTGCGGCAGTGGCAGCCTTTGGGAAGCCGAACGCACCGCAGTCAGAGCTGGTGGTGATACAGCTTGTTCTGCTCAACAAATGCTTCTCAGGGTGATGAATAAGCATGTGGATGAATAAGACCCAGTCCTTGAACTTGAGGAATTCCCAAGGCAAATGGAGGAGATGGCTATGTAAATGAAAACCATGCTGTACTGACTTGGACAGCGTGTACCACATGAGGCTACACAGTCCCCGGGAAGCGGTCCATATTGCCTGGGAGGTGGATGGGGCTGGAGCTCTGGGGGTGTGCGGAGTGTCCCAGGTAGGCCCGGGCAGAGAGTACATTCGGAAGAATGGCCTGTCAAACAGTGGATGTTCAGGCAGGGGCGGAGCATGAAGATGGGGTCGGAAAGGCAGGCTGAGCCCAGGTAGGAAGGGGTTCTAAGTGAAGGCTAGGAACTTGGACTTGATCGTGTGGATAATAAGAAACCACTGTGGGGATTAAGTGCTGTAATCAGACGCTGGCTATGGGAGGACGCCTTGTGGGGCTAGAAAGGCGAGTGACGATTGACCAGGGTTCCACTAAATGTCCAGAAGCTGATAGGAAGTCCATGTAGCCATCTGGGGAGAAGGGAGGCTCAGGTAGACCGGGGCTGAGGATGGAGAGAATGGGGGCAGAGCGTGCAGAGTCTGGGCAGAGGGGCTAACAGGATCCCTGAGAACGGGGAGGAGCAGAGGGGGAGGAGCGTGTTCCGCACCTGGGCAGCAGTGCACCTCATCACTCCTCAACCCTGACCATGCACTTGAATCATCCAGGGGAGCTTTCCCCAGCTGGAGTGGTTTGATCTCCACACCCACGCAGCTCAACCAAAGCCTTCAGGTTGGGCCCTGGTCATGGGCGCTTTTAGAAATCTCCCCTGCAAATGCCCCCGTGTGACTGAGGTTGGAGGCTGCTGGATTAATGACGCATTTCCAGAGACTCTGGGGAGAATTTCTAGAACACTGGCTTGAGTAGAGCAAGGAAAGAGAGAAGTGATTTTGATTTGGGACATGTTGGTTTTCATGACAGCAAGGATGTTGGATCTTTGTCCAGGAGGCGTAACATAGTTTAATAAAACTTAGTTAATCCATAAAAAGAAATTCAGTTGCTTCTCCTACAGCAGAGTGAAGCCACACAAAGCATTGGCCACAGTCCTAAGTGTCCCCGCACAGAGCTACGGGCTTTCCATAACCCGCTGTGATTATCACACCCATTTTGCAGAAGAGGAAACCGAGACTCAGATGGACCAAGGAACTAGCCCCAACTGACACAAGGAGGAGGTCTCTGTGGGTGCCCACGGAGTCCGTGTCTCAGAGGCGGAGCCCACAGGCCAAGCAGAACATCTCAGTCTCAGTCTACCCTCGGGCCGCATATCATCAGCTTTGGAAGAATTGCTGCGGGCCTTGAACCCAGCCCTGGAGTCGCCATCACCCCTGTGTCACCAGGACTCCTACCCCCAGTGACCCTCATGACCATCGCTGGTGCCTTTCCACTCGCACAGCCCTGCCGGCCGCAGGAAGGCCTCTGAGAAGCTAACAGAGCCTCTACGGCATATCATAAAACAAAACCAAATGCTTTCTCCCCCCTCCCCGCCTCCCACACCCCTTTCCCTGAGTATCTGTCAAAGCCAGAGGAGAAATAAAAAC
Source organism: Trachops cirrhosus (assembly GCA_028533065.1). Classification (NCBI taxonomy): domain Eukaryota; kingdom Metazoa; phylum Chordata; class Mammalia; order Chiroptera; family Phyllostomidae; genus Trachops; species Trachops cirrhosus. The sequence continues at coordinate 62,218,014 of CM052546.1, read as the reverse complement.
CAGAATCTCCAAACAATACACTACCCGACAGATAATAAATAAAATCTCCAAAGAGGGGGGAATAAAAAAGAGCAAGGAGTCCCACAAAGGCGGGGGCCTTGGGTGCACTGGCCTGCGGCAGCTACCAGCAGACCCCGGGTAAGGAAGCAATTGAGATAAAAAATGGACGTCCCCCCACATGCCGGGTGTGGGGAAGCGTGCGACACTGGCCGGAGCGCAGGCCTCGCCAGGCCTTGCTCGCTCGCGTACAAGTAAATACGCATGTTGCCTTGCATAGAGCAGACAGACACTCAATAAATTCTTAAGCTATGCATCAAAGTACCAATCTTCATTTGTGAATTTTCCAAGTACACATGTTTATGGGCCATTGCGTCTCCCCTCAAACTGCAAAATGAGCAGGAATTTTTTTTAAAAAGAAACAACAAAAACCTTTTGTATTTATTGCACACATTCAGTCAGCTTCCCTCCCTGTCGCACTTGGAGACGGGGCAAGAAAGTAATGACCCCAAGGGGCTGCGGACACCTCTGGGGAACGGGAGGAGGCGGGGAGAGGGCCAGCTTTTAGTTTCTATTTCTGAGAGTTCTGTACGCATTTTGCTAAAGGGCCTGCTCTGGCTTTGTTCGGCTGAAGAAGTTCTTCTTTTCTCACGATCCCTCGTGATTTTTATGAAATTAATAAAGTCACCATAGAAAGTGAAGAATGAAGAAAATATTCTGGAGGGTGCTGTGGAGACGTCACGGCAGCATGGAAGGGCAAATGTTCTCCATGGCGACCGGTCAAATATTTAAGTTTTCCTGCCCTCTGGTCCCTGCACGGTCATTATTTTTCACATGTAACCAGAGTGTAGAAGGTTATTAAGATGTGTTTCTCCAACCACTGTGTGTGAGCTTTATGATGGCTTTTAGCTGATGGAGGCTGCACACCCACACACACGCACACACCCAGATGTGTAGTTGACCCATAGTCTTGGGTAAGGGGGGCCTGTCCTGAGTGCGGGTCCTCAGAGGGCCCCACTCTGTCCCTCTTCCAGCCACACCCTTCTCATGGGTCGAGGAGACTCAAGGGCCAAGGGGCCAGCCCACCCAGAGAACACCCCTGTCTTCTGGGCCATGTAGTTGGCAGCACCTACCAAATACTCTGAAGATGCATTTCGTGTGCTGGCCATGTGTCGTGGGCGGGGTAGATCTCTCAAGGGCGCTATATAACCTTTGAAATGAAATCTCCCGGAAACACTACCTCTGTGCTTTCTCTAGCGTGGGGATGAGGCTGCACTTCCTTTTCTGGTGAAGAGATGACAGTTGGTCATTTTCTGAATCGGAAGCTTCCCTTGGAGTCACTACCTTTGGTCATTTCCTGAACTGGGTGCTTCTTCCTTTGGAACTCGGCTCCGAGATGTGGGTGCTTGCGTGTGTGCAGTGGTGGGGGGCGAGAAGCTGGTCCCCCTGTGAACTTCGAGGAGTGCAAGCTCCTCGGAGCAGGCTTGTGCGCCCCCCATGAACGCTGGGAGTCCAGGCCCCAGGAGTCATGGCCATCCCTGCCGTGAGCCCCGAGTCGCCAGCCCCACGCTACCAGATGCCTCCTGGGTATCTCCATGTGGTGCACACTCAGCCGCCCCAAACTCAGAGTGTTCCGACTGGAGTTGATTGTCTTCTCTCCAGATCTGGGTTTCTCCCGGGCTCCTCGCCGCTGTCTGGGGCCGCTCTGTTCATCACATCTCCCAGACCGGAAGTTGCACATCACCCAAGTGTCTTCCTTCTCCATCACACCGCTGACAACAGAAATGGACAACTTCCAGGCGCTGAGCACCTGCTTCCTGGTTCAGGTGCAGAGCATCACTTACCCCTCCCATATACCTGTGAGGTCAGTGTTACTGTCACCATTGCACAGATGAGGAAACTGAGGCTCAGAGCAAAGATGAAGCTTTCCACTCTGACTACACCCGGCTTCCCCTGCAGCTGGTCAGACTTTTTCCCTTCTCTCCCTTGTGGTGTTCATCCCGCCCCCCAGCAAAGTTCTTCAAAGGCACCCAGTAGGTGCTTCTTTGAAAAGCTGCATTGGATTGAACTGAACTAACCAGCTGGGGCACGTTATGTTGTGTCTCTGCCCCTGTCCAGGTGGAAACTGCTGCCAACACAAGGTCCTCCTCGGAGAGGAAGGGGAGCAGGCTAAGAGCAGGGAGAGAATGGGTGGGGCGACTTCAAAGGGGAGGCAAACCGATTAGTGGGAAATCTGTTTATAGAGCCAGTGAGTGATGGTGAGGGAGAGATGCTGAAACGCAGAAGGGCGGGGACTGCCGGCTCCACCACACCATCCCCGATCCGTTTTCAGCCGCAGGCCATGTTAGGTGCCCCTTTGAAAGGCGCCTGGTCACCTAAACTGGGCAGCCAGCTCTGGACCACCAACCAGCCCCCAGCGATGCTGGTCAGAGCACGGCTTGAAGGTTACCTGGGTGTGACTTCCGGAGGTCTGAGGAGTGCAGGGTTGAGGCATAATTAGCAACAGTATCAACGTGCATGTTTGTAGCATTTACAGCGTTTCAGGCACCATTCTGAGCTTTGCAAGTTTTTCAATCCTTATGACAACATTATGAAGAATTTCCTATAAATTAGCCCCAATTTACAGATGAAGAAACTGAGGCATGGGAAAGTGAGCTCGCCTAAAGCCACAGAGCTGGGAAAAGGTAGAGCTTGGAGATCAATCCAGGAGTGTGGTTCCAGAGGTGACCCTTTCAACCCCTCCACTCTGTGCTTCCCTGGCATAAGAGTTCTGGGTCATGAGTTCAAGCCTCGCTGCCCCAGGACTGCGCAACTGGGTGACTTCTGCAAGCCGCTCCCTCTCTGTGCCTCAGTTGCCGCCTCTGTGAAATGGGACCATTGATCCTAAGTACCTCATCGTGCTGCTGAGATAATTCTGAGATAATCACACAAGTAGAAGTGGAAATTAATATTAGCCATGGTATTCTTTCTCTCAAACCTTGGTAACCTCTTTCCCCATGTCCAAAATCAGAGACAGTTGGAAGGGCCTGGAAGGGGAAAAAATGCATTCTCGCCACAGGGTTTCACAAGGAGCAAGGGATGTAATGGACATAATGTAGCAGATTTGCCTCTTGAAATATTGCAGGCACACGAAAAGAGTAGAAGTATTATAATAAGTACTCGTGTATTCAACACCCAGCATAAGAAGTAAAATCTTCAGACAGCATTTCTCCTCCACGCTCTCCAAGGGCAGCCGCATCCCTGACTTTGAGGGTTATCATTCCCACCCTTAGACTTTCACCAGGGATGGTGGATGTAGCCTTGAACATTATATGGTCTCACGTCACACCTGGTCTTATCTCACACATTTTAAAACTTCGTATGAATAGTATCATCATGTCCATGTCCTTGTGCACACTCCTTCCAGCATCCTGTTCCTGAGCTTGCTCTATGTTGCATGTCTGGTTGGTTATTTCAACGGCTCGAGCACATTCAGCTGAATGAATGCACCTCAGTTAATTCATTCATTCCCAGTTGATGGCCATGTTGGGAGTTTTTGGGTTTTTAATACCATGAATGACGCTGCCATCAGTGTTCTTGGCGTGGCTCTCTGTGTGCGTGGGTGGGAGTTTCTCTGGAGACCACAGCAGCAGGTGCTGGGTTGCTGGTTAGAAATGTTTGTGCAACCTAGAATTGTTTGGCTGTTGCCAGTTTGCACTCCAGTATATTGTACCATTTACCCTGCCTGCCACCAGAGGTGGCTGGTGGTCCCACTGCTCCACATCCTCGCCAACACTTGGTTTCATTAAAGCGAATGCAATCATTATTAGGGATACCATGTGGTCTATATGGAGGCCAAGGCATTCTCGGTATTGACCATTGAGCTAGACAAGTGATTTGAAGTTCTTCCCCAAAAGAAGTCTACAAGAAGCCCTTCTCTTCCAGGCAGTCTTCCATGGTGCCTCAACATTTCAACCAGGACCCCCTTTTCTGCACCCCTACAGAATGTAGTTGTCTCCCCACAGGGTATACTCATAGCAAAATGGAAATTCCCTGTTCATCTTTCCTCCTGACTCAGCTGACCATCATGAAATTAGGGCCCATCCTTCACATTTCACCCCTGGAGCCAAACCCAGAGCTTGGCACACAGAATGCACTCAGTGGATTTTTATTGAATGAGTAACTGCATCAATGTTCAGCCCTGCAACCTGCTGTCTGATGCACAGTGGGGGGCAGCATTCCATCAAATGTAAGAATGAATGAGTGAATGAATGAATGGGCAAGGATTGCTAGGCCCATGGCCCCCGTCTTTAAGCATCTCATGGCATGTTGCTCTGTAGTGTGAAAGATGCTCGGACAGCTGAGACAGAGGTCAGCACAGAGAAGGGAGACTTAACCCCACCAGGGATGGGAGGCACGAAGTCTTCCCAGAGGACTTCCCCTTCTGCCCTCCTCTCCCCACCAGCTCCTGAGAGCCCCTCCCCACTGTTATCCAAACTGCCGAAGAGGTCAAATGCAGTTGCTAGATTCATGTCTCCTTTACCTCCAGTTTCCCCCAAATCAAAAGTCAAAAGGTCGGCGTAGTGGAGGTGTGAGCTGAAGAGCTTTTGAATTTGGTCCAGGGAGGTCGAGGAAGAGGTTTGCCTCTTTCTTTGGCTACGACTCAAGAAAGAAAAGATGTGGGGTGAGGGGCGGCTTTGTTGACACCAAGGACAGGGGCTGGAAGCAAAAGGGGAGGAAACATCCTAAAAGAGACAAAAGCAGGCTCCGTGGTCTCCTGGTTTGGGGACCCAGGGCCCAGCATCATAGACACTCGCACCTAGGGACCTGCCAGGCAGGCCTGCAAACACACCTCCCAGCTCAGGCGCCACCATAAACCACTCAGCCGACACTCGCCAGCTTCACTGTGATGGCCCCTTGATGTATTAACCCGAAGAGGAGAAGTGAAAGGTAGCTGTGGACACGAACCCGTAAATACACCCCCGGTTCAGGTGACATCAGCCCGAACTCCCTGCCCAGTACTCCACGGCGGCTCACGAAGTCAGGGCACCAGGAGCGTCTCCTGGGCAGGCGGGGCAAGCAGCTCCAAAGGCACTTGACCTCCTGCGTGGAGGGTTTTCTCTTTCACTTCGGAGGCGGGAAGTTGGAGTGACTTCTCATTTTCACTTGAAGAGTGTTCACCTGCCTCCTCGACCTACTCTCTTCCAGGGTTTCCAGATTGGAAACAGTGGAGCTTTGCAAACAGCACGGAAGGTGGAGCTCCTGGGAGAGCGCCATGCCTTCTCCAGGGTCTCGGCCAGCGGATCCGTGCTGAGCTCCTGCCGTGGCCGCTCTAGGAGTGCTGGCTTCTCTTTGGACCGTAAATATCCAGGGAAGAGATTTCTATTCGTTCTCTTTGCTGTTGGGTCCCTCCGCCCTGTGCCTGACACACAATATTCACCCAATAAAGACCTAGCAAATGAATAAACATTGATTTAAGGTTTATTTATTTATTTTTTATTTTTATAGAGAAAGGAAGGAAAGGAGAGAGGGAGAGAAACATCAATGTGCGGCTGTGTCTCTCACAGCCCCTACTGGGGACCAGGCCCACAACCCGGGCATGTGCCCTGACTGGGAATCGAACCAGCAACCCTTTGGCCTGCAGCCCTGCGCTCAATCCACTGAGCCACACCAGCCAGGGCTGATTTAAGGTTTTGATGAACTTTACTGCTAAGTGAAAAGATCGACTAACCCTGAGATTCTTTCATGTTGTAAAAATCCAAGTCGCATTCTTAAAAACTAAAGATAGGAGTACCAGCTGATCAGCCTTTCTGGAGGGAAAATTTAAAACATGTTTTGAAAAGCCTTGAACCCCAATAATCTTGCTGCTAGGAATTCATCATAAAGAAATATTCAGAGCTCTACACCAATATATTAGTTGCCAGATGTTCATTGCAGTGTTGTTTATGATGGAAGGAAATTGGAAATAACTCATGCGTCCAGCGATAAAAAACTGGTTGATTAGATTATGCCACCCTATTTCATATCATAGAAAACTACCTCTAAGAGTGAATATATGTGGTCTGTACATTCAGTGGGGGGTGGATTGCTGTCAAACAGTGTAGATGGTGTGATTCCCATTTTGTTAGGAAAAATAAGCTTAGACATGCAGTCTCTGGATGGTGGAATTAGGTTATTTCATCTTTTTCACTATTTTATTTTAATCCCCAATTTTCTACAATAAACATAACTTCATAATAAATGCCATGAAGAGATCTTAAGATAAGGGGTTGTGAGGTGTTCAGGACAGGGCACATTTATATATACAGGCTCTGGCTAGAAAGTGCTCCTAGGAAGAAGCAGAGTGGCCAGTTTTAAACGTGCGGTCCCTTCTCTACAGCTCATGCGATCATCCTAAGGAGAAGCAGTGTCGGTGAAGAAGCCATCCCAAAATTGGGATCACAGCATGCACACTGTTCTAGAGCTCTCATGTATTTCCGTCTGCTGCACTGAACCGTCCCTTTGTCTCTCTGAATTCCTTTCCGTGGGGATCACAACATTGTAGGAGATCTCAGGTTTCCCCAAGTCAGTCTCCATGTGAGCGACATGGGACCTCAGTCAGCTGCCACTCCGAGAATGCCACCTAACCCTAACCCTCCCAGAACTCAGTGGCTTCCGCAGCAAACACTTCCTGCTGGAGAACCTCCGAGTTGAGTGCGATTCTGCCGGTGCAGACCGGGCTCAGCGGGGAGGGCCCCGTGTAAAACTGTGGGCTGGAATCGGGCTTGATTTGTCCTCTCCCTCGCCCTCCATGGACAAGACCACTCAGGACACATTCTTCACACAGTGAGTGGAAGCCACCTAAAAGCAAGCATTTGTGAGTCTACCCACAGCACGTCTGCTGACATGTCATTGGCCAAAGCGAGTCAAGGGCGAGACTCGTGTCAGTGGGTCAGGGAAATGTGCCCCACCCACCCCGGCTGGCAGTGCTGACGAGTCACACGGCAAGGGTGTGGGTGTCACGCAAGGAGGTTACTCAACGCTGCAGACAATTCACTCTGTCGCATGTGGAAAGGCCAGCACCCGCCTACTGCCAACTTTCGATTTTCCCTGTCTTGGTCGAAGATCATAAACTGTGGAGGATACGGACATCTCTCCATTTCGGGCTGCAGAGGCGTGGCTGCTGGCACGTCGGGTTGCGTGTTGTGTCACCACGAGGTCTCTGAATGGCTCGTGTGTCCAGGTCTCGCCTCTCCTGCAAGGTTGCAAGGAAAAGACATAAAAGATACTCTGTGTCTTCTTTATAGATTTGGTGTCTCATGCCGCAGGTCCCAGAGAGGGCTCTCCAATCTTCACAGATTCCCATTGGGACCATGTGGCAATTTGTGGAGTGTCGCCCTGGCTAAGAGGGAACTATGTCCCCAAGAGTCCCCTTAGTGTCTGGGTCCAGATCATATTTGGCCAAAAGGAGGATGTGTGTGAGAGAAGGGAGGAAGGGAGCTCAGCCATTGTCCTTGGAGGGTCATCTGGGTTACGCGCGGTGACAGACACAGGCGTGTCAGCCTTTTCTCTGTTCCCTTTCCAGTTTTGCCTCCCAAAGGCTGACCGACAGCAGCCCTAGCTCTCAGCAGATGTTTGGAGCTGGACTCACGGAGGCCACAGTCACACGGGAGCAGAACTGCCCACTGACCCCTCTCCCCACCACCATCTGCCCCCCAATCTTCCGTGCAGTCATTGCACTGTCACCGCTGCACGAGCACCGTTTCTCAGGTTGCCTGGGTGGTGATTCCTTTCAGGAGCCTCTGGCTTCTTCCTGGGCCTTCTCTTCCCCGGCTCTCCCCGCCGTGAGCATGGGGGAAGGCCTGCTCCCAGACCTCACGCCGGTCCTGTGCTCAGATCGGACCCGGCTGGTGCAGACCGCCTTGAGGGACAGGGAGCAACTTCAGGGAGCAGCTCTGAACACACTCCGTCTCTTCTAAACTGTGTGTGCCTCAGTTTCCTCGTGGCTACAGTGGGGCTCTCCACCTCCTGGCACCGCCTCGACAATGAAACGCGTTAACCCACGTTGAGGAGTTGATGCGAATGGCCGGCCCGTTTCCTGCTGAGTCTTTATCCTCTCCTGCTGCTCGGAGCCTTTTACAGACGATCCCCGTCCAGGTTGTACATGCCCCGTTTTCAAGTTGCCCAGCTCCCCGAGGCAATCCGGCTGGTGTTTAACTTGTCAGACCCTACGGGCGAAAAACAAGCTCGGTGGAGAAGCCATACATAGAGGAAAAGAAAAAAACAATCCATGTACTAATTTGACGTACCTGTTGAGTACTTCGCACATAATTTTGCCTTCATCATCACACTCCGTTTCTTAATTCACCCCAGGAGAGAGGCAGGCCAGAGAGTGTCATTTCCATGTCACGGATGGGGACACTGACAGGACAGAGTGACAGGCTTCAGGGGACAATGATGGTGAATGGCAGGCCTGGTGGTTTTCACATTACACCAAAATGACTGTAATACCCGCATTTTTGGAGCCTGCATTGCACACAGCGGACTGCCGTGAGTTACCTCCGTTCTTCCCCCTGACTCCCTGCAGGTTGCATATTATTATTATTGTGAGGAAATAATATTGTTATTTATTATTATTGTTAATATTAGTATTATTATGAGGAAGCGAGGCATAGGGATTAGTCATTTGCCCAGTGTCATATAACTTGTATGTACAGAGAGGCAAGAGGATCACTGAAGAGAGATTCTGTGGGTACCAGTAATGACCGTCGGAGCTACGGAGAAACAGAATATTGCTGGAGGAAGGGTGGATTTGAGCCCCAAACCAGGAAAGGCCTGAAACCATGCATTGGTAACAAGATGGCACATCTCTTGTGAGTCTGGGAGACTAAATGATTAGTCTGGATAATTATACAAGGTCATCTGAAGTCATTATACACAAGGCATCCACGCCATGGTCTCAAGGTAGGCGGGGCCAGCTTGCGGGTGGGCTTGTCCACGTGACTCGTTTTGACCAATGGGATGTGAGTAGATGCGAGGTGCACAGAGGCTTGAAATGTGCTTGCCCTATTGCACTCTGCTGATCTGGCAGCAAAAGGACCTTCCCAAGGTAGCCATTGCCCCTTCATCTGAGCCCCAGAATAAGACACGTGGAGCAGATCACGTGCTCTGAATGGTCCAAGGAAGCCGGACCTGCAGTCATCCTGGGTTGCAGCTGACCCACAGATCTAAGAGCTTGAGGATGAATGAATGTCGTTGCAAGCCACTGAGTTTTGGGGTGCTTTTGCTATACAGCTTCAGTGTGTTGAAAACAAACACTGAGATGCTGTGAATACATTCGAGTATATGTGTGTGTGTGTGTGCGTGTGTGTGCGTGTGTATGCGTGTGTATGCTCGTCTACAGAGCAGATGTTAATGGTGGCTTTCCAGGGGGATGGGATTTTCAGGCGCTCTCACTGTATAAATCAACCGTAATTGTAGTGTTCTATTTTTTAAACAAAAAAAAAACATCTAATGCTTTTGTAATCACATAATGAAGATGGGTCTTCTTTATAAGACATCATACATTCTGGTCACTAATGGATCTGTCACCAGGAAGTGACTCTGTCCTGAGTGGAAATACACATGTTTCCTTAGCACTTTTCCCTCAGCAAACCAGATTCCCCGGGCCACATGTCGTACGCCAGTTCCCTGAAAGCACCCAGACGCTGGACAGGAAAAGCAAACTCGAGTCAGCTTCTCCAGAACAGTGGATCTTGGGGGCGGTGATTTTTGTTCCCCCCAGGAAATGTTGAGCAATGGCCGGAGACATGTTTGGGTTGTCAACATGGAGGGTGGGGGCAGTGTGTGGGTGCTCCTGGTGTCTAGTGGCAGAGACCGGGGAAGCTGCTCAGCACCCTACATGCACAGGGCACCCCCAGCCCCTCACAAAGACTCGTGCAGCCCCAAGTGTCTGCAGAGCTGATGTGGAGAGGCACTGACTGAGGGGCTGCCTGGGAAGCCCTTCCTAGTCCCCAACCTGCAACAGGCTGGAGAGGCGCAGGGGAGCACCCGCCTTGGGACCCGGCTCGGTGCCTCCCGGGCTAACCTGCAGCCCATCCCATGTGAAAACTCTGCAGAGCCTGGTCGCCTTGGACTTGGGGACAGGAGGGTGAACAGGCACGGGTTTAGGGAGCTGCACGGGACTCCAGCCAGGGTGGGTGCCAAGAGAAGAGCTTGAGGTGGGTTCACGGTACACGAATCCGAGCCAGGCTTGCTCACAGGATTGAACTTGACCTCCAGCCACAGAGCGGTGTGCGTACCGTGAGCACATGCCTGGAAAATGACAGAAATGAAGTCTTTTCTTTCTCATGTATGTGTGTATGACCGCACACATACATATGTACATTATATACCTGCATATGTATCACATGTCATTTGTATGGATAAGGCATATCATATACATTTCTAGAAAAAGGTCTGGAAGTAGATATACTCAGCTATGAGTAAAATAGTTGAGGAGAAAAGGCATAGAAAAAAGGTAAACTTCTCTTTTTCACTTTACACTTCTGTAGTGCCCAGGATTTTTTTTTTTAGAGAGGGGAAGGGAGGGAGAAAGAGAGGGAGAGACACAACAATGTGTGGTTGCCTCTTGCATGCCCCCGACTGGGGACCTGGCCTACAACCCAGGCCTGTGCCCTGACTGGGAATTGAACCGGCGATCTTTTGATTTGCAGGCCCACACTCAAGCCACTGAGCCACACCAGCCAGGGCTGTCCAGGATTTTTAATAATATTTTAATGTCCATAATAAGGTCCAGTTATAATGTCCAGTGTTATAATAATGTCCAGGATGTGTTATAATATTTTATTAAAAGAAAATAATAATTTAAGAACATGGAATAGAATGCCAATATTTAAATATATGCTATTGTTAGGAACATAGAAATACCAGTCACCAAGTTGTAATGGGCAGTGGTTTCATTTTTAGAAGTTTTTCTTTTACAAATGTATATTTCATAAAATGCATGTTTTAAGTGGATGTTGTTGAGGACAACATTTCCATTGTCCCCAAAAGGACCCTTGACAGCATTCGCAGCCACTCCCAAGTCTGGCTGCAGACCCGGGCAGACACACCTGGCCTTTTCCTCTCTTAGCACCCGGCCTCTTCTAGACCCTGCGTGTGCAGTTGGGATACTGGTGTGCGGTCGGGATCCTGCAGGACGCGGTCTTCTGCCCCGGCCTCCTTCCTGCTCAGTGTAGGTTGCAGGAGATCCACGTCTGCAGGGGTCCGCGCTCTGCTCCTCGTTCTCGCCAAGTAGTATTCCGTCACGTGGAGGTTCCACGGTCTAGGCACCCGTCCACCAGTTGATGAACTGTGCATCATTTTCCTCGTGGGCCTCTATTGTCTGTTTTTAAATATGCCTGAAAATATATAAACGCCTGGGCTGGGTAGCTCAGTTGGTTAGAGCATCGTGCGGAAACACCAAGGTTGTGGGTTTGATCCCCATTCAGGGCACATGCAAGAACTGACCAATGCATAAGTAAGTGGAACAACAAATTCTCTCTCTCTCCTACCCTTCCTCTCTTTCTAAAATAAATAAAAATTTAAAAGTATATTTATATATAATTATATTATCAATTAGACCTTGAAAACACCCATATTTTCCTATATATGTAAATAACCCAGAAAATTAACAATTCCTTTAACTATGTGAATGCTACAAGACATCTCATCCATCTATCTATCTATCTATCATCCCCACTTTTTCAAGAGAGTCTCAGCAGTTTAGAATTCTTTAACACAGAAGCCATAAAGTCATTTAGCTAAAAGGACCAAAAGCTAAATAATCCTAATACATGTGGGCTTAGCACTAGCTAGTATTTATTAAAAGTTTATACTCAAACTATTCAAGCTATTGAAGTGCTTGACAAGCATTCACTCCTTCTGGTCTCTTGACCACACGGAGGAAGATAATGTCATTATCTTTACTTTACAGACAAGGCACGGGGAACAAACAGCTGAACCCCAGGCCCAAGGGCAGGAACTTAGGAAACAGAAGCCCAGGAGTCGGGCTCTGACTCCCTGGCTCCTAACCACTATGCGGGTACTGATTTTTCCCGCATAGTGGTTATACTGATTTTTTCTGAATTACTGAAATTTATACTGATTTTTTCCATCAGTATAAATGACTTATCACAGTCTGTTGATTCCTTGGCTGTAAAGCATCCATGCCAACACAGGCTGAGCATCTCCTCTCCCTCCTAACGAGCTGCAGTTTCAGCTTTCGGGTCAGGTACCCAGTGTGCAGCCTCAGACCGAGTGCTGTGGAGTCCCGCCACGGAGTCGCACTGTGCAGCCTCGATCAGGTACCACAACGTCTCTGAGCTTCGGTCCTCTCACCTGTCAAGTGGGGACCACCCACCTGGCAGGGTTGCTCTAGCGTTGGATGAGATGAGGCTCTGATGTCTCACACAGAAAAAGCAGTGATGAGTGTCGACTGGTACCGTTTTTGTCATATTTGTCCTGCCTTACTTGCTATTGATGGGCTGTAGATATTCCCACACAGGACAAGTAGCTGCTTTTCCCCACAGCCGCCTCTGTGTCCACACGTCCGTCCAGAGGCGCACGGCTGCGATGGCGACACTAATGTGCTCGGTCTGGCAGAGGACAGCGGGGAAAATCTGTGCTTAGGACGTGCACACGGAGACCCCCGGCTGCTCAGGCAGCCCTGGCTGACCCACCCCTCCACCAGTCGCCCGCCCATCCCCCTCTCTTCCAGCATTCCAAGCTGCTGAGGCTGACCCTGTCTCTCTTGATGATTTAAGTTTTGGAGAAGGACCGGAGAAGGATTTGTTTTGACGTTTAAAGGCAATCCAGGTAATAAATGGCAGGGGCGGCGTCCACCACCCCGTCCATATATCTGCGCAACAGTATCTATTTTTGACGCAGCTGACATGCCATTTCCTTTGGCAGCGAGAGGGGGGCTCGTCTTTAAATTAAACTCGTCTCCGACCCCTCCAATCTGCAGCCCGTTTCGGGGCAGGCCCTGGCGAGGGAGGCAAGAAAGGCCTGTTGGCGGTCAGTGATGCATGGGGCGAAGGGCCCGTGCGCTGTGGTCTGGGACTGAGACCCTCTCTAAAGCATTAGCTAATCACAGAGGATGTCCCCAAGTCTCCTAATCACCTCTAATGCGCACATTTAGAAGCTAACAGAAAAGCAGGCGAGATAAGCACGTCAGACAAAGAAAACAAAATAAAATCCTGTCATTGTTTCCTGAGGCTGCTTTGGGATGGGGAGGGGCGGTGCCTATGATTAAGCATTAACAATGGTGGTAACTAACTGATCCCCTGGCCCCTGCCCACAGAGTTGGTAGAGCGGAGGGAAAATGCTAGAACAGCAAAGCACAGCTCTGGCATTGTACTAGCTGTCTTCTTTTTCTGAGACTCAGTTTGCTCATCTGTAAAAAGTCCCGCATTTCCTTTCAATGGTTATTGTCAGCGTGTAAAGGCAGAGAAAGACACAGAGAAACAGAGATGCAGAAGCAAAGGAGGAGGAGCAGGAGGTGGAGAAGAGGATATCCCTATGCATGTAAACAATGCATAAATTGTTGCAATGTACTTTCCAAATCTTGCAATTACTAGGCAACAGTGGGGAGACATTTGAGGTCTCCCATGGGAAGGTACGGAGCCCGCCTGCCTTCTCTGCGCCGCCAATGTTTCTTTCCATGCTCAGCGGGCACTATCCCTTTCATCCTTTCCCCCCACCCCCAGGTTCTGAATCTTTGCTCTTTTACTTTTAAAAACGTCTGATTTAAACCATAACTAAAACAAAGATCTCCTGGAGAATGCCACGGCCAGGTTGGTGACTCTGATATTTGGGCGAATTTTCTTTCTGTCAAAGCAAAGCAAAGCGGGGTGGATGCGTGTGTTGTAGGGGCCCCAAGAGGCCACTCTTACAGGCATGCCCACTCACTCTTGTGGCCGCAAATTCTCACAATGTGGAACACAAGTGGAAAATGATTGCCAAGGCACCGTGGTCCCTGGCAACAGTTCCTGGAGGATGATGGGAGGTGTGTCCCAAGAATGAGGGAGAGAAACGATGAGGAACCTATAACCTGGGAGGGGGAGACTGGGGAACAGTTTCCAAAATCTGACAGTGCCAGCTGCCTGCTGGGTTCCCGTGCCCCCATCTCCCCAGACCCACAGGGCCCCAGTGCCTCTGAAACACCCCACGCCTTGGTCCCTGGCTAGAAACGGACAAAGGGGCTGAAGGGGTCCATGCCTTCTCTGTGGAGAACCTTCTTTCTCATGGTGCCTATTCACATCTCATGGAACTAGATATCCAGGGGACTTCTGCGGAAAACCATTGCCTCAGCCTCGAGCTCTGCGCTTGGGTCCTCTCTGTCCATCCTAATGCCAGCAGCAACCCCGAAGGCAGCCCTGTTGGAGAGGACATCAAACTGGGAAGGATACCGCCAAACTGGGATGATAATCAAAGAATCCAAAATCCTTAACACTGCAGGAAGAGTGGTGTGGGGAGGGGTGAAGTTAAGCCCACTTGCATTTTGTAATCCGATGGCAAAACGTAGGAAAAGACAAGTGGCTTCCTCACAGTGGGTGTGACTGGGACCCAGAGGTTCGGGTCCCTGAAACCCACCACCAAGTGATGTCAAAGTGACTCAGGGGGGATACAATCCAACTGTCCGTTTGTGGACAAATGGAGGTACTAAGTGTGGTCCATCCATCTAGTGGAATATCATTGAGTTATAAAAAGGCAGGAAGCAGGGACACATGCTACAATAGGTTTGGAAGCAGGATGCTCAGGGAAAGAAGCCAGGCACAAAAGGTCACATGTTGCCTGATTTTTTTTCATATAAAATATCCAGAGCAGAGAAATCCATAGAGACCGAAAGTAGCTAAGTGGTGGCAGGGTGGCAGGGACAGAGCATAGGGGAATGGGAGCTAAACGGTCCAGTATTTCGTTTTGAAAAAACAGATGCAAATGTTCAAAAATGGACTGGAGCAATCGTTGCATATGCCTGTGAATACACCGAAAACCATCGGCCTGCACATTTGAAACAGGGGAGCTGTGTGGTATGTGGATCATTATCTCGATGAAGCTATTTGAAAGCAGTACTTGGGGCTGTGCTGGGCTGCACTCACAGGGGAGCGTCCGAGCCAACAGTCTCCTGCTTGACTGGGCCACCCCTAGGACTCAGGTCTGGGGCTCCGCTGTTTGTGCAGCACAGGAAATACCAAGATAAACGGATGCTGGACCTCAAGGCCGACACATTAAGCAGCTCGTGGCTATTAATCCTGGGGACAGAAGATTGCAGCCCACAAATTAAATCTAGAGAGCCGGGCTGCTGAAGAAGAAAGCACCTCCTCCTGTGTAATTGATGAAGGTCACATGGGAATTGTGTGGGCTTGAAATGTGATAGAGATTGTAAAAGCTAGAGTTCTTTAAATATATATATATATTTTAAATATGTAGCTAAGTAATAGATATTTATATATATGAGGTCTGTCCAGAAAAAGTTCAGCCATTGTTAATATAATGAGAATGGTTTGCACAACATTGATGGAACCTGGCAGCCAAGGAGAGTGGACTGGAATGCGCAGTGTGAACAGTGATGACTTCACTGTACTAGTCAGTGGGGGAGGTAGATGCCACTGAGTGAGCATGCGTACTCTGTGGCCATCACATTCAAAATGACTGAGTGAGTAGGGCAGTGAATCTGCATCAATTTTGCATTAAGCTTGAAGATACCTCCACGGAAACTATTCGGATGATTCAGAGGGCTGCAGTTACGGGCAACTGGTGACTGGCAGCTTCATCATGACAACGCACCTGCTCATGCATCCTGTCTCGTGCAGAGTTTTTCAGTGAAACATCAAATTACCCAGGTGACTCAGCCCCGCTTTAGCCCAGATTTGGTGCCCTGAGACTTCTGGTTTTTTCCAAAACTAAAATCACCTTTGAAAGGGAAGAGATTTCAGACCATCAATGAGATTCAGGAAAACACGACTGGGCAGCTGATAGCAATTAGGAGAACTGTGTGAGGTCCCAAGGTGCCTACTTTGAAGGGGACTGAGGTGTCATTGTCCTGTGTACAGTGTTTCTTGTATCTTCTTCAATAGATATCTCCGTTTTTCGTGGTACATGACTGGGTGCCTTCTGGACAGACCTTGTGTATGTTTTCATACACGGCTGCCTGTGAGAGCCAGAGCTCCCTGTCAAGGCAGTAGTCAAAAACCAAGCGGGGACCATCTACATGGGGTGTTACGAAGGGCTTCTTGCACTAAGGAGAGGGTTTGGAGTGGAAACCTGCCAAGACCATGTCCATTCTCAAGCACCTGTGATTCTGGGAAGACTACATCACTAGAATCCTCCTAAGAAATGTCTCCACTGTCTCCTTTGGAACCGAACCCAGGTGAAGTGGGCCAAGAAGCTTGATTTACAAAAGCCACCAAAGGACCACTCTCTAAGGCTCTTGAGATGTTGTCTCTGGAGACAGTGTTTCCATGACGATCCTAAGGGCCCTCCTCGGGAGACAGTATTAGGAACTGGCTACAGGCATCACTTTGGGATCAAAGAAGCCTGAGTTGGAATCCTGACTCTTCCGCTTATTTTCTGTAGGATGTTGGGGCAAGTTACTTAGCCTATCAATTTTCTCATCTACTATATTCGAGCAATTATATATCCATCGTGGGGTTATTAAGCCATCAAAATGAAAGCTTTTATTGACATCCTAAAATCTTATTCCTTCACCTGGAAAGATAAAATCAACATGTGGTAAAACCTTCATGTAAAACATAAATGTTAAAAATCAGAAGCAAATACATTCTGAAATTTCACCTCCCAGATATATTTGCTCCTTTGCCTTTATACTTTGATATATTTTCCATGTTTGCTTCATTAAGAGTTTTTATTTTCCTTAGGAAAAGAAAATAATAAACTCAATACATTAAACATTAAAATTTGTTGCCACTCTTACAACATTCTTTTTTGACTTGAGTTTCTACAAGTCAACTTTTACCTCCAACATCCTTTGCTAAAACACCACAGGCTGTGGTACAAAGAATTTGGTGCAAGCAAAACTCAGAATTGTTATCTAGTCTCCATCATCATCTCCATCCCCGCCATCGTCATCACCATCTTCATCATGTCCACAGTCACCCTTAATCGTTATCACACCACTCTGACCACCACAACACAATTATCACCATCACTACTAGCAGCATTCCTTCCATCACCATCATCTCCCCCACCAGCACCTCCCACCACCAATGCCCCAATGCCACCATTATTACCATATTCCACCACCAACATCACCACAACTACCACTTCCAAAATTGCCATTGTCACCACCACCACCATTACCACCACCATCACTGCCATCACCACCATCACCATCACCAGTGGTGTCAGCACCACCATCACCATCTTCACCACCATCACCATCTTCACCACAATTACCCCCACCATCACCATTACCATCCTTCACTGTCATCAAGAGAAATGCAATGCCCGTGGGCGAGTCACTTCAGCTCCGTAGAGTCTCTGCTTGCATCTCAGGCCTGGCTGCTTATCTTTAATCAAACATCTACAGGACCCTGTGAAGAATTTTAACAGTATTTTCTTAAATCCACCCTTACCAGGGTCACAGTGAACTTACTTCAGTTCTAGATGCCAGCAGATGAACATGCACTGAAGTTAAAATTTGTATGAAAATGCTCTGCAGCCTGTAACTGGGGGACTCTGTTGAAGCTTTTTACTATCAGGTTCTGAGTCTCCAAGACCCATCTCCTCGGAAGCCTGAGCCCCATGAATACATCCAAGAAAGAGTGGGTGAGAAGCCAGCCCCGCAGAGATGACTCCCTCAGCCCAGGGGTTGTGAAGCCTGGTCTTAGGAGCAAAGTTCCCGCAAAGAATCTGGGCAGTCTTTGATTTTTCTGGACCCCATCCTTGACCTGTTGCCTCATAGTAGAGCATGTTTCTAAGGGACGCGATCAAGACATTCCACTGAGTTATACTACTTCCAACTACCAGGCGGTGCCTTTGAACCCCTCCGGCAAACCACAAACTTAGGAACTGACATCCACACAACACTCAGCGGATTCAAAACACTGGGAGGGGGGTGGGGGGAGCAGAGAAGGGGGAGGGTGTGGGCAACGGCTCTTTGATTAAACGTGTTCCTCTCTCTTTGTACTCTAATGGGGTCTGAAGGTACTGCCTGGCGACTTCAAAGTTCGTGGGCTTGCTTGTTGAAGAACGTCCGTATCGGGTTCTCCCTCAGAAGTTTCCAGCCAAGAGCAATAGGAGAGATTTGTTATTGGTTTCAATACCCAAGCATTTCAACGGATAAACATTCAAACAAGGAGAGGAAGTCATTGTGGAGAAATGTCTCCGAAGAAAGAAAAGGATATGAAGAAAAATCAAAGTAGGAGCAGTCAAAACATCCCCTGCTCCAAAGAACCAGGCTTATCTTTGCCCAGACTTTCCTTTGTAGGAATGACTCTAACCTCCGTGCCACGATTTAATCCCTCCACACTGGTTTTAGTTTTTGCCAAGATGGATGTCAGGCCCGAATTAAAACCAGAGCCATTTATCTCTGCCAAAGCGTTCTCTTCTTCTTCGTCTTCCACGACGGGAAGCTATGAAGATAGGTGGCTCCTTTTTTGGAATGTGCCCCTTCCGAAGTTATCGGGCCCCTTTGGTTTGCTGATAACCAGAGAGACTCAACCTCAGAGGCGCAGAAGCTCCGAGAGGATAAACGAGGAGACCGCTGAAAACAAGACATATGGCTTCCCAGCCATAAGGGGGAGAGGAAGGAGCATTTTTCTGGATGTGACGCTATTTTGTTTGCTAATAAAAGGAGCTTTTAAGCGGTTGTGCACCATGACTTTCCAAGTCTTGGCTCAAACTCCTGTCTTTGTACCTCCTTCTTAATTTGGGGGAAAGCATGAGAGTGCCAGGCACCTTTTCAATTAAGAAAAAAGCGAGAAGGAAATCCTGCCGTTTACCAGGACAGGGACGGGCCTTGAGGGCACTGTGCTAAGTGAAATAAGTCCGACAGGGAAAGGGAAGTGTTGCGTGATGTCAGTGGTATGTGGACTCTTTAAAAAACAACAAGAACAACAAAAAATGCACTTACAGAGTGGTGCCAGAGGTGCGGGGTGGGGGGCGGGATCCTGTGAAATGGGGGAGGGAAGTCGGAAGGTACCAACTCCCAGTTACCAGAGAAATACATCCTGGGGACCTACTGTGCAGCCTGGTGGCGCCGGGTCACAATCCTGTCTTGGGTACTCGGAAGTTGCTTAGAGAATAGACTGTCATAGGTCTCACCTCACAGGGGAAAGACTGGAACTCTGAGTACTGATGGATGCTCACTGGAATTACTGTGGTGATTATTTTGCTGTAGATCCAAGTATCAAATCATTATGTTGTGCACCCAAAGCGAATACAATGTTAGGTATCAATTACATCTCAGTGTTTAAAATTAAATATGGTATAAACGGGACAAATAATGTTCAGAAAAGCTAGACAGCAATTTAAAGCCAGTAATTGATTTCTCCCATTCTCTTCCGCTCAGTGAGGAGAAGGGTCCTCTTGGAAGCCAGGGTCCAAATCTGCGACTTTGTCAATAGGGACTCCTGGAACCGGCCCCAGAGAGCCTGTGCTGGCTTGAGGAGCCGCCGGACCTAGGGGAAGCAGGGCTGCGCATTTCAGCGAGAACCCCTGCCCCCGCCGCCTGGGGCCAGGGTCTTATCAATGGCGACTAGCACACCCAAGTTTTGGGGGGACTGAAAAAGCTGTCAGTTTCTCGGATCTACGACCCAGAGAGACCCATCCCTCAGCTCCTGTTGGCCTGGGCATTTGTCGTTGCTTTCTGGAGTCCAAGACCCAGAACACTGTTACCAGGGCAGCCTCGTAAACACTGGTCGCTGTTTCACATTAATTACTAATAATTGTGGGCCGCTCCAGTTACAAGCGCTACGATGCTTGGCTACCCATTAAGCTGTCAATATTATTAAATTCCTTCAACATGAGGGAAACAAAATCCAAGAGTACCTCATCGGAGGCCAAATGAAGCAAAAAGAGGCAATTAAGGAGTGACATGCCACTCGGTGATGAAGCTGATTCATCGGAAGTGGGAAAATTAATTAAGAACTTAAAAAGAAAATTATTTTGAGCAGTCTCCTTTCCCCCTTATGTCCAAAGATTTTCTCTCGTGGTTAAAGCTACCAGCTGTGTCGCAGAATACGAAAGTCCTCACGGGTTGGAGGATGGAGGACCCCGCCCAGTAAGGATTCTGGAAGCACCGCCCGCTCCCTACCCCCACCCCCTTCCCTTTTAGCTCCAGGAGAGGGGATAGAAACGATGCTGGCTGGAAATGTGTATTGTTAGTGCCCTCTAGTGGCTAAAGTTTGGCTGAACTTAAAAAGAGATTTTTCACTCTGAGCTGGGTGTTGAGTGCTTTTGAAAAGCTATTTTGCAACTTGTCTGTTGCCTTGGTGCTCTACTAGGATTGGCTTTCGACTCACAGGGCACTGCTTCTTCCATTGTGCGCAGTCTCAAATCCTCTTGGGAAAGTGGGGGAGTTTGAACTACAGTTTTTGAAAATGGCAAATTGCAATTTTTCTGAGAAAATCGGTTAGCCTCCAAAGTAGACCATTCTTTGCACGATTTCCTCTTGGCTGCCTATCCCTTGAAGTAATGTCTTCAAACTTACAAATGTCTTTTTTTTGCCCAAGTTTCTTCAGCAACATCATTTTTCTTCTTCATGCTAATGGTGTGTGTTCTAAAAATTAAGCAGTTCCCTCTAGGAATTTTTCCTTAATAATCAACCCAGGAAATGAGGAGAATCGAAGATAAGCGACTTGCTGAAGGACTTTTTTTCATAACACAGAGAAAAAATCCCATCAGCCCCTTAATTGTCCAACAATAGAGAATTGGATTAATCGGAGTTCAACCAGCAAAATGAAGTGAGACATTGTTATTGAAGATGACTGGTCACAGTTGAGAAGACCCTTTTTGCTAATAGATGGTGACACAAAGGTCAAGGCAGAGTGACTTTCCCAGTGTGTCACATAAAACCTGGGTGATGGTTACATGAGTGTTCGCTTTGTGATAAATCACCGAGCTGTATCTTTTCTGAATACATGAGTGTGTATATTGTGTCATCAAAAATAAATTTTTAACCAGGTATCCTCACTCACAATTTTACAGTCTTCTTCTGACACTGTTCTGTCCCCAGCAAGAAAGGTAGAGGCCCAAAAGAGGAGAAAATGGAGACAGGCCGCTGGTAACGAGATTTTTAAATTGTGTTTGAAAGAGTCACATGATGAGACCAGACTTACTGGCACGTGGCCTTGTCTCTGGTGAACTGGGAGACAGGTGGAAACAAAGCTCCCAACTCATCGGCGGGTCAGGGAAATGATACACTTAACATCCTCAGGGCCCTGGGGACTGGAGGCTATCCGCCAGTGTCACTGATTCGCTTTCCCTTCTCGCCATAGCAACTGTGAGTCACCTTATCGTTGCGCTCCTCTCCAAAACCCATAGAATATTCAGAGAAACCATTTACCTGAATGTTGAGGGTAACTGGTAACTTCTCTGCATTTCCTTGTCAGAAGTAGAGAAATGATGAGTGACTTTTTGAGTTCCATTTAATACTTCCCTATTTTGTGCCTGTTACCCGGAGACACTAACAAAACAAAACAAAACAAAACAAAAAACAGCTCAGTCCCAGCCCTCAGTCTGGCCAGAAGGAAGTTTTATATCCATGAAAAAAAATTGAGATCATTATCAGGCAAGCGAACACACACTGCATAGTCCATCAGGTCTATAAAGATTACAAGGAAAAAAATCAAGTGAGAGAAACTTTGAGTCGGACTGCGACAGGTAAAGGTTTGCAAGGACAGGCGAGTTGAAATCTCTGCAGCCCAGGTTTCCTGCCTGTAAAATGGGGGTAATGTTAGTGCCGCCTACTGTAAAGATTCAATAAGACAATGCATATTGCTAGAACAGTCCATGCTCAGACATGTTAATAGAACACTAATCATTTTTATTAACAAATGTCATTGAGTCTGGCCAGCTAGACAGCGCAGGTGGAACTTCTTGGTTTTTACATCAAGCTAGGTGTGCAGGTTTAACTTTAAGGAATGGTTTCTCGCCCAGTGGTGGAAGATGCGGGTGGCCTGGAGGCCTCGGGGCCGCTGGCATGGGAGGTCACAGCTTCCATGGGGAATTGGGCAGCAGCTTCAGGGCCAAGGTGGCTGCTGGGGTCAGAAGGACAAGGAGCAGAACCCCAGCACCAAGCTGGGCCGCCTGATCAAGGACAGGAAGATCGAGTCCCTGGAGGGGACCTGTCTCCTCCCTGCCCATCAAGGAATCTGAGCTCACTGACTTTTTCCTGGGGGTGTCCCTCAAGGACCAGGTTTTTTAAAAGATTATGTTCACGCAAAAGCAGAGGCAGATGACTGGAGAACCCGGTACAAGGCATTCATCACCACTGGGGACTGCAATGGACACGTTGCCCTGGGTGTTAAATGCTTGAAGGAAGTAGCACTGCCCTCCAGGGGGCCATCGTCCCGGCCAAGGGCTCACTGTCCCTGTGCAGCGAGGGGACAAGATCGTCAGGCCTCTCACTGTCCCTTGCAAGATGACCGGCCACTGTGGCACCGTGCCCAGGGGCACTGGCATCGTCTCGGCCCCTGTGCCCAGGAAGCTGCTGCTGGTGGCCGGTCTCTATGACCGCTATGCCTCAACAGCGCTGCGCCGCCACCCTGGGCAACTTGGTCAAGGCCACCTTCGATGCCATCTCTAAGACCTACAGCTGTCTCACCCCCGACCTCTGGAAGGAGACCGTGTTCGCTGAGTCTCTATATCAGGAATTCACTGACCAGCTTGTAAAGACCCATCCCACAGCTTCTGTGCAGAGGACTCTGGCTCCAGGTGTGGCCACCACCCAATTTTATACAAGGGAAAAAGAGGAAGGAAAGAAGGAAAGGGGGAAGGAAGGAAGGAAGGAAGGAAGGAAGGAAGGAAGGAAGGAAGGAAGGAAGGAAGGAAGGAAAATGGTTTCTCAAGCTGAAATAACCAGCATGCCTGAGAAATCTCTGTATCCACATTCTTTGCCAGTTTCTCTCAGTAGATGGCGCACTTGAGACCTCTGCCCACACAGATTTTTTCCCCCATCTCAGAGAAAAAGAGCCAGTGTTTGTGCCAAGTACAAAGTCAGAAGACAAGAGGTCCAATTTAGCTAATTTGTAAATATCTTCATTTCCAAAGGCTGTCACCACAGAGAGTATTGCTTAAGAAATGCAGCCACGAATGAATGAACGGGAGGCAGAAAGCCCAGCTCTGCCTCGTCCAATGAGAATTGCGCTATTTGCAGGTGTGTAGGGCAACTGAGTCAAGAATGCCCTCTCTATTTGCGAGAAGACGCACAGGCCCGGGTGCCTGAAGATCGAGCTTTAAATCCTGGCCCTGAATGCAGCTCAGGCTTGTTACTCGCCCAGCCCACCGTGCATACTTCCTCCTCCATGAATGGGAGAGATAACACAGTGAGGATCAAACCCTTTTGATGGCAAAAATAAAACCGCTATTAGTCAAGTACTCTTGCTGTTCTAAGCACTTTATCTGTGGTGTCCCTTTTACTCTTGCACAGACCCACGAGAGTGGCACTGTTGGGGCTCCTAGTTCACAGATGAGGCGCTGGGGACATGGTGCAATGAAGTGACTTGCCTGGGGTCACTCCCATAAGTAAATGACAGAGTTAGCCTTTGACCCAGGCCGTGGGGCTCCACAGCTCACCCTCCTCACTGCCGGGCCCTTCCACCTCCCCATCAACGAAGTCACACAATTCACGACTCAGTCTCCAGGCTGGCCCTGGGGCCTGGCGTGGAGTAGGTCAACAAAAAGAATCCATAAACTTTTAATGCCCATTGCTTGAGACTGAAAAAATTAGGTTTTCATCTAGATAGCAAGATCTTTAAAAATATTGTGGGTAGGCATTGCTAAATTTATTTCAATCCCTGACTTTCAAATGGGGAAACTGACACCCTAGAGGGGTTTTTTAAAAAGCTACAAGTCCTTTGGTACTTTCCCCAAAGAGAGGTGGGGTCTACCTTCCCTGCCCTTGAAGGTGGGCTGACTTTAGTGACTTGTTTAAAACCAATAGAATTTGGTGGGAGTGAGGCTGCATGTTTATTTGAGGCTGGGTTATAAAAGCTGAGGCACCTCCCACCTTATTTTCTGGAACATTCTTAGTTGGGCCCTGAGCAGCCATATAAGAGGCATCACCTTCCTGAGGCGGCCATCCACGCTGGTTAGATCATGCACAGATGCTCTGGTCGGCAGCCCAGCCGGGCAGGTGACAGGCCGCCACCCCCAGGAACGAGCCAGTCTGGACGCCCAACCTCCATCCACGTCTGACTGCAAACTCATGAGAGACCTACAATGGACCCCACGAGCCCTTCTGGAACTCCTGACCCTCAAAACTGAGGGCACACTAAAGCTGTTGTTTTAAGCCAGTAAATCAGGCTACCTTATACATGCCAGTAGCAATGAGAAGGGCAACCAGAGTAACCCAGAGAGAGAAAGTGACTGACCCCAGTCACCCGTGGGCAGTGGCAGACCGGGGCTAGCGTCCAGCTGTCTGACCTTAGCCGGAGTTCTGCCAGCTCCCATGCCAAGCTGAGCCTGTGCCTCCAGCTCTCTGTCAATGCTTCCGAAGGGAAGAATCTAACCAGGACGGGCAGTTCTGAGCCCTCTAACTGGCTTCTGCACGTGATTCCAGGGACGCAGGAGAAGTCACATGCCAGGGAGGAGGCAAATCTCCCATGCAGGAACATTCCAAGAAATCTGTGGACATGATCTGCCATCCAGGCGGTGGGCTGTGCCCCCCCCGCCCCGCAACCTGAGAATGAGGTCTGGGCATCCCGACATCCTTCCCAAGATTGCGGGGTGGATCTGGGAACAAAGACTGACAGCGGAGTCAATCTGAGGAGCAACCTGACAGATAGCACCTCAGCCAGGTGATCTAGGTCATTACCAGCAATGGTAAGTCACACACGTGCCCTTGGTCACATGTGATGAGGATGGCACTGTATGGCTGTGGTCTTCCTCTCCAAGTCCCATAACCCCAGTGTGACCATGAGAAAAACCCTAACGGAGGTTCCTTTTACCTCACACCTGACCAGAGCTTCTCACAGCGGTCAAGGTCATCAAAAACAAGGGCAGTCTGAGATCCTGGCACAGCCAAGGGGAACCCAAGGAGACAGGACGACTAATGCAACCTGGTGTCCTGGATGGGGTCCTGGGACAAAAAAAATTAGGTCAAAGCTAAAGAAATTTGAATGAAGTATGGACTTTAGTTAATAATAACTCTACAAAACATGCAGCAAATTTTATTGTAACAATAATACAATATCTCAATATTGGTTCCTAAGCTGGGACAACTGTATCCCCTAGAGTGATATAAGATGTGGAAAGCAAAGGAAATAGGATCTCGGAGGGTGTGCAAACTGTCTTCTCTGCAACTTTTCTGTAACTCTCAAATGATTGTAAAATGAAACGTTTATTTAAAAAACAAAGCCACATGGCGAGCCTGCCCTGAGCTGTGCAGGGGCCCTGTTGTGTCTTTATAGGGGGATCACTTAGGTGATACCTGCACGGCTTCCCTGGCCCTTCCTAAGCCCTCTGCAAGGGGCCTGGGCGCAGAAGGAGCACGGGATCCAGAGCTGGGCAGATGGAGACCATCCCGCCCCCTGATTACTGGCTGCAGGAGCTCGGGTAAGGCCCTCCGCCGTGCTGCGTCTGGAAAATGCAGAAACTTCTATCCCACACTGAATTCATAGGATTAAACGAGTCAGCGTGTTAAAGCACTTGGAAAAGTATGAAAGCACTTTGCCCATATAATCTCCTTTATACCCAAAGGTGAGGAAAATTAATACAAAGGCTTTTTAAATATGCAGTTTCCTAATGGGTACACATATATACATAATCTTATATAAATTCATGGTGTGGCATATACTTTACGTGCTTTGCATGTGTGTGCGTGGCTTTTATTTTCCTGTTTTAGTGGGAAAGCTGAAGGGCCTGTGTTCCACCCTGTGACTGTGTGACCTTGGACAAGCTATTCCACCCCTCCGAGCCTTAATTTCTCCCCTGTACAATGGGCCCAATTGTCTACTTGAAATAATTAATTCAAATCCACCTTGATAATTGCCTCACTGATTAATACAATGATTGAATGAGGTGATTATGCAATTTGCTGAGCTCAATATCTGATATATAGTAAGTGCTCAATATGTGATTCTTATGATAAAGACAATACTACTACTAATAATAATAATTACTGTGTTTGGGGCAGTTTCTATGCATCAGGCATGTAGAAAATGCTTTACGTCTATTAACTCACTTAATCTTCCCCATAACTCTGCAAGATGAGTAGTATTATTACCTCCATTTAACAGGTAAAGACATAGACTCAGAGAGGTTGAGACACCTGCTGAAGGTCACACAGCCAGGAAGAATCAGCAGTGATGTAAACTGCCCAGCCCACATCCTGGCCCCTAGATGCTCAACCACAGCCTTTGTCAATTTTGTTCAAACTTTTGGGGGCCCAGCATGTGTTGGGGTAGCTTAGGGGTTTGCCTTGGAATGCCAGCTCCTAGCTCTGTGGCCTTAAGCCAATGACTCAGCTCTCTCTGTTTGAAAAATGGGTAGTATTCTATCCATAGTATCTGCCTTTAGGAGAGTTACCAGGTTTTAAAGAGCCACAAATGGAAATGGAAATGCCTGGAATCTAGCAAGTTCTCCAAAATGTAACTGGTAACCATGACAACAATGATACCTTTCCACCTCTCAGCTTCTAGGTGTGTGGATATGTGTGGAGTTCAGCCATCAGACTGTTACAGTCGCTTGCTTCAGAAATAGAAGTTCCTTCTTGGCTGGTGTGACTCAGTGAATTGAGCACCGGCCTGTGAACCAAAGGGTCACCAGTTCGATTCCCAGTCAGGGCACATGCCTGGGTTGCAGGCCAGGTCCCTAGTAGGGGGCACACAAGAGGCAACTACTTATTGGTATTTCTCTCCCTCTCTTTCTCCCTCCCTTCCTCTCTGTCTAAAAATAAATAAAATCTTTTAAAAAAAGAAAGAAATACAAGTTCCTTGAAATGAAACCATTTCATTCCAGCTTGCGCTCACGCGGCCTGGTAATGTGAGTCTTCATTCTTTTTCACGTCCTGTTCATCTGCCCCGGGAGGCTGGTGGCTTAGGTGGGAAGCACGGTCTGGAGATCAGAACTGCTTGGACATGCACATTCATGCACACGTGCGCACACACAAACGGCGCCGTCGGCCTTGCTCTAAAGCACGGTCTGCTTCATAGACGTAGTGCTGTGCAGCTCAATGGTCTACCCATTCAACATTCCTCAGTAAACATTTATTTATTTATTTATTTATTTATTTTTGCAAACAACATTTTTTATTATTATTTTTTTTTAGTGAGTACAGTTTCCATCCTTTATTCCCATTCCAGCCCGCCCACCCATTCCTCCCCTCCTCCCTCCCCTTTCCAAACCCCCTAGTTTTGTCCATGTGTCCTCAATATTTGTTCCTGTAAACCCTTCCCTTCTCCCCTGAAATTCCCTCCCCTCTCCCCTCTGGTCACTGACAACTTGTCCTCAATTTCAGTGTCTTTTGTTATATTTTACTTGTTTCTTTTATTTTTTTATTTTTTTTATTTTAGTTTATTCAGTACAGTTTCTATCCTTTATTCCCATTCCAGC
>CM052546.1:62150437-62189779 GCA_028533065.1 Trachops cirrhosus | reverse complement strand
ACCCAGGCTCGCCGCCGGGTCTGGAGCTGCAACCCCCCTTGTCCCCCCGCTGATCCACGTAGTCTCCTTACCCTCGGGTTTTTCAATGTCCGCTACAATTTGTGATCTCCTATTTTCAGTTATGTCATGATAATTTTGGGTCTTTGCTCAATTCCTACCTAGAATGGCGATTATTTTTCCCCTCCTGGGTGTGGGAGATGAAAAATCTGCTCCTTCCTACCACGCCACCATCTTCCAGCCCCCTGCCCTCAGCAAACATTTAGAGAGGCATCGGGCTGGGGGGATTTCTTCTGAGAATATACCCTTGTTCTGCTTATTTCCTGATTTAAAAATTGATAGGGGTCACGGTGAAGAGTTAAAACGTACAGAAACACATCCTGTAGAGAAGTGCAGGAGTGCCTTACAACCCCTGCCTTTGCCCCACACCGCCACACACCTGCAGCCTGCAGTTTAGGGTGTGTTCCAGAGGAGACTTCGGGGAGTGGGAGCGGGCGGGGCACGACGGAGCCGAGGTGGGCGTGGATGAGGTGGCATGGTGAGGCCGATGTCCAGCGCTCTTCTGCTTGGTCTAACTGGCTGCGTGATGTGGGGCAGGAGGAACGTCACAGGTCTGTCGGAGTGGGTCCCTGCCAACGTGGACTTTGTATTCTAGTGACAAATAGACCTTAAATAAAGGGTTCCATGAGCATGTGTGTATAGATTTGAGATAGAGATGAAGACAGAGCTAGGCACAGAGACAGGGACAGATACAGAGACAGAGACAAACACAGATGACAGATATATTCACAGCAGGTGGCAATCGGGGTGAGCTGGCCTCTCTCCGGGCATTCGGCGATGTCTGGAGACCCTGTGGTTGTCCCAGCTGAGGGGAGAGGGAAGCATCCCCGGGATCCAGTGAGCAGAGTTCTGGTCGGCCCCTCCCCGCACTTCTCCTCATGCTAGCGTCATTCGTCACCATGGAGCCTTTGTTGAAAGTAAGACACAAATATTGGGACAATACTGGCCACTAAATGACGGGCCTTATTCAGATTCTACCAGCGGGTCCTCTCATTAAAGCCTTTTTTCTGTTCCCAGATGCAAACTGGGCCATGTGATTGCATGTAAGGGGTTCCTAAATATTCTGACATCCCTTGGCACAGGTCCCATGGGTCTCAGCTACACCCAGCAGGTGGCAGAGCCTCTAATTCCCACTCCGCCATGATGGGAAGAAGGCATTCGTCGGCTCTAACAGTGAGGACCCGGAAACAGTATAGTTACCCAGCAGTGAGCGGTTGAGTACAGCACCTCCACGTGATGATGTATTCTACAGTCATTTGAAATGATACTCGGGAGGCAAATGCATCAATACGGCAAGAATTCGCCCCATATTCTTGTGTGGGTAAAAGGGGTTACCATCAAGTACTATAGCACAATTCCACTTTTTAAAACATCAACGTGCATGAAAAAATGTAGAGCAGGAAATTCACCCCAAATCGAACTGGGTGATGCTTGGGTTGGTAGAATTATAAGTGGTTTTATTTTTTCACTCTTTCCTTGACTCTTTTTTTTTCCCCACACATCCATGGCATAAACACACTGTCGACTGTTTTCTAATTTTAAAGACAGAGCTGAAATCACACAGCAAGTTAGAGACAGTGGCTAGCCTGTGAGAGACGGCCCGGCCTCTCCATTGCAAGGTCAGCCCTTCATCGTGTGCTCAGCCGTTACACCTCAGCACTGGAAGCCTCCACAGCAAACCGTTCTTTTACGAAGATGTAATACACTGTGTAGAATGGAAGCAGTCATCTCTAAGCTCTCCACTATTTGACAATTGCTTTGAAATTGGCCTTGGGGGACATATGAAGGGAGGGAAAGACAGAGGTTAGGGACAAAGAAGACAGTCCAGACCCAGAGCTGGCACGGCTGGTGCCGAAGAAACGAGATGAAGTCTGAGACAACACTCCAGGAGAGAATGGTGAGCAGAATTCTTGCCTTGGGGAACAACATCTATCTTCCTTCCAACCTTCCATCTAAACTGGGATTCGAGTCCCGGCAGGCAGTGGTAGTGGACCTAAGAATTGGGTGTGCACGAGGTGTTACCCAGTGCACGTTAATTACTCAGTTAACGGGACGCCACTCCCTTTTCTTATCTGAGTACCTCTGGCTCTAGCATTTGCACAATCCAAGCTGAACCTTCATTTACAAAACCTTCAGAGGCCTTGACAAACGCTCCTGACAGCAACCAAAGTGGAGCCAAGCAAGGCCCAGAAACGCTTCATGGACTTTTCTTTTTATTCTTTATAATTCTCTCAGCAGTCCTCTCCACTGATTAACAAGGAGCCCCAGCGCTGGTTTGTGAAAACAAAATATCTTTATAGTTGTCCCTCCAAAATAAACAGCAGCCATTTCCCTCACAGGGAAGGTGAGAAACGGAAGGCATCCCTGTCTTTGAAAAGTTACCTTTTCACCCTGGCTGGTGTGGTTCAGTGGATTGAGTGCTGGCCTGCAAACCAAAGGGTCACCGGTTCAATTCCCAGTTGGGGTACATGCCTGGGTTGTGGGCCAGGTCCCCAGTAGGGGGCACTCGAGAGGCAACCACACATTGATGTTTCTCTCCCTCTCTTTCTCCCTCCCTTCCCCTTTCTCTAAAAATAAATAAAATCTTTTTTTAAAAAGTCACCTTTTCTTCAAGGACAGGATATAGGATTTGAGTCATTATTACACGGGGACAGCCCCATGAATTTCAATATGTAGGTTACATTTGTCAGTGTGAGCACCAGGGTCTGCAAATCTTCCAGCCTAGTTCTTACATTTTGAAGGGTTGTCAAAAGATTCTTTCGAAGCTTGAGGAAACCTTTGTTTCAGTGAAGTTGCTCAAACAAGACTGACAGCGTAGAAGTTCAAACAAGAGCCTCTAGATACTAGTTGGCAATGAAAAGGAATCAACCATCACCACACCCAGGACTCTGATGGCTCTCGAGGGGATTGTGCTGAGTGAAAGAAAAACCACTCTAAAAAGGCTCCATGCGATATGATTCCACTTATGTAACATCCTTGATGGGACAAAAGCACACAGAGGACAGATGGGTGGCTGCCAGCGGTCAGGAAGGCGGTGGGGAGGGCGCTGGTGGCCGCTCTTACAGGGCGCAGGAGGGATCTTTGAGAGGAAGCTTTTGTATCTTGACTGTGGTGCCCACAGGAGTCTGCGTGCGATAAACCCACGTGGAACTAAGTACACAGCCCTACAAACGAGCGTGTGTGAAGCCGTGAACTCTGAGTGAGGTCAGTGGATTGTGTCTGTGACGATTCCCTGGTCGTGATAGTGTCCCATCGTTGTGCAAGAGGTCCCCTTGGGGGACACTGGGTGAGGGGATGTGGCATCTCTCCGTGTTATTTCTTAAACTGCAGGTGAATCTATGATGATCTTTGAAAGTTTGAAAACTGGAGAAGCTTTAGAATTTGGAGGGAGGAGACTTTCTCCCCCACACTCTTGCCTCCTAGAGAGGCCACCGCAGAGCACAGTGAGAACGCCCAGGTCAAGTCCAAGGGCTGCGCTCGGCAGTGATGACCTCACACCCAGAGGTGGGGAGCAGCCTCATCCCACACCTCCAGATTTTTAGCCTAAGGCTCTTTCTTCTAAATCCCGATGATTTTGGTTCATGCTAAGTATTTGCCACAAAGATTCTCTTAGCTAAAGGTGTAGAGGTGATTTAAAATAATTAACACTGTTGGCTAATGAAGTCTTGTAAAACCGGATGGGGAAGATAATACTATTATTCCCATTTTGTGGGTGAAGGAAGGTGACCATGGAGAGATTCAGTTATTTGCTCATGGATATAACCAGCAGGTGGGTTTGCCAGGATTGGAACCCACGGCCTCGGCCAAGGAAGATGCCTCGCGCTGAGATGACCCCGCCGTGCTCACACAAGGTTACTCGTGTGTGTGTGGTGCGTATGTTTGGAGTGTGTGTGTCCTTCGGAAGTCAAGCCCCCATGTTTGCTAAGGCCACCATAGAAATGAGATTTGGGTTTAAAACTCAGCTACTTTTCCAGTGCTGCGCGTCTCTCCTCCTACGGGAGGAATTTAATTCGCTCAGGAATCTCCCCTTGGGCCACAGGGGAGCCACAGAGTGACAGGTGGGAGCCACCAGAGCCACAGATGTTGGCAGCCATGACGGAAGGCCCGTTCCGGCGGCCGGCCTGGCTTCACGCCACAGAGCCAGGGGAGGCCCGAAGTCGGGGAGCGCAGACCGCCAGCCCTGGCCCCCTGCCAACGCCGTGGTGACACGCAGGTTAGGAAATGGATTTGTTAATTATCTTCCCAAGACGGGATGGCCAGTGGCAGAGCTAGAATTCATGTCCCACGAGGACACCTGGTCCCACGTCTGAGCTCTTGAACTTCATACTGGTCACTGCCTTCTGGTGTGTGGACTGTCGTCCAGGTAGGCACCCTGGAGACACAGCCACCGAACTCTGACGGTGGCCTATGTCAGGGCAGAGATGAAGATACTCTGCATGTGACAGAGTTTGATCTAATTTACACATTGCACAACAAATTACTAATGTTTGTCATCAATAATTTGTCATAAGACAAATGATAACGTAAATTTTTTAAAGACTTACAAACCCCCCACTTAGAAATCTTGGTATGCGGGCTGCTGATGCCATCGAGAGAGACGAAGAGAGGAAGAGGAAACCCTTGTCATTGGCTGGGACCCCGGTGTGTTATTAGGGACCATGACTGGTGGCAGGTGAGCAGGTGAAACTGTTATCGTCCACCTGCTACTCCATTTCTACCGCTAAAGGCTGTGAGCAAGGTTGGTGTCGTGGGCTGAATCGTATCTCCCCAAAATTCGTAGGTTCAAGTCTTGACACCCAGTGACTCCGAATGTGACTGTGTTTGGGGGTGGGGTCTTCACAGAGGTGATTACGTGATAATGAGGTCACTAGTAGACTCCAACCTGCTACGACTGGCATCCCTAAAAGAAGAGATTAGGAAGAAACACAGAGCGGGAAGAACCCATGCGTGGGGAAGACACACGGGTTCCCACCTCTCTCACTCGACTGCCCCCTCACAGCACTTCAGACCCCTAGGTCTGTGGGCTTTCCCCCCCGCCACTCTGCAACACCAGCTGGGTGTGCATGATGCCAGTCAACGTCACACTGACCGGAGTCAGTGCAGACCCCACAGGTGCAGGGCTCAGGTCCACAAGACTGCCCACCCCCCACTTCGGGTGCCAATTGCAAGTAGTAGATCCCACGAAGTCTGTCTGGTGTGGCTACAAATCAGAGGTCCCCCTGCTTCGACGCCATTGAGGAACAACTCGCAGACCCCAGGAAAACATTTGCCCATGTATACCAGGTTATTGTATGGTGAGGATGTGGTGACAGACCCAGGTGGACAGGCAGATGAAGAGATCTGTAGGCTGAGGTCTGGGAGGGTCCCGAGCACAGGCGCTTCTGTCCTCCTGGAGCTGGGGTGGGTCACCCCCATCAAATCTGAGCAGGGTCACTTGACTGGGACTCCGCTGAACGATCACTCTGTGAGAAGAAATGATTGTTGAGCCCTGGCCCGTGTAGTTCAGTAGGCTGAGAGCAGGCCTGAAAACCAAAGCTTGCTGGTTCGATTCCCAGTCAGGGCACATGCCTGGGTTGCAAGCAAGGTACCCCACTAGGGGGCGCTCGAGAGGCAATCACACATTGATGTTTCCCCCTTCCCTTCTCCTCTCTCTAAAAATAAATAAATAAAATCTTTTTTTAAAAAGAAATGATTGTTGTTTTACATCACTGAAGGGTTTTCCCCATAGCATTAATATACCATGAGTTGAAATAGAAACACTAGTAACCACAGAGTACAAATTGAAGATTAGCATCAACAATAATTAGCCAGCCCGACTAACGTGGAAAGTGAGGGGCAGTCTTATGGGCCTCAGCCCCCTAACCTGTGTGGTCTGCACCACTTCCAGCCCTCAGCATCAGGATGAAATTAGACTGTAAGACACCCGGCGGGTGTCCTCAGAGAACAGGGGCGTTGCTTGGGGTGGAAAACCCACACATTCAGAGCCAGAAGTGTGGTGAGTAGAGAAACAATTTCCCCCTTTAGTTTGCAATTTCATAGGATTTAAACTAATCGGATTATTTAAAAAGTGGGGGAAATTGATCAAAGAGTCCTTTAAAGAAGGAGGGAAGGCTCTGAGAAGCCGAGAAATTCTAGGTGTCTGACTTGGCGCGATGTTTCTACTAAATGTCGTGTCCTGTCCTCCCAGCCCTGCCCCCGGAACTGCCCCCTCTGCACGCTGGCGGGCACCCGACAGCAAAACTGCTAGAAAGGAAACGCCAGCAGCTGCAAGAGTGTGACGACTTGGTTTTTACTCAGCAGTAAGGAACCCCTGGCCAATCGTGGAGTTTGGCGGTCCGTAAACTTCACACCTTGTTATTTAAAAAAAATTTTTTTAAATAGAAACTTCTGTGTGAGTTCACTGTACAGTATTTGTAACTCGTAAGGGCCCCTGGGTGATAGTGCGTGGAGGTTGGTTTTTTCCAAGTGAGTTTCAGTCAGGGATCAGATTTTAATTGATCTATAGATGTCCCTGCTGGGGTCAAACGGTAGCATGGGGACCTGGGGCAGAGAATGGGACAGGAAGTGAGACCCTGGGTGCTGAAACTTTTAGGTGCTCGGAGATGTGTCTCGTCCTGGCTCCGATCAGCTCACTTTGTGATCCAGAACAAGTTACTTCTTCTCCTTCAGCCTTTGTTTTCTCTTCTGCACAATGGGGAGAAAACCAAAATAGGCACCGAGGTGCGGGGAGGGGAGGTGGAGAAGGTGAACTGAGGCCCTTGTGTCCAGGACGCGGCAAATAGGAAGCGTCCGGTAACTGGTCGTTGACAGCATCGTGCGTCCAGCGTGTGGCGCTCGCCCCACCCGGGGCCAGGTACTTTCTGTGCTCTTTCCGAGAATTCATTGCAGCAGTTCTATGGAGTCAACGTATTTGTCTCTGTCCTGTGAAAAGACCCTGCGTAAAGACCCTGCCTTCAGAAAGGTTAAGTCCCCTACCCCTCTGAAATCACAGCGGGAAAGAGCGGCAGCTAGAATCTGAATCCCGGAGGAGGGTGGGGACCACGTGCAGGGCTAATATCCGTGGCTGTTCATGTCGCTGCCCCTTGAAACCCTAGGGCCAATTCGGCGAATATTTTTTTAAGACTTTATTTATTTATTTATTTATCTTTAGAGGGGAAGAGAAGGAGAGAGGGAGAGAAATATCAATGTATGGTTGACTCTCATGGGTCCCCTGCTGGGAACTGGCCTGCAACCCAGGCATGTGCCCTGACTGGGAATCGAACCGCGATTCTTTTGGTTCGCAGGCCCGCACTCAGTCCACTGAGCTATACCAGCCAGGGCGTCGGCGAATATTTTTCACGCCGACCTCACTGCCCCGTGCTCAGCTAGGTGAATGCAATTTCATTGCACTTTCAGCTGCTGGGACTTCCGGTGGTTCTTGAGTGAAAGGTAAAAGATAAACAAAGAAAGACAGCGTCTAAATAAGTGTGAGGGATGTCCCAGTTTATTTCCATAGCCTGAGCTGCACGAGAAAGCTTCCAGAATGTTCTGGGAAGGCAGAGTCTGGCATTCCCAGACACTCACCTACTCTCTCCAGACAGACAAGAACAACTCTCCAGGCTGGCGGAGAGACTCGTAAGTCTTATTAGCTCGCTTTTATAGGGCAAGTTTCTGAGTTCTCTCAGCCCGCCCGGGGTTGCTGCCGTGTCGGTGTGCAAACGCAGAGCGCGGGGCGGCTGTTAAGGGAGGTGGCCTTGCCCAGCGCAGGGCTAAACCGGCTGGAGACACACAGGCTAATTCTCCTGCCTCGCCCCCAACCTCTCACACCTGCAGAATTATGACCCAGAAAGAACGGACTCTTCGGTGGAGGGGGAGCCACCCACAGACTGAAACAGTTCCTGACGCCTAGGGCTGCGGCCACCTCCAGCCCCATCCTCAGCTCCTGGCTTCTGACCTCTCTCTTAGCCATCCGATTCTGGACACTTCCTTTGTAGGGCGAGGGAGAGACACCTTATCCCTCACCACCCCCAAAGATACAGGCCATTGGCTTGTTGCCGCCTCTAGTTTTTTGGATTTTTTTTTCAATGCACATCTGTATAGAATCATGGATTTATTATTGTTGTTTTTGAAGATTGGATATTCTAGTTTTGCAAAGGTAGTATCTCCACTTCTGATACTGAGCATTAAGAGTTCTAAAACATCAACTTAAATGATAAGATGCTATTTGGGAGCTTTGTGATATAAAAAGCAAACCCTTCCATTATTTATATTGCTGTGACAAGCTTTATTCCATGTGCTTCACACTGAAAAAAAAAAGGACTTATTTAATCTGTACGATAATGCTATGATTTGGGTTTTCTTATGACCTCCCACTTTCCTGATGAGAAACTGAGGCCCAGATGGCACGTGTACTAAAGGGTAGAGCTGGGATTTGAACCCAGGTACTCTGTCTCCAGACATCATGACCTTAACTGGAGCTTAGACCACCTCTCAGGTTGGCAAAGTGAAGCTTTCAAGGCCCACCAGCGGTGGGAGGAGTCAGGGAGACAGGCCTTCCTCGGTGCTGATGGGAGTCCCGAGTGACATAAATTCCCGCAGGACAATTTGGCAGGATCTGTAACCATTTTAGGTATTGATCTCTTTGACCTAGCAACTTTTAAACTGTCTCACGTATAAACCCTCCGCCCCATCCACCAGAAAAGTGTGCACACCACCACACAGATGTAATGGGTTCGCTGCAGCGTTATTTGTGAGGGTGCATCAGCAGGAAAATCTTTTAACAATGAAGTTAATAAACATGTTCTATGGAAAATGTATGACAACCCAGACAGTTAAATGTAAGTCAAAACCGAGAATGTGGGTGTGGAGAGAAGGGGAAATCAAAAGTAAGATTAGAGAAGGTGATGATTATGGTTACAAAACAGAGACATCAACGGACAAGATACAATACACAAAATGACCAAAAAAGTCAGGACGGGAGGAGGAAAAGACAGGATAGAATTCAAACTGTCAAAAATTTATTTTTTTTAATGACTCAAGAGCTTAATGCTCTTATGATCTTTCTGCCTTCATGCAGAATTTGTTTTTAAGGGAAGAATATCTTTTACGGTGAAAAGTTGCACTAGACTTTTAGGTAGGGTGTAAGATAGGGGTTCAAGTTCATTCTTTTGCCTGGGCTCTCCAGTTTTCCCAGCAGCATTTACTGAAAAGACCGCTCTTTCCCCCTGTGTATTCTTGGTACCTTTGTTGAAGATCAACTGACCCCCTATGTGCCGGTTTGATTCTGGGCTCTCTGATCTGTTCTGTTAAGTGCAGAGGCCTGTCCTGATGCTGGTACCATATTGCTTGTTTGTTCTCTCAAAAAGCTTTATTGTTCCCATTTGGTCCAATGCATGGGAGAGGGCTCCAGGGTGGTTAAAAGGATGCCAGTGGTCGCAGGGAGAGGCTTAGGCAGAAGCCAGACACCAGGGGACAGACACACAGGGGCCCCTCAAAGGCCACTGGGCTCCGAAGGTTCCTGGTTGTGCTTGAGGGGGGGCCTTTCGAAGAGACACCACCCAGCCCAGCCCAGCCTGGGGCCGGCCAGCCTGCGGAGGTGAGACAGGTGTTGCCCATCTTCCAGATGAGCTTCACCTGCCCATCCAGGAAGTGGTTCTGCAGGAAGCAGGAGCTGAGGGTCTGTGCGGGCAGTACCCAGGACAGGCAGGTCTGAAAGAGCCTGGGTCAGGTTCCTCTCCAGGACCGTGGTGGCTGCCATGTGTCCTGAGTGCCACCCCACTCATCTTGGGAAGGCTTCAGCGCCTCCCGGGAGAGAACGGGCCACCGAGCGCTGGTTTTGCATCTTCAAGAGATGCTGGGCGCCCTCATGTTTCAACTCGGCCAGCTCGAGGAAGGAGTGGCCCAGGCCCTGCAGGGCCACATTGCTGAGGTCGAGAGAGAAGCCCAGAGTGAGGTAGGTGTAGGGGGCCTGCAGATGCTGGGTGACCAGGCGGTTGATGGCAGCCCCCACCTGAGTGGAATAATGCTGACGGATTTGGGGGCTCATGTTTGGCAGTTGAGGTGGAAAACCGGTGCTGGCTGGTCTCGGAGGCTGAGGGTGGCTGAGGTGGTTCCGAAGGCGGTGCCTGGAAAAGAGGTTGGAGGGTCGGAGGCTGGAAGAAGCGGTGTCCCTGGGTCTGTCCCGTCCAAACACTGCTGAAGCAAGAGACACACCTAGGGGGCGCTACTGAAGGCACTGCCAGTACCTTACTGTTCTGATCACTATAGCTTGGTAATGTATTTTCAAGTCCGGACGTGTGATGCCTTTAGCGTTGTCCTTTCTCAAGCTCACTTTGGCTGTCCTGGAGCTCTTGTGCTTGCCTATGAGTTTTGGGGTGATTTCTTCTGTTTCTGTGGAAAATGCCACTGGGGCGTTGATGGGTATAGCATTGAAGCTGTGGATGGCTTTGGGGAGTATATGCATTTTAACAAGATTAAGTTTTCCAATCCATGAACACAAGGTATCTTTCCATTTATTCGTGTCTTCTTTCATTTTCTTCCGTAAATATTTTGTGGTTTTCAGTGTACAAGTCTTTCACCCCCTCTTTGTTAAGTCTATACCTATGCACTTTATTATCTTGGTGCTATTGTAAATTGGATTTTTTAAATTTGTTTTTTGAATAGTTTATTGTTAACATATAGAAACACTACTGATTTTTGTATGTTGATTTTGTATCTGGCAACTTCACTGAATTTTTTAGTTTGTTTGTGAAGTCTTTAGGGTTTTCTATATATAAGATTATGTCATCTGCATGCAGAGATAATTTTACTTCTTTCTTTCTTTCTTTCTTTCTTTCTAATGTGAATGCCTTTTATTTCTTTTTCTTGCCTAACTTAATAGCAAATAATAAAAATAACCCAATCAAAAAAAATGGGCAAAGGACTTGAATAGACATTTCTCTAAAGAAGACATACAAGTGACAAACAGGTGTATGAAAAAATGCTCAACATCACTAATCATCACAGAAATGCAAATCAAACCCACAGTGAGATACCACCTCACACACAGGTTAGGATAGCTATCAGTTATTTTGTAAAGAGGGAGAGAGAGACATGTTGGCAAGGATATGAAGAAAAAGGAACCCTGATGCGCTGTTGGTGGGAATGTAGACTGATGCAACCACCGTGGAAAACAGTGTGGAGGTCTCTCAAAAAGATTAAAAATAGAACCATCATATCATTGAGCAGTTCCACTTCTGGGTACACATCCAAAGGAACTGAAATCAGGATCTCAAAGAGATACTTGTGTTCCCCTGTTTGTATGGTGGTGTGCACAATAGCCAATGTACAGAAACAACCTAAATGTTCATCAACAGACGAATGGATAAAATACAATGGAGTATTATTCAGCTTTTGAAAAAAAAAAGAAAGAAAGAAATTTCACCACTTGCAGCAACATGGGTGGACCTGGAGGGCATTGTGCTAAGTGAAATAAGCCAGACATAGAAGGACAGGTTAACGCTTATGTCAGAATTTGAAAGTAGTCAAACTCATAGAAGCAGAGAGTATAAGGGTGGCTACCAGGGGCTGAGAGGAAGGGGATCTGAACTGGGAGGGTGATGTTCAAAGGGTGCAAAGTTTCAATTATGCAACATGAATGAGATGTAACGCACAGCATGGTGACGACAGCTAACAAGACTGTATTGGATACATGCAGTTTGCTGAGAGACCTGGCTGGTCTGGCTCAGGGGAGTGAGCGCAGGCTGCGAACCAAAGGGTCGCCAGTTCGATTCCCAGTCAGGGCACACGCCTGGGTTGTGGGCCAGGTCCCCAGTATGGAGAGACAACCACACACTGATATTTTTCTCCCTCTCTTTCTCCTTCTCTTCCCCTCTGTCTAAAAATGAAGAAATAAAATCTTTTTTAAAAAAATGTGCTGAGAGAGTAGATCTTAATTTTTGTTCTTACCACACACCATCATTAGGGTAGAAGGAAACTTTGGGTGATGAGTATGTCTTTGGCATGTTGGCAGTGATGGTCTCATGGGTGAATATCCCCAAAACTCACTGAGTTGTAAGGATGAAATATGTTCTTGTTACTTTGGTTAGAGTGCTAACTGCATGGTGGTTAGAGATATATACAGCATTGTTTATGGGTGAAATGAGGTCTGGATTTATGTTTAAAATACCCTCAAAAGGAAAGAGGGAGACGTAGATAAAAGAAGCATAGCAAAGGTGGTGACTGGGGAAGCTGGGGAGTTGGTGCCCAGGGTGCGTGGAGCTGGTCTTTCTCCCTGTGTGTGCCCGAACCTTATCCCAGTTAGAGGCAAAAGGAAATTAAAAAGAAAGGAAAAGTCGCCCTGCCTGGCTTCACCACTCACCATATGTTCAACTTGGACACGTAACTTCTCATTTTAATTTTCTCATTACTCAGATGTAAGTGACCTTATTATTTATGTCATAAAATTTGATGGTGACCCACTGAATTAGCATGTGCGACATGGTTAGGTCACTGAGACCCTGTAAATCCTCGAAGAATGAAAGTTGTGATTGTTATTAAAAATTGGGTGAATGTACGTATAGACATATCGGACTGACATGGGATCGAGAAGGCAGGCGAGAGACTTCAGATTTGCAAGTGGGCAAAAAAAGTTCCTCCACGCAGAGGCAAGGCTGACGTGTTTACCATGAGGCTGGATATTGACAGGGGGCAGCGCCTGGTCCTGCATTCCACGCAGAGTGGGCCTGGCTCACTCCCTGACTCTCGGCGCTCTCTGCCATTAATGCCTGTGTCTCCCGGGAAGGTGAGGACAGTGGTAAAAACAAAAGACAATTGTCACTAGTAGCCCAAGTCCTTCTTCTAGGTGAGTCAATAAGAAACAATGAAATGACTTGAGTCAAGGTATCTCTGCTGTGGAATGATATCTTCTCTTAGAGAAGATGAGAAAAGAAGGCATTTTCTTCTAGGTCTGTACTGGCAGCACTCCTGGCAATACGGGAAAGACACCCAATAGAAATGTGCTTCGGCAGGAGTGGAAATGATTAGCTTGTGTTGTGGGAAATGTTGAAGCAGCAGCTAGTTTCCCGCAGTGGACTCAGGGATGCAACTGATGCCACAAGGACTTCTGTCCTTTTTGTTGAGCTCTGCTTGTCCCTGGGGGTCAGCTCATCCTCATATTTTTCAGAGGTGTGTCTTCTATATGGTGGCGGAGGAGTAAGCGTGGCACAGACATCCTCTCAATGCCTAAACAGAGAGTAGAAGGAGGTCTCCCATCTCTTTGTGTTTGCATAAAATCCCAAGGAAAGCTCTGATTGGTCCTGTATGGTCATGTGTTCATTTCTTGGGCCAACCACTATAGTCAGCAGGGAGTTGTGGATAATGTCTCAAGTTCCTTGCTCCTCACTTGAGATAGCTCTGAGGTGCGTGTCCTACCCTGTCTCCCAAAGCCTCAGTTGCCCTCAGGGGTAGCTGACATTATATACCTTCTATTGACCTCTTCCCCTATCTACAGTTTGCCACCTTCCTATGGGTGTTTCCTAGGGTCCCCTCCCAAATAGACTGTGACATTTGAGTCCTTGTCTTGGGCTCTGCTTCTGAGGGAGTCCAAGCTTTGAGGGTGCACAACTTGGTGGGGCTAAGAGAGAGTTGGAGTGCACACCTGAGCACGTCTGACAAAGTTTTTGAAAGTCAAGCAATGAGGTTAAGAATGCTGGGAGGATAAAAGGAAGGAAGAAAGGGAGAAATGGAGGTAGGGAAGGAAAGAAGGAAGAAAGGAAGGGAGGGAGGAAGGAAGGAAGAAAAAAACAGACAAATGAGTAATTAGCCCATTGATTGCCTGGTTAAAAAAAGTCACACCATATCTGTGCACTGAACAAGTGGACGAATTCATAAATGAATGGCTAAGTTAAAGATTCCTTCATTTTAGCTTTGTAAGTGTTCGATCCCTGTTTTTTCTGAACATTTTAATGCCAACACACAATTAAGAAGAAGCACTAAATCAAGTTTTACCAGTCCCTTAAGATAAAAGCACTTCTTGGAATTTCATTGTTCCCCTCTGCAAAATGGTGATCAGATGGTGACCAATAACGAAGACAGTGCCATCACTGTCCTCTAGGGCACTTGAGGGCATGAACACCCTGAAGCTTTGCCTATGAGCATGAACTCTTCTGGTGGGGATTTTTGTTGGTGCTGGTTCTGAGAACAGGGCTGCCCCTATGATGACATGAGCTTGTCATTGCAATTTTCCAACTGGACTGGGACAATGAGACTCTGCCTGCCCAGCACCTACCACCTAGCAGAGGCTCAATTAATAATGGATGAATAATTAGATGATACCAACATGTGCTTTTTTTAATCTCTTTCATGTCTTTTATTGCCCAATAATCCAACCCCCACTCAAGGTCTCACCAACCAGACTGCCTGTCCTGTTAGAGATGTTGCTACCTACCCACCCTTCCCTCAGAGTCGCCCTTTCGAGTTTGAAAGGTGGCTTGGCTTTAGGATTCATACAATAACCCCCTGCTTCCGCACAAGGCTATTATTATGTTCTCCGCATGCATACACTTCTTCCCCTTGGTCCATACTTGGGAGATGGGAATGAAGAACAGTGGGCACTGCGGGTCATGGAGAAAAATATAAGGTTGCAGGCTTTTGGTGGAAGCTCCTGGGTGCAGTAATGGGTGAGCCTCATTCCTAGGCAGTGAAGGCAGGCAAGTGGATGGTGTCAATGTTTATTTTAAGGGGGGAGTCATTTATTTTTCAGGCAGAAAGTTTATACAGCTTGAGAGAATTATTTGAAAGGAAATGAACCCCTTGGCATGTGATGCTTATGGGGCCTCGTCCGCCTCGCTTCTCTCTGCCCAGCTATGAAAACGAGAAGGTTGACCCCCTTCCTCACTGGGCCCCCCGCACACCCAGGTCTCAGCATCGCCAGCTTGACAAGCGACCTTCGCACAGGGGCAGCTGCTGTTGGAAAGGGCTCCGCGTCACAGCCTCAGTGGGTCCCACCGAGGGATACAGTTAAGCAACTTCTGGGATGTCGTGAAGTCGGTCCTGGAAGGCAGGAATCTGGAGGTGTGG
Source organism: Trachops cirrhosus (assembly GCA_028533065.1). NCBI lineage: Eukaryota > Metazoa > Chordata > Mammalia > Chiroptera > Phyllostomidae > Trachops > Trachops cirrhosus. The sequence continues at coordinate 62,174,686 of CM052546.1, read as the reverse complement.
CTGTAAGCCATAGGTTTCTGTGACAAAAATCTAGACTGGACTGTGTCACTGGTCTATGAAAGTCTCGGCCTCAGTTTCCCCACTTACAAATAAGTTGGTGGACCCAGTGCTTCCCAAAGTCCATCCCTTCTGATTCAGATATGAAATTTTAGGGAAGACCATATGCATTGGTTTACTTCCAGCTCTGTCTGGCAAGGTCATTCGATGTCTTGTAGTCTTCCCTGGTGCTCATTTCCTTTCTAATTCCTTTCCCCAGCTATCATTCCTTTATCCGTTCATTGAAAAAAATTCCTAATAAATGCCAATTCATAGGCCAGGCCCTGGAGTACAGCCATCCACTAGACAAGGAACTTTCTCATGTGGAGTTTTCATTCTAACAGGGAAGGTGCACAATATCTAAATAAGCGAGTAAACAAGGCAACACCAGATCATCATTCATGCTAACCTAAAGGCTACAGAGCATAGTCATGCCTGGATCTGAATCCTCACTGATAAACAAGGGCAGATTACTGAACCCCTCTGGGTCTCAGTTTCCTCATCTGTAAAAGGGGGTGATAACAGTATCTGCCTCACAGTATCCTTGAGACAGAGACAGCTCTTAGTGCCTGTAGAAGCCTTAGCTGCCTTATCATCATCTTCCTCACCATCTCCATCATCACCACTGTGGGTCTTCCTCTACTATTATCGATTCTTTTCTAGTTTCACTTCTTCTCAGGCCTTTGGAGTCAGGCAGGTAGGTCCAGGTTCAAATTCTGTCCATCACCTACAAGTTGTGTGACCTTGGATAAGTCACTTCATCACTCTGATCTTCAGTTGTTCTTATGTATAAAAGGAGTATGACAATAATAAAGATGGTGATCATCATCATAATAATTGTAATTCCTTCTTCTACAAGAGGATATTGTGAAGATTAAATAACATGTAGAAAGCACATAGTCGATCATAATAAATATTTGTTTTTTCTCTCTTTTACATATTTACAACATTTCTTGTAATTTTGATGAGTACAGTTTCAAAACTTTTGATGACTTTTTAAACATAATCTGTTTTCCTCCCATGTGTTTTATGCATTGAAAAACATTTTTCTAATGGAGTCCGAGCTTCCCCAGGCTGCCAAAGGGGTCCAGAGCGGCCACTGGGAATGTCTCAGGCTTGACCAGTCCAGAGCTTTCTGGTGGCAGCTGAGGTCTTGTTACATCTTCTTGAAATCTCTCCAGCCTTAAAAACCCTTCATTCAAATGGGCAAGAAACACATCTGTTTGGGGGGCAGCCCCCGTCTCTGCTTCTCCCAACTCTCGTTGGTTTAGTGTGATCTCTTGGGGCTTATCCATACATGTTCTGAAACATATACCTCATCGCCCCTTGACTTACTTTAAAAAAATATAATTTATTTATTTATTTTTAGAGAGAGGGGAAGAGACAGAGAAAGAGAAAAACATCAATGAGAGAAACATCGATCAGTTGCCTCACACACGCCCCCAAATGGGGACCTGGCCCGCAACCCAGGCACGTGCCTTGACCAGGAATTGAACCAGCGAGCATTCAGTTCACAGGCCAGGGCTCAATCTACTGAGCTTCCTTTTTTCGAAATATTACAGTGAACTACACATCCCGTAAAACTGGCCACCTGAACCACTGTAAGTGTGTAGTTCAATGGCGTTAAGTACAATCACATTGTCGTGTTACCATCACCACCAGCCATCCCAGAATCCTTTTCCTCCTGTAAAGCTCAAACTCCATACCCATTAAACACTAGCACCCCATCCCCCAGACCCCGGCCACCACCATTCTCCTTTCTATCCCTATGAATCCGACTCCTCTAGGGACCTCACACAAGTGACATCGTACAGTACTTGTCCTTTTGTGACTGGCTCATTGCACTCAGCATCACGTCCTGGAGGTTCGCGCATGCCGTAGTGGGCGTCAGAATCTCCTTTTGAAGACTGCGTAGCGTTCCATTGTATGGCTGGGCCACATTCTGTCTGTCCATCCATCTGTTGTTGGGCACTCGGCTGGCTCCCTTCCTCTGGCTATCTCGAGTACTGTGACTATGAGCCTGGGCGTGCAAGTATCTCTTCCAGTCCCTGCTTTCCTTCCCATTCTTTTGAGTATATATCCAGAAGCAGCATTGCCAGATCATGTCTAATTCTATGTGTAGCTGTTTGAGGAACTGCCCTAGTGTTTTCCAGAGGGGCTGCACCATTTTGTGTTCTACCGGCAATGCACAAGCGTTCCGGTTTCTCCACACCTTTGCCAACACCTGTTATTTTGTGTTTTTTTTTAAAATAGTATCCATCCTAATAGGCACGAGGTGGCATGATGTGGTTTCTATCAGCATTTCCTTGATCTCTTTCCATGTGCAGTGGCTTCCCTTCTCTCTGCCAACAGCAACCCCTTTACTGGATCACAGAGGAGTTAGTTAGCGGACAGGGAGACCCGGGTTCCACTCTACCACTTACCGACTAACTCAGCATTGGGCAGGTAACTGTCCCTCTCTAAGCCTCTGGGTCTCCAGCCATGAAGCAAAACCAAAAATCCATCAGTAGACAGAATAAAAGAGACAGTGGAGGGCACAGACTCTGAACCAGCCTGCCCTTTGACTCCTGGGAGCTGTGTGACCTTGGGCCCATCTGTTGAACTTGCTGAGCTTTAGTGTCCCCATCTATATATGAAAGTGAGAGTAGCGGCACTTACCCTGCAGGGTCTGGGGGAGGATTAAATTCATTATCATGGTCAAGAGTTTAGAGGAACATGGGACAGAGTCAAGTGCTCAACCCATAATATTCTAATCTCTCCAAGTTTTATTCTGAGAATTGTCTTTGGTCTCTATAAATTGCCAGCCCTATTAAAGAGTTGAAAAGTTGCTAGCTATTATTATTAATAACTGATTCCTTTCACTTTACCAACTGAGGGGGTATATTTTCTCGTTCAACCACCATAAGTGAAAATCAAGGGTGTGTCCCCACCTCAGCCTTCTGTAAACCTGATATACATTTTAAGTGTTTTTTTTTCTCTGCCCATTTCACATTTGCTTTCACTATTTTGACAAATAATCAAGATGACATTTTAATATTAGTTGGTCTTTTCTGTCCATTTTATATTTGTTTTTATTATTTTAATTGCACAAGAAATACAAGTTTATCACAGCAGAAACAGAAAATTCAAATATGCACTTAGGGAAAAAAGGGCCCTTGTACTTCCAGACCCACAGATAAATAAACACTGTTAACATTTTGGCCTATAGCCTTGCAGACACGCATGCATGCATACATTTTTATAATATTAAATATGCTATTGCCCTGACTGGTGTGGCTCAGTGGATTGAGTGCTGGCCTGTGAACCAAAGGGTCACCAGTTCAATTCCCAGGCAGGGCACATGCCTGGGTTGCGGGCCAGGTCCCCAGTTGGGGGTGCATAAGAAGCAACCACACATTAATATTTCTCTTCCTCTCTCCCTCCCTTTCTCTAAAACTAACTAACTAAATAAATAAATAAATAAATATCTTTAAAGTACATAAATAAATATGCTATCTTCAAATGAACATTTTTTATTCTCATCATATACAATATTACAGCTGTCTTTCCACATCCATAATATAGGTCCAAAACATGGTTTTTAGTGCCAGTATAATATTCATTATAAGTGTAATACAGTATTTCAACTCCTCCCTTCCTGCTGGACAAATAGCTTATTGCCATCCTGAACCTGGTAGGTTGGCCATGAATGGAATCATTCCTGTACCCACCGGTCTCTTCACACTATTTCTGAGAGACTGCAGAAGGCCGGGCAAAGTCGCAGGGACCCTGCGTGGAGGCGAACATGGAGTGAATTAACGCCGCGGGCTCCGGTCCCAGCAGGGGTGCCTGCTGTCTCCATGAGCTCATGGCCAGTGTAAGAACGGGAGGTCACCAAGAGGTCATGAGAAAGCCTGGGAGGATAATACCTGCAGGGGCCTGTTGACTTATAAAGAAAGGAGAAGGGATCATTATTTACCGATAACCTACCATTTCCTGGCAACTCCCAGCTTGCTCTGCTACTTCAGGTTCAGGGCCCGCTGCCGTTTACTATAACGAGCGGTCTTGTGGCCCCTGAGTGGCATCACTTAGGAGGAAAGTAAACCCGTACAAAACAGGAAGGCGCTCTTTTTCTCATGGACTCACTCGCCCATTTTCCCCTGATTGCAGGGACACCTCCCCCATCCTCACCCCAGTAGGGGTAGACAGGATGCCCCAGGGCAGCCCTTTGTCAGGGGTCACAGGTCATGGCCACCCTAACCCTTCCCTCCCCCACTGGAGCTCTCAGTGCCCCACCCCCAAAACACACTGGGACCCACTTCGCACGCCGAGGCCGGAGTCGGAAGTGAAGGTCACTGATCCACATCGGACAACCGTGAGCGCTGTGAACGTGGCCAGCGATCGGCGCAGGCGCCGGTCGCCACAAACGCTTTGCTCGGCATCTTGTCTGACGGCACAGAATCCCAGGGGGAGTACTGTTCCTAGTTTACAATAATAGAAAAAAATGCAGAGGCCCGGAGCGTGCCAACACCCCACAGAGCGTGAGTGGGACCAGGCTTCTCCGCCAAGTCTGTGAGGTCCTGAGGCTCCCAACTGCGACACCACGCTCCCTCTCTGAACCATGGCTTTGACCTTGAAGGAGGCATCACACTTGTTCTAGAGGCCACGGGACACCTTCTAGACTTTTCAAAGACTGTTAATCTCTCCCATCAGTCCACATGGGATCGCCAGGTGTCATGTTAAAAAAAGGCAATTAAATAATTGCAGATATACACACATGCAATACAGACATATGTGATATATAAACTATATTTAGGTTCTGACCTGATTCTCCATATATTTATGTATGTATTCTTCATTTACACACACACACATATACATGAAATCAGGTAGAAAAGAACACATTTTATGTGGGTGAATCTACACGTATAAACATACATGCGGTCAGAAACAAAATACAATTATTATTGCCCCTCGTACAGGAGCTCAGCAACATATGCCTGACATTCTAATGAGAATCGTTGGAAATTCAACCATTTCACGCCTCAAATTCTCCAGTTTGTTGTAAATTACTTTCCCAAAATACTTCAACTCAATTTGTTTTAAAAAACATATATTATGAAAAAGAATGTGATGTAGCTGATACAGCTTAGGCCACTGTTCCTGTCCAGCGAAATGTGGGCGACCAAGAGTTTGGGGTTCAGGCCCCACTCAGGTCCGTCCAGACCGCCTTCCCGCTGAAAGCCGAACGTGCGCAGTAGGGAGCGTGCTGCGGCAGCGGGTTCCGGCCCGAGTGCGGGCGACTCGCCCTGGGTCAAGGCCACGGGTGGAGAGGTCAGTGTTGTCTCTGGACACGCGCAGGCTTGCTCCTGGCCACAGATGGAGACGTTATTCTCGCCCAGAAAGTTCTGTGAGAGCCCCACGCTCCACTCCTGATGAGACCAGTGGGGAGCACTGACCCTCCGGTGGCCCCCGCGTCCTCTGCCTGCCGCCCCCTGGCCTGAGAGCAGACATTCCAGTCACTTCCGCTGGAACGCGACAAACCGTCTCCTCCTGCCACAGTGCTCAGTGGGAGCGCTCCCGCTGGGCCCTCTGCGGAAGGGTAATTGCTGGTCCCCCGGCAATAATTACACCCACGGTCGGATCCCGAAGCAAAGCAACAAATTTCAACATCGCATGGTGACGAGGCCACGGGGAGTCGCCCCACGGAAGGCCTCAGCCCCGCAGTTTATGACTCGGGGGCTGTCTCGGTCTGCAGTGAGCACCGGAGCCCGAGATGACACAGGAGGTGGCGCATCGCCAAGACCTCGGTGGCCAGTGTCTGCTCAACGCAAGGTCACGGTTCCGTGAGATCCGTGCATCCACTGTTTGGCTCTGAAAACCCCCCAGTTTGGGGCAGGCCTCCTGCCCACGGAAGCAGCCCCAGCCTCCTCATTTTTGCGGGAGTCTCAGGGATTGTAGCTGAGGTTGGTCCAGATTCTCCCCTCCTCAGTCAGCTGCTGAAGAAAAGGTCTTCACTATTATTATTAGTGGTAGTTAATACCTGCTTTGATTTCTTTCCAAGTATCATCTGGGTGGGACTTTATCTTGGTGGAGAGATAAAGAACCACACCCTGGCTGGTGTGGCTCAGTGGATTGAGCGCTGGCCTGCGAACCAAAGGGTCACCGGTTTGATCCCCAGTCAGGGCACATACCTGGGTTACGGGCAGATCCCTGGCTGGGGGACATGCAAGGGGCAACTGCATGTAAGGTTTTCTTAGGCTCCGCTGAGGAAGAAATGCCAATCAGCCACAAAATCAGGCAGTGTAGAGCTTTACTGGGGTTTGTGCATCTGGGCAAGGTCTCCTGGTCCCCAGAGCTGGGCTGGGGGAAATCGCACTCAAACAAAGAACAGGGTGGGGTTTTATACACCAAATCTGGGGGTCTTCACGGGGTCTGGGGATAGGTTCCTCTAGGACAAAGTGGCAACATATCATTGGTGGTCTTCCTTAGATTCTGGTTGCTATGGCAAAGTCCGCCATTTAGGCTCTCTGGCCTGACGTCAGCCTTCTTTTCCGGGTTGTAGTTTGGCCGCCGTTGTGTCCTACCTACCACGCCCACCCTGACACTGCACACGGATGTTTCTCTCCCTCTCTTTCTCCCTCCCTTCCCTTCTCTCTAAAAATGGAAAAATGAAATTGTTAAAAAAAAAGAGGGAGAGAGATAAAGAACCACAAGATGGGCCGAAGATTAATAAGTTATAAGTGGAGGGTACCTGGAATTTCATGAAACTATTCTCTCTACTTCCCTATTTGTTTGAAATCCTCCACACTGACAAGTTTCTCTAAATGTTTTTGGTTCCTTAGACTGTTAAAATGCAATTTGCTATAATATAATTTTCGAAGCTGGGGAAATAAAATCAAAAGCAAGAATGAAAGGAAGGCTTTAAAAGGGATTTCGAGCATCAAAGGGAACACAGGAAAATGGCAGCTTTATCAGCGCCACAGCACGAGCTAGCCGCCGGGAACTTTCTCAGTGGTGGTGGGCGCACGCCAACTGAACTGCCATCATTGGCTTCTTCCATCCTGGGTCCTGGCGGGGCCAGCAATGGTGGTCCCCCGGCTCACTTCCCAGGATGGAGAGAGGGGAGGAAAGCAGGTGGGAAGGCTCGGATGCAGGTTCTGGAGGCCTGGGGCCACAGTCTGCAGACTGCTCAGGCTCCTTGGTTATGCACTCGGGGCCCTACTGGGGCATGGGGTCTGCTGACCCACAGCTAGAGGTACTCTCGTTCCTTTTACTGTCACGGCAGATGGTGAGAGGCCTGGGCTTTTGAATCGGACACACCCTGGTTCACGCCCCAATTCTTCCCTTTGGGGGTTATGTGGTCTTGGGCAAGTCACTAAAGAGTCTATTTCCTTACTGGCCAAAGGAAAATAAGGACAGACTCGCACTCTGAAATTCATGATAAGGGTTCAGTAAGACCATTTTCCCAAAGTGCTTTGCGTTGCCTTACACTTCCGAGGTGCTTCCAGCATACACTGTTTCAGAGGGCCTTAATGAGCTGACAATCACTCACAAACCTCTTGGAGCCGTACACAAAACCACACATGTGGCAGGAACGCGGGAGGGAGAAAGAGTCTCTGGAGAGAAGCCCCCTAAATTCTGCAGGTGTCCCAGGACCTTCAGGAAGTCAGCAATCATTGCTCCCACCAGCACTGCCCAATAGAACTTCCTGCCGTGATGAAGATGTTCCCATACTGTAGCCACTCAGCCCCTCCTGACCATGAGGACTGGGGAGCTGAGGTGCTGGCCGGGTAGCTCGGTTGGTTAGAGCATCGTCCCGATATACCAAGGGTGCGGGTTTGAACCCCTATCAGGGCACATTATCTTTCGTTATTTGTGATGTCAAATTAAAAACAAAAAACAAAAAACAGATGATCTCGTTTTAACCTCCCAAATGCCCTGGAAGAGAGGGTGAGAAAGTTGGGGAACTAGTGACATGTTTCAGACCAGCCCCCTGACAGAGGAAAAGCGAGCATTGAAGTCCAGACCTGCTGAGATAGTCTCACGTTCTCTCTGCCACCTTGTCACTGGAACAGCCACTGCTGGCGGTGGCACATCGGCACTGGGGACGAGTCAGCGTGAAGCACAGACTAGGACGTGCAGCCATCCCGCCGGTGGGCTGGTGGTAGACACACAGAGTGGTGTCTACGAGGGAACAGATGGTCTTGGCTTGGCTTTCCTGGAAGCAGATTCTGAGTCAAAGAGGTGAGGCAAGTGGTTTATTCGGGAGGTGACCCCAGGAAGCATTGGTAGGGAGGAGGGGGGAAGAAACCCACCCAACACAGGGCGCGTTAAGGGGCAGGTGTTTCCTTGGGGCCGTTGAGGTTGAATCCTGGCAGAAACTGCTGAGCAATGTATAGAACATACATCAGAGGGACCACCCACAAGGGGAGGAAGCTGGGGTATTTACACTCCAAGTCTTGTCTGTCATTGGCTGGGGCATGCTCTCGGGGAGGGGGGGGGGGGTTGGAATCCCCAGCCCTTGAGGCCTGAGCACTGGCTGAGCATGTCAGAGAAAGCCACCTGATGGAAATCCTTGCATTAGGAAGTCCCCAGCAAGCAGAGATCAAGGGGTGCCGTGGGGACTCGATGAGGCACCCCCAGAGTCTGCTACTAACATCGCAATCACAGGGCAGCCAACGGGAAAATCCAGAGGTGTGAACGTGGTCAGGCACTTACAGGGCACAGGTACATTGTCTGTGACATAATTAACTTCCATGGAATCCCATGCCCTCCATTGCCAACAACTCGCCCTTCAGAAGCACTAACAGGAACACACTGCAACGCCAGAGGACACCAAACACGCATTTGCACAAATCATCCTCTAGGGGGCGTGTTAGGTGCTATCTAGGAGAAGTGTAGGGAGCTGTGAGGATTAGCAGGTGAGCTATCCTGTGAAACATGGAGATGAACCCTCTTCCACTTGAATTTTTCGGTTATTCTTTTGCGAACAAAACAAACTCTGTAGACATAATAAGCTGGAAAGTTCTGAATGAAATCAATTTGAGTGAGCCCCCTGGGCTGATAGGCATATGCTAGCTGGCTATCAGAGTAGAACAAACCTGGCTCTATTTCCAACCACTGCAACTCAGCCAAAATCCAGGACTGGAGGGGTATGCTCCTCCCTTTCCTCTTGGTTTTTCAGCCCAATCCACCAAGCCCTTGTTCTTTCCTTGAGAGAAAAGCTCTTAGGAGACCAGCTTTGAAAAGGGACTCTTTTCCAGTGCAGGCTTCACCTCAACAAAATCATATAACAACTCTACATTATTCACAAGTACTTGAATGCCTCCAGTGATGGGGAGCTTATTACCTTTCAAGGAAGTCCATTTTCAGTTCTTGAGGATCTAATAGTTAGAAAGCTCTTTCTCTGTTTGCTTAGCTCCCACCTAGTCCTATCTTCTACTATAAAGAAAAAGCCTCTACCCCTTTGAGACAAGTCATTGTCCCTCATCCAGCTCTTAATTTTTAGGGCTTTACAGCATGTGCCTTTGCAGGAGGAGTGAGTGAAAGGTCAGGGTGTCATTTGTGGGCCCTCCTAATCATATCCTTGGGGGACAAAATTAAACTTCAGCTTTTACTTCCCTGGCACCAGGGAGTAAGTCTTAGCCTTCAGCCATGTTTTCCACTCTGGCCTCTGTTTCTTGGGTCTATGGACTCGGTTTTCCCTTGGGTCACAGGATAAACCTGCGTATTGAGAGTACTTCTATCACTAAGAGGCAGTCTGGTTTCTTTTTGGTCTAAAATCATTCATAGTTAGGGAATAGAGTCAATAATGGTGTAATAACTACGTCTGGTGCCAGGTGGGTATGGGACTTATTGAGGAATCACTTCATAAATTACATAAATGTCTAACCACTATGCTATACACCTGAAACTAATATAAAATAATATTGAATGTCAACTGTAACTGAAAAAAATTCTTTTACCATGAACGCTGTCACTTTTACGCCACACTGCCTGGATTTGAATCCTGAAAGTGCTACTAACCAGCTGTGTGACCCTCAGGCAAGTTGCTCACCCTCCCTGAGCCAGAGTCCCCTCGTCTGTAAAATAGGAATAATAATACAACCCACGTGACAGGGTTGTTGGGGGGTGTAAACAAGTGCAGTGCTCCGAATAGTGCTTGGTTCCCAGGGCTCAATAACTATACATTACTATTATCATTGCTCATTTATTGAGCACCTACTACCTACCAGGAACTTTTCAGCTACTATGTATAATTTCTTTAACTTCTCCACAAAGCAGGTACTATTTATTCCTGTTTTGCAGATTAGAAAAATGTAAGGTTCAGAGAGAATGATCTTAAGAGCTACTCTTTCTGTAGTGTTTCCTAGATGAGATAATTTCTATTTTCTTGCAAAAGCAATAGCAATATTTCTGGTCCCGTATTCTCTTCTGGAACCTTGGCACACCCCCAGCAAGAGGTGGAACTATTTCCCCGCCCCTGGAACCTGAGCAGGCTTTGTGACTGATGCAATGACTTGCATGTGGCAGGAGTGATGCTGTGTGACTTCTAAGATAAGGATATAAAAGAAGAGATGGCTTCCACCTGAGCTGTCTCTCTCTGGGGACTCTCACCCTTAACACCCAGCTGCCAAGTGGTAAGCAAGACTACGCCACACAGAGAGGCTGCGAGTAGGTGTTCTAGCTGGTGGTCTCAGCTGAGGGACCAGGTGAGAGCTAAGAAGCCAACCACCAGATGTGTGAGTGAGCGAGTGAGTCATCTGATAATCCCAGCACTGGAGTCAACCCAGCTGGTGCTGAGCTGGGCAGAGACGAGTGGTCTCCATTCACTGAGCCCTGCCACATTGCGTATCTGTGAGCAAAATAAACATGGATTGTTTTAGCCACTACATTTTAAGGGGTTGTGCCCAAAAACTATACATATCTGGGACAGCAGGTCTCAGCACACTTGGCAAAGAGATCCCTTCATTGAATCTTTAAGCAACAGCTACACAAGGTAAGTGCCTCCCCGTTATGGATGTGGAAGTCGGTAAGATGACTTGACCAAGATCACGTGGCAAGGAAGTGGGGAAGCCAGAGTTCCTGCCCTGGCCTCTCTGGCTGCGGCACTCACGTGCATTTGATGGGGAACACCCACCCAACGTGAGGCTGGGAAGAATCAACAGCACCCAGCAGCCAATGGGGCCGCGAGTCCCCCAAACAGATGGAGCAGACCTAGACTTTTCATGTCAGAAGGACTTCTTCTCCCAAATAAGAACCCAGCATGAAGCCTCTTGTTCCTCCACATTGGGGCTCCTTCATGGCCGGGCCCCCACCGCTGCATCCCTTGGAGAGGCCTGAGATGTGAGGGTGGGATGTGTTGAGTGTAGGAAGATACTTGTTTGGAAGCCCAAGATTTTATTGGGAACTCCTTCACCTCTGGGGATAAGTGGTGCCTTACGCTGGGCCTCAGATATACGTATTGATTAACCTATAGGGAGGCTCAGGATGGGAAAACTCAAGGGGAGTATTTCCACCATCCCCTTTGAACCCTGACTCCACCCCCCACCACCACCAAGAGCCAGCCTCACAGGATTAAGGGTCACTGGAGAATCCACTCACAGTGGTCGAGAACTGAAGGCATGCCGTGATTTAATCTGATCATACCAGTACGGTGTGGCCTGTACCATACAATGCCAACGTCTGGATGAGAAAAGTGAGGCTCAGGAAAGTAAGGGGTTGGACACAGGCCAAAAGAGTCAGAAATTAGAAGAGGTGGAATTTGAACCCAGTTCTGTCTGATTCAGATGCTGCCACTCTTCACAGCGAGCTGCAAGACTCACTTCCTGGGGATGGGAAGGAGGGGGCAGGCCAGGTGAAAGGAACTGTGTGAGCAAGGGCAAGGGGACATGAGGCCAAGGCACTTCTGACTTTGCAATGCTATAGAACAGAAAACACAGTGATGATGATGATGATGATGATGACGGTGGTGGTGGTGTGAAATGTGTTAAAAAGCTTTGGGCCCTGGCTCCTGTGGCTCAGTGGATTGAGTGCTGGCCTGTGAACTGAAAGGTCATTGGTACAATTCCCGGTCAGGGCACATGCCTGGGTTGTGGGCCAGGTCCCCAGTGCTGGGGGGAACACAAGAGGCAACCACACACTGATGTTTCTTTCGCTCTCTTTCTCTCTCCCCCTCCCTAAAAAATAAATAAATAAAAATTTTAAAAAATATAGAGAGTGGATGTAACTCTAGCTAAATATCTTAAAGATGTTTTGTTAATACCTGTTATATTGCTAGTGTTCTTCTTGCCTGCAGGGTGTGGATTCAATCACAACTCGCCCAAGCTAAGGAACTGACCATTCTAAGCAATGAAACAGGCTTGCCACAAGGGGGCAGCAGAGCTCCAGCAGAAGCTGCCAACCTCGCCACCCCGCCCCAGTTCTGGCCATGCCCCTTTGGGACGGAGCCCTAGGAATTTTAAGGGCCTTGCCTTTGCTGGGTTGGATCAGAGTAGAAAATCGCAGGTGTGTCTCCCCGTAAGCAGAGCCAATTGTTTAAGGGCCCCAGACCTCTGGAATTCAATAGATAGAACTGGCTGTGAGACTTTGGATAAGTCATTCACCTTGCGAAGCCTCGGTTTCCTGGATGTTAAAAATAAGGATAAATGACAATACATACCTTGTGACCCTGTGGTAAAAATTAAACACAATAATCTCAAGTAAAGCACTTCAGGGAAAGAGTCAAAATCCAAAATCAATAAATAGTCATTGAATAAGCACAGACTTTAGTTAAGGATACTGTGTGGCATATTCAAAGTCAGTGAGAGAGTGAATCCACAAGAAAAAACACTATATGGAAGGTAATGGATGTTTATTAAACTTATTGCGATGAGCATTTCACAACATAAACATTTATTAAATCACTGTGTTGTACCCCTGAAACTAATACAATGTAATATGTCGATTATAGCTCAGTAAAATGCAATAAAAAGTATCTCAATAAAAATGAAGAAACAGCAAGCACACAGGGAAAACTTTATGAAGGAAAGCAGTGACTGTTCTTACTGAAGAACTTAGTGAGAGACAGAAGCAGAGCTCTATGCACAGGATGTTCACTGCCGTGTTGTGTACAATAGTGGCAAATTGGGGAAAATAAAAACTCCAGCAACAGGGAAAACCAGTCAAAGAGAATCAGTTAAGTGAATGAAAGAGGATTCACATCAAGGATGCTAAGCAACCACTAAGAATGGTGTGGCTAGCCTTGACCTTGGCACTGACATGAAGAGAAAACAATATACTGTTGAATAGAAAGTGATTGGGCCAAGCCAGCAAGTGCAGTACAACCCCATACATGTGAAATTACATGTATGTGCACACATCTGTGAAACCTCAAGGAGCTAGGCAGGCAATTCAGCAGATACAAGCAGTGGTAGTCTTTGGATCGTGAGGTTTAGAGGTCACTTTTAGCTTTTGATTTTAAAAAACAATTCAACAAAATACGGAGACGAACTACAGAATAGGACAGAGTGTTTGCAAACCATATTTTCTAGTAAGGGGTTAATATCCAACATATATAAAGAACGTATACAACTCAATACAAAACACAAATAATCTGTTTAGAAAATGGGTAGAGAACCTGAATAGATGTTTTTCCAGAGAGGACATACGGACAGCCAGCAGGTCCATGAAAAGATACTCAATGTCACTAATCGTCGGGGAAATGCGACTCAAACCCACAGAGTCACCTCACACCTGCTAGGATGGCTGTCACAGCAAACACAGAAGATGGTAATTGGGCTTGCAACACCCCCGTGTTCTTTGCAGCATTATTCACCGTGGACAAGGTATGAAGAGGCATAAAGAAAGCATGGTGATTCCTTACAATGGAACATTCGCCCATCAAGGAAATTCTGCCATCTTCAACAGGGTTGGAACTTGATGGCACTATGCTAAGTCAAATAAGTCAGACAGAGAAAGACCGGTATCGTATGAGCTCACTCATAGGTGGGAAGCTTAAAAAAGCCAAACTCAGAAGCAGAGAGTAGATAGGTGGTTGCCAGGAAGTTGGGGCGGGGCGGTGGGGAGATGCTGGTCAAAGGGCCCACACTTCCAGCTGTATGATGAGTAAGTTCTAGGAATCTAGCACACAGCATGGTGATTACAGTTACCAGTACTGTGTCATGTACGTGAAAGTCGCTCAGAGAGTAGATCTCAAATGTTCTCACCACACAGAGGAAGTGTAATCACGTGAAGGGGTGGACACATGTATTAACTAACCTTATTGTGGTGATGATTTTGCAACATACTTGTGTATCAAATCATCACATTGCCAGCCTTAAGCTTATACAATGTTGTTCTATGTCAATTACAGCTCAATAAAGCTGGGAAAATGATGAAATTTGAGAGAGAAATGGTGGGAATACTACAATGAACTTTCATAATCCCTTTAGCTAGATTTGGCATTGCTGACATTTTGCCACATTTGCTTAATATCTGTAATTATGCCTATATTTATATCCACACCTACATGTATCTGTACATGTTTCCAGTGTTATTTTTGCCCTTTGAAAGTAAGTTGCAGACATCAGCATGTATCTCCTAAGAGCAAGGATACTCACCCAATTGCAGGAAAGTTATCTCTAGTATATAATATACCACCCACCTGCAAATTCCACCAACACTGCGTATACAGTATGTGTGTATATAGAGGTATACACAGAGACACACAAACACATTCATACACACATACCTATTTCTAAGTGGTGATTTTTGTTAAAGATTGTATGCATTTATTTTTAGAAAGAGAGGGGAAGGGAGGGAAAAAGGGAGAGATACAGCAATTGGGCTGCCTTCCTCAACCCCTCAACCTGGAACCTGGCCCACAACCCAGGCAAGTGCCCTGACTGGGAATCGAACAGGCAACCTTTCACTTTGAGGGGCAACACCTAACCCACTGAGCCACGCTGGTCAGGGCTACATGGCGATCATTTTGATTTTCCTTTTTATCCTTAGAATTCTGATGTTTTTCTTCCAGAGGGTGTAAAAGCCATCTTCACAATTAGAAGAGAACCATAAGCTATTTCCATCCAGGGCCAGTGATAAAGTACAACCCAGGGACCGGGTGAGCCCTCTCTTGTGGAAGAAAAGTGGGAACCCAAAGGCACTCTTGGGGCCCTGCTTCTGCCCCCCACCCCTGCCCCGGAGGGCCTCCCTCTCCCATTCTGGAGCTGCCTGGGGGGTGGGGGAACAGCACCAGGGACTTCAGCCGGGAAGATGTTTCTGGGCTGAATCACCCAAGAAACCCAAATGCCGCCCCAGGCTCCCCAGTACAGGACAGAGACGGGACCACTCGACTCCTGCTCCTCTGTCTGGCCGCCTGCTTTACAGGTCAAGGGGAAACCCTGGGGCAACTTGAAATTGTGGACTAGAAGCCTTCTTTTTCTTCCTCCTTTTCTTTTTTTCCTCTTCATAATGCACCTTTTTTGCGAGATTGAGATCACCTTACCCAGGAGACCAAGGGCAAATGACCATTTTAGGGGATGGCGTGTTGGACATATATGCATCCTGCACCCCAACAATCCCACTTCGGGGGTCGTTCCGGAGAGACACTCAGGTGCGCGTGCATCGGGGGGCATAGCCAAGGATATGGTTCCCGTGTCATTTGCATGGGAGCTCCAGAAGGAAATGGCCCCAGAGCCCACCAACAGCACAACAGGGACATGTGACAAATCCATACAAGGACCTATGCAACAGTGAAGTCAGAGGACAAGCGGCCAGCCCTGCAACCAATCTCGCAGGTGATGTGCTGAGGGGAAGAAGCCGGGCCCAAGACTCACACAGCACGATTCCATTGATATAAAAGTCAAAAGCAAGAGAGGTACTCTTAAACTATATCGCTTAGGGAGGCTTACATAAAGAGTAAGATAATAAAAAAGCAAAAAAAAAAAAAAAAAAATCCTTACCAGTGTGGCTCAGCAGGTTGTAGTGCTGTCCTGTAAACTGAGAAGTCCCGGGTTCAATTCCCAGCCAGGGCACATGCCTACTTTGCAGGTTCGGTCCCCAGTCAGGGCACAAACAAGAGGCACCTGATGGATGGTTTCTCTCTTCTCTCTCTCTCCTTCCCTTCTCTCTCTAAAATCAATAACCGTGTCCTTGGGTGAGGATAAAAGATTAAATAAAAATATATTTTCTTAAAAAGCAGAAAATGATTATCCCAAAAGCCAGGGTAGGGATTCCTGGAGGGGGGAAGTGCAGGGAGACTTGGGGTGGTCTGCCCACCTATGTTCCCTCTCTAAGTATTGGTTAAACTGGGTGCATACTAGGCGCAAAAACAAAACACATGTTATAAAACGGAAGCCCGGAAGCAGCCTGCAAAGGGTGGTCCTTACAGGCCCTCAGGAGGTGCGCTCGATGCGTGGGGCTTTCTGGCCAATCCCCCAGCTGTGAGACATGGAGAACTTCAGCGATCTTTTCACTTAACTCAGTCAGACACCACGAACAAGGTGCTGTGTTCCAGGTCGAGGGCTAAAGGCTGAAGCTCCATGGATGGGGGAGACATGGTTTTTGTCCTCTGAGATTAAAATCCGGAGGGGGAGGAGTCAAGCAGCAGGCCCCATGGTGTCCCATAACTCCTAGGAGGGGGCAAGCTCCAAGGGCTCAAACACTTCCTTGAAGAAACGCACCCCCCAGGAGAACAAAGGGAAAAGTCAAATTCATCCAGAGACAGGGAACACCGAGCCTGTTCCAGGGGCAGGCAGGGCAGGCCCGGGGAGGCCTGGGGAGGGTTGGGGTTGGGGTGGGGGGAGGCAGGGGAGCGGGGGAGGCAGGGGGAGTTGTGGGGGGAGGCTGGGCCGTGGGTTGTGGGCTGCCTTGGAGCAGGGAGATGAGACGTGATCACAGAACACAGAGGCCAGAGCAGAAGCTGCCCAAAAGCAACGATAAAAAGTTCACACAAAGGCAGAGGGGAGCCACTGAGAGACCTAGAGCAAGGGGTGTCAGACTGGCTCAGAAGAAGTACACAGGGGCAGGTTAGCGGCTGCTGGAATGGTTCGGAGGAACCGGCCGGAGGCCTGGTCTGAGGCCAGGGGAGCAGCCACAGAGGCAAAGGACCCAGAAAGCAGCGAACGAAGCCATTTCTGAAGATCATGCTGATGGCTGCGGCAGGGGGCGGGGGGAGGGGGAGGGCGGCAGGGGGAGGATTACACATTTACAGACTCCTGCGGGACTCACTCCTGCCTGGGACATTCCAGCGTGTCCTGAGCCCCACTGTGCTTGTCAGCAGGGCTGCCGGCCGAGTGCAATCGTCCTGAATGGATGCGGATTAAGTCGGAACTCAACTCATACCTGCTGCACCCTGGACCAGCTGGTGACCTTCGTCCTCAAGGTCCTCACCCTGAAAAGGGCTGAAAGGACACAAATCTCAGGAGGGTGGCTCTGACTTTTAAGCAAGAAGGGTTGGCTGTTGGGAACAACAAATTCCTTATCAGCCTGAGCCAAATGACCAGGGACACAGAATGTTATCGATTGACCTCGAGGACAGCGAGTGAATTCATGGGAGATTTTTGTCAGCGGAGGGATTCTCAGCGCTGCAGGCTCCTCTGTGAGCGCGGGTTTGTGTTTCCCTGGAGTCTCCGGGTTTAGGGCAGTTGGCCCTGAACTTGGAGCCACGTGGCTCCACTGTGCTCCTCCCTGGCTTCTTAGGGGCCTTGGCAGGCACACGTGGCCCAGCTGTCCTAGCCGTGGGGGTGAGCAGGGTGTGTGGAGGGGGACCAGGGGGTGGTCTGATAGCCCTCCTTCAGGAGTTTTTAAAAGTAACGTTGGTTGGCTTTGATCATCCTTTCATGTTAAAAAGAGAAAGAATATGTGTTTGATGAAAAAGATAATTCCTGCCATTTATCTGAGCCTTATTAAAGTGCTTTGGTTGACATCCTTTTTTAAAAATAAAAAACATGTTATTTATTTATTTTTGGACAGAGGGAAAGGGAGGGAGAAAAGCATCAATGTGTGGTTGCCTCTCATACGTCCCCTACAGGGGAGCTGGCCTGCAACCCAGGCATGTGCCCTGATTGGGAATCAAGCCTGTTACCCTTTGGTTGGCAAGCCGGGGACGCTCAATCCACTGAGCCATACCAGCCAAGGCTGGTTGGCATCCCTATCTCTTTTAATTGTTCCAAATCTTTACCATGACAATGTTTCTGCTATTATATCATTTTACAGAGGAACAAACCAAAACTTAGAAGATGAGCTTGCTTGCCCAAGGTCGCACAGCTAGTGGGCCCAGGTATGAGGCCGGGTGCCCCCCCATTCCAGAGTGGGTGCAGGAGCCTCTGAGAACTCTTGAGAGCCCTAAAAGAAAAATAAACCCAGGGTGTGACCCTGATGATATTTTGCTCTATTTTTCTCATGTCTTCACATAGATAATTTTTAAAAAATTAATTTTGGAGCATACCGTGTATTCTGCCTCACTGAACAATTCAGCGTATTTTTTTACATTCTAAAAGTAGCTCCCAAAAGTAGCATCCTTGCTTCCCCCACCCCCAATTCAAAGAGTACACCAATATAGGCAGATGAAAGAGAAAACTCTCTTCCCTAACCTCCTGTTCAGATGTCTTCACCAGCCACCTTGTATCTTTCTTCCCATTTACCAAGCAGGTATTTATACCTGTTCTTCTGTGCCAGGCCCTGCACTTGGTTTTGGGACCAAAGACGTGTAAGGAAGGTAAATCACAGAGCCCTTTCCTCTAGGGCCTCCCTTGGTCTAGCCAAGGTGGGGAGGCGTCAGGCAAGGACACACCATGGCCTTAAACCCAGAGAGTGAGTGTGGCAAGGACAAAAATAAAACTCAGGTGCTTTGCTGTATTACAGGGAAGCGGGACAACCCCCACCCCACCTCAGTGGCTCCAGAGTTTCTGGAGACGGCGAAAGGAGAGTGAGAAACTCAGGAATCACTCAAGAGTCCCTCAGTTGCTGGTACATCCCAGCTGAGAATATTTGGACCCCAGCTTGGGGACGAGAGGTTAACCTAGAGGAGCAGCTCTCGTTTTTTGGAAAGGGAGAGCTTCCCCTCAAATGGGGCGTTTTGCAGTTCTGGCCACGGTTTTGGTTGTCCCAAGTGGAGATACATGACTGTTCCTACTGGCATCGAGCTGGCAGAGACCAGAGATGCCGCTAGGCCTCACACGGTGCACAGGACAGTGTCTCCACAAAGGATCATCTGGTCCCAAATGCCCGTTGCACCAAGGCTGAGTAACATTGGCCTGGACAGGCCAGGTAGGGGGCGAGTTGCTCCAGAAAGCAGATTCCTGGTCCTGGATTTTTAGATCAGCCACTTCCTAGCGAAGGCTTCCTGAGAAAATGTGTTTGCCTCTCAGAGCCTCAGTTTCCTGCTCTGTATGACGGCAGATAACAGTTGGCTTGTGAGAAGGAAAAAGGATAAGAAGCACTTACAGTACCCAGCACATAGTAGGTATTTGATATATGTTAGGAGTTTTTTTTTTTTAAGTAACAGTTAGGGGTTGGGTGGGGGGCGGGTGGATATGTAAGCAACTTCTTCTTCCAATGCCCTGGAAAAAGGGTCTAGACTTCTTTTCTGTTTGCATGTCTCAGCATGGAAAGTGTTTGAACCATTGCAAAATTTGATGTTCAAGATAATTCACCTGATTATTCAAAAACATCCCCTGAAACACACACACAAAACTGTTACCCTTAGAGAACTGCAATACGGAGAGCTAAAGGCCTCACTGGGGCGGGATAGGTGAATTGTTTTAACTATAAGACATGGATTAATTTTGAGGTTAACAAATGTAGTTTGAAAAGTGTCCAGCCCTGACTGATGTGGCTCAGTGGGTTGGGCATCGTCCCACAAACCAAAAGGTCGCCAGTTCAATTCCCTGTCAGGGCACACACCTGGGTTGCAGGCCAGCATGCGAGAGACAACCGATTGATATTTCTCTCTCACATCGATGTTTCTTTGCCTCTTTTTTTTTCCCCTTCCCCTGTCTCTAGAAATAAATAAATAAAATTGCTTTTAAATCTTAAAAAAAAGTGTCCATTGATGGGGAAATTTTTTTACACAGTGAAATGAACAACAAAAAAGATTATAAATAGAACACAAAACAAAAAAATCTGGGGTGGACTGGGATGGCAGTAAAAGGCAGAAAACTACTTGAACAACAATTAAAATAAAAAAATAAAAATCTCTATATGTTGTTTAGTTATTTTGAAAAAACTCTTTGGGCCATGGCTAAAGAAATTCATCCTTGAATAACTCAGGGACACACACCCACATGAACTTTCATGACTGCTTGGAACATATTTCCCAGGCACCCCAGAGCCAGCCTTCCGTGGTTTTTCCCCACCAGGCACTGAACCCACAGCTCTTCTCTTCAACTTTAGGTCCTCGCCAAATCGGCTGCATTGCCATTAAAAAAAAAATCTGGAGGGCCTTCTTATTGAACATGGCCATGGCCATGTTGGTGTGGAGAAATGTGCATCCATATTTCCCAAATAAACTGCTTCTCAGGGGTTCTGAGCTTGTATTTGTCCAATGCAACCAACCAACAGTGACCGTGAATCACCTGGGACCTTATTCTTCAAACCTCCCAGGTCTTTCCAGGCTGGCTGCCCACTTGTCAATGTCTAGGAAGCTTGGTGAAAACCACAGTCCCCAGGTCCTTCTCATCCACAAACAGTGTGGGACCCGTTTACTTCAGAACCATTAAAAGACAGATAGGCGTTTCCTAAAAATCCTGGTTTCCAACGGCTGATTTGAAATATGGGACCGTTGGGGCAGAGGAGGTCACCCAGGGAACAAACGAGCAGAAGTTGGAGCCCATCGGAAGCGCGGCAAGTTCTGGGTGTGCACCCAAACGTAAGCGGCCTCGGACACGTTCCTTAACCACTCTGAGCCTCGACATCTTTCTCTCTGCACAGGGGTCTGTGGCCTGCCAGCCCTGGCAGGCTGTGGCGAAGCTTCTGGAAAATGCCCCACACCTAGTCTCTGGTACACCTTCCACCGCTTTGCCTCCTGGGCGGGTTGTCCGGGCTGGTCCTTATCAGCCGGAATGCCGGAAACACCCAGAACGGGGCCAGTCCAGGCTTGTCTTCAACGAACAGCTCAACCGGCTTCTGAGGTTTCGGTGTTTGGATTCCATGTTGGTTCAGCCTCTGAAAGGTTGGCGAGGGGCCAGGTCAGTTAGCTGCAGGCCTCTCTGCATGTGCACCCCGTGGGAACCAAGAAAGTACCCCAAATCAGCAGACAGTCAGTGCCCAGAAAAATGCATGCCCAGGGAGAACTCAAGAAAAACACAGAAAGTGCACTTGTAATTGCTTCCAAGGAACTCCCAGTCCCGAGGTTCAGAGACACTGAGAGGCTCAGGGGGCTCCAAGCATCCCCAACGGGATGTTAGTTCCCGGGAAGGAAACGTGTTGATGAAGGGCCCCGGGACTGCGTGCCAGCCAGGTCTCTCCGGAGAGCCATCTGGTGGCCTCCTGGAGCACTTGACTTTTTGGTGGCCTATTTGACTCAGCACAAGAGAAATTCTCCCGAATTCAGAACAGAATTGGACTTAAATGTGGTTATGTGGTCAGTGGTGGGGTTTTTTAAATTATTATTATTTGAGAGAAAGAGATCAATTTGTTGTTCCACACACTGATGCATTCACTGGTTGCTTCTTGCACGTGCCCTGACTGGGGATCAAACCCGCAACCTTGGGGCATCAGGACGATGCTCCAACCCCTTGAACTACGGGGCCAGGGCTGGTTGGCGATGTTTCGGAAACTGTCAGAAGACAGCTGCTAGGTTACAAATCTTAGCATTAGCTCTCCAGTTGGACAGGACTCTGGCTAACAACAACAAAAATAATGACTAGTAATCATAGATTAGGTTCTCATTAAACCCTCTGACCAGGGTTGTTATCTTGAATTTACAGATGAGAACAAATGGAGTTGCTTCTGGAGATGAGGGGAGGGGGGTGGGGAAGGAAAGCAGGGATGGAGTTTCTGGGATATGGACTGGATCTTGGGGTGCAGAAGGGGTGGACGGGGGAGGGGATGGGGATAGATCACATTCCCTTGGTACCAGTGCAGCCCCCTCTGGGGAGAACGTTCCCATTTTAGAGATGAAGACACAGATTCTAGCAGGAAGTTTACATGGACATCTGAGGTCATAGAACTGGCAGGGTCAGCAGGAGAGTCTTGACCTTGGAGGACAATACTCTAACCCAACAATGGAATTAAATAGCTAATCTCTCTATCTCCAGAGGCTTTTTGGAGTCAGGAACTACATAAATAAATCCCAGTATCCTTTTCTGATTTCCATGCAAACAAATGGGATCAGCACATCAAAGGCTAAATTCTTTGTCCTGTGAGGAGACTTGCCCCAAGGTGGGAGCCAGACCAGATGGAGGACCCAGGGGTTCGGAATTATTAGCCTCCAGACAGCTCTTGGCCTCCGCTCTTGCCTAGCAGCTGTGCAATCCAGGACCATGACCTCCCTTTTCTGTGCCTTTGTTTTCTCATCTGTAAAATGAGGGTGACACTAATACCTACGTTATAAACTCTTTGGGAGGGTGACAGTAAAATAACATCATTTATTGAGCAATTAGTATGTGCCAAAAACCCCGTTCCGAGCTCATTTCTTACATTAACTCAATCTTCACAACAGCCCGCGTAGTAAATGAGTTATTACATAAGGGCGTAGACTGTTACATAATGAAGGAAATGATGGATGAGAAATCTGCCTAGCAACGCAGGAAACATCATATTGAGTAATAACAATAAAAAATGATGAGTGCATTCAAAACACGAGGCCAATGCTTGGTCCAATTTCTGAACGCAAGGACAGGAAAAGCAGGGACGTGAACCCTGCATTTTTTGATGAAATCGTGCTAATTCAATGCATCTTTCATTGCTGTTATGTAATTATTCTTGCAAGAAAATGCATTTGTGTATGTGATATTTATATATAAATAGATAAAAGCGGTGGAACAGGGCTTGAGAAACAAAGACTTTTATGGGCACATACACATAGATGCATAGCTGCTTATCCAATTACATATCAGAGCATACACAGGCTTCTATACACAGGCTTTGTTTACAAACGAAGCCCTGGTGCACGGCTCTCATCACTTTGTGCTTGGAGGACAAGCTTGTCGGAAGGCACAGTCTATGGGTGACGGCTGCGGGAAGGCGCCACGCCACGTCTTTGTGAATCGCAGGCCTTTCAAAGACCCCTGATCCTTTCCTCCCAGGAAAATGCACGAGCGCAGAACCCAGCCGGTAGGTGGCCTCCCACCCCTGGGAATTCATAGACCTTTCCCCAGACCCGTCCACTGTACCCCTGGGCGGGTCTCAGGTCAGGAACCCATGCTTCCTTTTGGGATTTCACTTCCCCCACCAATAGATTTACTGAGCACCTACTCTGCACCGGAAAGAAAGTTGGCCAAGAGCTGGGGACGTAACCGTGAGCTGTTAAAATCTCACCGGCTCATCCATGCACTCTCATTCTCCTGGTTCATTCCCCTTCTAATCTCGTTCTGACCTTCCTTGTGAAAATAGCAATGGAGATAGAAAAATAACTACCAGCTGAGGCCATATATGCAACTTTCTCACCTGTTACCTGAGGGAACAGCCTTTCCTATTGTCCTTGCTGAACAGGAACACCAACACTCGGAGAAGATGGAATCCACGACAGGTGTGTCTCTAAGTGGAGATAAAATTCTGAACCATGGGGCTGGGTTCTTCACTGCAGAGGTCACTGAGAGTTTATCATCCAGTGGGTGGGACCAGAGATTGCATTCAGACCCGGCAGGTGCTGTGTGACCTGAGATGAGTTACTTTAACTCTCTGAGCCTATGTTTCTTTATGAGAAAAAAAAAGGAATAAAAATAACACTGACTCATTCATAAAGGCAGCAAAAATTAGAGGAAGAGAAATAACATCCACTAGCGCTATGACACGGTGCAGTGGTTACCTCTTGACAAAATGTCAATGGCGAGGACTTCAGCATAAGCCATGACGCAGAGATCACTCCTCCACTGGTAGGGAACGTCTGGACTGAATTTTTGACAATTCCTCCTCCGGGCCCCCTGACCTAAAGCCCTGTTGTCAGTGAGGCTTTGAATGAGAGGAGTGGCTCTTTTTATTGACCCTGGTGCCCTGTGGCTTACCTAGAACAAGGCTAGTCTAGCCATGGGGGACAAGGGACACCTTTCCTCAGACCGCCCCAAGGGTGGGGATGGGGAGACGGGG